>JAGJRO010000590.1:0-22172 GCA_022832285.1 Lepidurus apus apus
TGTCTTATGCAAGGCTTTCCAAAAAAAACATCAGACGCCAACGCCATCAAGTGAGAGTTTAGTATCAATAAGCTAAGGTATACGGGAGCCTTAAGGCCCCGGTCTAGCACCTTTGGGGATTTTTTCCAATAACAGATGACACTAGTGTATTTTCCGTGTATTGGTATTGTAGAGTTATGCCATTTTTTAAAAAAATATTTTCAGGCGATTGAGCGAAAACCGTATGTCCGATTTCACTTTTTTCTTCACTATAGTTTATTTCGAAAAATTGCGCTTAATGTGTCGAGGCCGATTTTTTTATTCCCACAAATAAGAAAGTTGAAATTTTTTTTTCTTATTTGTGGGAATAAAAAAATCGGCCTCGAGACATTAAGCGCAATTTTTCGAAATAAACAATAGTGAAGAAAAAAATCAAATCGGACATACGGTTTTCGCGCAATCGCCTGAAAATATTTTAAAAAAAATGGCATAACTCTACAATACCAATACACGGAAAATACACTAGTGTCATCTGTTACTGGAAAAAATCCCTAAAGTTGCTAAACCGGGGCCTTAATCTTATTTGTGAAACTTCGTCAAATTTAATTTCACGCAATTTACTGCGTAACAGCTACATTAATTATTCTAGCGGTGCCATTTTGAAGCTCGCGTTTACTTTAGCTAGTCATGCGAAATTATCGCAGATGACATTGATGTTTGTTATTGTTTAGCAACAATCTTGCGAACAAAGTAAGAGAAGTAATAGAATTGCCGGCAAATTTTCTCAATAATTTGATTTTCAAATAATTGGATTTCTCAAAAAGTTGTCCCGAAACAACCCATGCTGACGACCTAACACTGAGTTACGGTATACGGAAGCCTTAATAGTTTATTCCCAAAGCAATCGCTTACGATAGGAAAACCTGCATTACAAACATTATCATATACTGCAATGCAATAGTGAAAATTTTGGACTTATTTGAGATGACGTAGTGCGAATTGTGCTTCTACTTACTTGCGATGACGTTATCAACGAATTGTGATGTACTTCACTGTAAACAAATTCCTCTCAAAATGACTCAAAACGATGGGCACCAGTTGAGTGGTTTGTTGCTCTCAAAAATAGATGAGAGGCTAGCTCTCAAAGGAGCTATGTCTATGCTCTCAAAATGAGTTTATCACCTCTCAGTATTTGACGACTACTATCTCAAATTTATATTTTTCGAATACTCAAAATAAACGCTCGACCGTACTCTTTTTCAGTGCATACTATTCAGTTCTAATTTTCAAAATAATTTTTTATTATATTTAAAAAAGTTGCTGATTAGGTACTAACGAATCACGAAGTATACACTAAATCATTTTAAAAGTCACAACATAAAGTGAATAAATATAGAAGCAAAAGAAATAATTAAAGAAGGGGCAAAACAAAACTAAAGCAAAAAGACATAAAAGCGCAAAAACCACCAAAAAATCACGAAATGGGCATTAAGAAAATCAGAATACAAAAAAGCGCAAAATACTATCATGGCATAATAAATAAATAAATAAAAGAAAACACCATACAAATACAAAAGCTCAAAAAAAACAAATCACAGAATGGGCAGGGACAGTAACAAAACAGTCAAAAAGTCAAAATATGAAAGTTATATAACAGGGCGAAAAAAAAATCACGGAGCATCATCTTCCTCCATCTGCCGCAGGAATAGCTTTACAGGTCCACTTTTCGAGTATGCTTCTTTCATATTGAGGCATCTGCCTTGCAGGAATTGAAGCACTGCTCCAACTTCCTTTGCGTACGCTATGTTGTAAACATAGTACGTGGCCATCAAACACGCAACAGCTTCGGTCGGATTACATGGAGCAAGAAAGGGCCGTCCATCTGCCACAATTGTCAGTGATTGCCCAATGGATACAAAGTACGGCGTTGACCTTACGGGCTTTTCCTTGACAATTTGAATCAAGTTTGCATCCTCCTAAGTAAATAGAAGTTTAGTTAGTTTCTTAAATATATAGCAATGATAAAACTATACTATACCTCTCGTGCATCAAAAAAGAACTTGCTCGTCTTTGTTTTACGCAAAAGTAGCAACGGCAGCACATGAAGGGCAGCCCTTGACGCAGTGTCTATGACCAATTTGAATAGATTACCCAAACAAAAAACATCAAAATTACACTTACCAAAATTTTCATCAGCTTTCAAGTACTCCGGTAAAAGGAGAGCGCCACGGACATGTGCTGCATTTTGTTTCTTTGCAACACGAAGAATCTTCGGCATTACTTCACACCAGTTCTCTCTGAACCTGGAGGCAGTATTAGATCCGAGGAGCAGGTCCATCTCCACTAGAAGCTGAAGGAAAAATTATTAAGCAATAAAATCGAAATAATAACAGTTCACATACGAAAACTTCTTGATTGAGGTATGGGCATGTTGCGTTAATGTCCTCAATCAATTTGGGTGGGTCTTTCAATATGGTGGCCCTTAGCCCTTGATGGGTTAGTCGTAATAATACCTTGATTTCTTCCCCGGAAACGTTATCTCGGTGCAGGTGGAGTAACTTTTGCACATTTCTCTCATACGAAGTGGGGTCGTCTATAAGAAAGAATGATTTTTAATGTAAAGTCTCGAACTTACTAGAATTAGAAATTTAAGAAAATTTAATTTATTAGAAATATAAGATCTTTTCTTACTAATTTCTGTTGTTCCCTTCGTTCCTTTAGACGAAAGCAAGTTCGCATTCGGGGTCTGTCTCCTTTTGCCACCAAGTTTACCTCTATGCCTTATGTTTTGCATGCACGTCATCAGCTTGATCTTGATGAATTCCTAAGACAATTTTTTTTAGAATATGTACTATAACTTAATATATACTTACAGCTGATTCCTCGTGAGCGTGTCGTTTGACAGCCAGCGATGAATACTTCGACACAAGTTGTCGAGATATATCTAATGGGGTCCTCGGGAAAGGGTAATACGTGGGGCAGATTGAGTGTGCAACTGTACGTACTACGCTATTGATTTCGTTCATATTTAGGGGCTCCCTTTTCTTCATTTTCCCGTCTATAACAATTCCATAGCAGGTTGGAATGTTGTAACCGACAGGTAGTTTGCGGTTTTCGGTCACGTTCTTCAACGTATTTCCGGAACCTGTGTTTGTGAAAAACTTTATAAGTTACATAGTTTTGGAGAAAAAAACCTGAAGCAGGTTTTACCTGACGCATTACCTGACGCATTAACCTGACGCATTACGAATGCCCTACTCTTCCACAATCATTTCCTCTTCCGAAGAATCCGAATCAACGGTAGGGAGGTCGATTTCTGCATGCCCTACAAATTGCCAGCTTGCTTTGGGGGAATTATCTGAAAGATACATTGAACGAATAAATTATATGTGCTTAGCGTGTTTCATGTAGTCTATATCTTAAGACTTATTCTAATAATGAATTTTTAATTTAAACTTCGACATACCTACTGCATCCGAAGTTGAAGGATTCGGCGAAGCGGGTTTACATGAAGAATCTGAAAGAACGCCACGCACAATACTAAGGTCGTGAATCACTTCCGAATTCTCAACTGCTACCTGCCCACCGACCAGGAAAATCTATACTTTCAACTTCGAAATGTTCAACTGTTCTACCCCCAAGAACAGTCTTAAAAAAATCATTGGATTTAGCTGTCAGAGCTACTGAACGCTTCAAACGATTTACATCTGTTTCACAAGCAACCGATGAAAAAGATATTCGAAATTCTCTAATTCCAATGGCTAACAGTATTTTCTTGCTCATTTTTGTAAAGTCTTGGGGGCTAAATCACGAAAAAATAATCACGCAACACACAAAACTTGTAAGTCAACTGTTACAATGTCGTAAAGAATGGCACCGACAAACCGTTACCGTAGGCCACGGGCTAACAATGAAATTCCCAACAGCAGCCTTTCTGTAGGACATAAACGTTCGAAAACTCATGGAGTGGGGCACACACTCCATGAGCTAACAATGAAATTCCATACAGCGTAAGCCTTGCTGTAGGATAGAAACGTTCGAAAACTCACAATCCAAGGGGAACGACTCATTTTAACCTAAAGCCTACTCATTTTAAGCTATAGTGTACTTGTTTTGAGTGCAGGCTCCCGCTATTGAGAAGAAATAACTCCTATTGAGAGGTCATACTCAGTTTGAGTATCAACTGCTCATTTTGAGAGGCCCCGAAGTACTTGTTTTCAGTACCCATTTTTACAGTGCATGAAGCGGCTAATTCCAATAACCAGTAATCACAATAAGCGATATCTTGTGTATTTAGAAGTAATTGCTTTGAAGTGTGGGTTGCTTGGGAAGTTTATTAAAATGTACGAATTCTTATGTCTAGTTTTGTAGGTAAGTTTTCGTCTGACTATTTTTTTGGGGAATCTTATTGCATGATTATGTTGTTGTTTTTTTACCTTTTTTGACGGGTCATTTAGCTAGAAAAGTTCAGGTTGCCTTTAGATATAATCTAGTAATCGAATCATTTAATCATTTGACTAAACCCCAAGCTTTTTTAATATTTATGTCATTTGGATAAGAGTGTTATTTGTGCAGTAATTATAGTCGCTTGGTGCAGTCTTTTTACCTTTACACTCGCTCGCTAGTACTCTCATCATAGCTATTACAAAAAGCCTCTATCCTATCCAAAAAGCAGCCCAATAACAGAGCCTTTACACACTTCGATGTAAGCTCTCTAAGTCTTGAGCAAGCAAGCAGGCCAACTCCGCCCTGCCTGCGCTGTGAAGTGCAACTCCGCTCATACAACGAAGAAATACGGGACACTTCTCGGTGGAGGGACTTGCCAGCGAGAGTCAGTCACTAGACGCCCAGCAACGTCGAGCCAGTACAACATAACACGGACACTGACACGCATTTTAGTGTCGTGGAAGTCGGCGATGCCGAAAGGTGCTAAAAGTGTTCGCATTCCCGACATTCTTACAACTTCTCAGTCGTTAGTTTTCTTCCCAAATGCTTGGCTCGGACTGAAATACATTCTTGGACCCTGTCTCCCGTTGATATAAAAAAAATCACCAGGGATTTTTTGCTCTGGCAGAAATTCTTCAGTTTGCCAAAAAGCAAAGTTTAGCCTGGCCCCGGACCGTTAAAGTTACGCACAGTTAAACTCTGGAATTTGTCGAAAGAGTATATGCAGCCCAGGTTGAAATGAAGGTGTTGGGCCACTTTGAACGACTCGGTTTGGTATGCCGCATTGGACTTTGCAACTCTTTCCTTTAGTACGAGACCACCCGCATCCCCCACTTCCTTGCTCGAGCAGAAATTCGGCGGAATCTTACGCTTTGAAAACCTTCGACTGCCGGAATAGTTAAGAGAAAGGTGAAAGGGGGAAAGACACATACACATCCAGCCACTAGTGTGCACGACGTGCTAATGAGCTCTTCTACTAAAAGTTGGCGTGCGGGAGTACGCCATGGGGCTATGTGACAAAATACGCCATGCTCCTTTACCAAGCCTAACTTGATTGCTCAAACGATTGCTGGCAAGATAAGTTTCTGTGTGTGAGAGAGAGAGAGAGGAGACCGAGTTCGCGAGTCCAGAAGACCAAAAGTGTGCAGCGAAAGAGATGGTCACCAAGTTCGCCCAACTTACCTCGCAATCCAATTGCTGAACCTGAAACTTGGGACTATTGCGGAGAGTTATTTCACTGTGATGTGTTCTGAGTGTGTGTGGATGTATGTGGGACCGGGTTGCACCCTGCTGATTTGGACCCGTCACCATCATCAGCGATTGTAGTTTCTTGTCAAGTGTTACAACAACCAAAGTATCCTTTATTGCAGGCTTTACCTCCCTCGTCTCCTCGTTTCGTCCTGTGGCTACATACAGTGCCGTGTCGAGTTGGGACCGGCAGAAAAAGAAACACGTCTGAAGAGTTTGGGAAACCAAGGCGCCAATTTTCCCTCACTAAATTTTCCTTGTCTTTGACTTTTTTTTATTTTATTTTTTGCTCTTTACTTCTGGCAAGCAGAAGAAATTTAAAAAAATAAAAATAGAAGAGACTGCAGCAGTGACGAGCAAAAGCCTTCCTCATCCGCCACCCACCACCTCCACGGAAAAAGGGATGAAAAAAAGATGCAATTCAAAGACAATTGCTGGTTGGGGACAGCTGGGGCTGCATCTTAAGTGTCTTTGGGCCAAGTGGAACTACTAGCTCTTTCATCTCTATACGGGCGTTGTGCGGCAGCAATTTTTCTCGAGACAAAAGCAGGGGAGGGTTGTTTAGCGCTCCGAAAAAAAAACAAAGAAGTAATACTGTCCTGGCCCCTATACGTAGTCATATCTGCGGTAATGTGCTAGGAAGCTGACTCGTGCTGTTAGTATGCCGACACAACAGTAGAAAGCTCACAAAGTCATTTAAGATTCTTACAAAAATAAATAAAAGACATGCCCCAAGTCCCAAGCTTTTAAAAAATTCGACGTGTGTTTTGCTTGTTTTTTTTACCGCCAAAGAAAGGTCAGATATTTCTGCGACAGATAGACTGTGTTGTGAGAGACACACATCTCCCAGCGTGGAAGCATTACTTTGATTGATTAATAACATTCTTTGTCGCTTTCCACATTCCGTTCCGTTCCCCCACATGTTCTTTTTCTAAGACAACAATACCGACGCAGAAGCCCAGAAACAAAAAATCCAAGTAATAAAACAAGAGCAGGGACTCGAAAATTCCAGCCTGTCATCGCTCCAGTGCTGTGCTGTGCTGTTGGATGTGGATATGTGTGTGAGGTGGGTGCCAGTTTTCGCTCATGTTCCCAGGATCCTCTAACACAACAGAAACGCAAAACGCAACAAAAACAGACACAAAAAGAGCTTTGGTGCTTCGCGAAGAGAAGTGAAGCTTTGATGGCATTTTTGGCTATTATCAGGTTTCGGACGACAAACACTCTAATGACGCAGCGTTTAATGAGCATTTCAACTTAATGAAGACCCTTCGTCGTAATTTCTGTTGCTGCTTAAGTGTCAACAGGGTCTTCCGTGCCCCGTCTGCCTCGTTTGCTGCTATTAGAAGCAACTATTGGGACTTAGTGAGACACACACACTGAGCTAGAAAATTACCTTTAAGCATGACACGGAAAAGCATAACGAGCGAAGTGTAATTCAAAAGTCTTCAGCAATAAGCTTGATTGCTGTCTACGCTACCGCTTCCAACTTTGACGGGATTTTCTCCGAAGCAAGACGTTCCCGTTCCTCGTGTTGACGTACCGGCTGCTACTTGCTGCAGTTAATATAAACTTGAAGGAGGAAAGAAAAGAGTGTAAACTTTAAGGACCCATTTTTCCCTTTCCTTTTCATTTTTTATTTAACAAGGAAGGGTAATTTTAAGTTATTCAAAGAAGGGAAAAGTCAGCGTCAACCAGTCTAGCAGAAACTGCGCAAAAAAGCAAAAAAAGACAGGACAGCTGATTCTGCTAAAGCTGCTATAGGATAATGAGTTGGGATAAGAATTTGTGTCTCTTGGAAAGTCAAAGTCGATCCTGAAGGCCTTGTAGCGCGCCAACTGTTTCAACCTCATTGAACTCGGTTGAATGTAACGTTTGTCTGTGCCAAATCTTGTTATCCTCACCATTTTCCCCCTTTTGGAAATCCCCTTGAATTTTTTCTGTTCCTTTTCTTATATTTTTTCTTCGCCCAGCTCTTCTCCTCCGACTCCTCGTATGCTTTCTTTCAAATCCTCAGCATTGGGTAGAAGAACACACCACGTGATACGAATATCACATCCATAGCGAGCTTTGTACCCAAAAAAAGCGGCACAAAATCTGCGGTGAATCTCGTGCAACTTTTACCTGATGTCAACGCCATTCTTCGAAGTGTTTTTTGCCATTTCTTTTTTCTTTCTTGGCTTACTTTGCTGACGACGAATCGCGTAAACTAGTCGCCTAAGCTCCTTATAAAGGCGGGGCTGACGTACTGTGCGGTACTGTACGTAAGAAGTATGCTTACTTGATCGGTACTTATAAGTTTCATTGTCTCTATCATGCTTGGCTCTTGAATGTTAGTTGCCCAAAGGGTACCAATCAATAACGGTTAAGGGTGAAGTGAATAGCGATTCCGCGAAGTCGCAGTTCCACGCTAAAACACGGATCCACACGACAACAACAACAACCCCTTGGGATCTCTCCATCAAAAACTGTCCCGTTACGGTGCCATATGACGGTGTGAAACGGAAACCGTGTGTGAAATTGTCGCGTGCACACACTCTCTATTACGTACACAGTTTTTCCAAAAGGAAACTATTTAAGACCAAGGGTCCAACCAAATAATAACCCTCACAAACCTAAATTCCTCCCCCGAAGTGGTCGAAAATCCCTTTGCTCTTTAAAACAAAGCTGAATGTGATAGAATCGCAACCATGTGCTCCCTTGGATTTCTACTATTAGTTCTAACTATGAGCCTTCCAAGACAATGGGTCAATGTGATGGCTGTAATTGACAATAATGGACTGGCTGCAGAGATTGACAAACCAGGTATTCTTGCAAACATGTTTACATTTTTTTTCTTTTAAAAAAATTATTAGGACAATTTTTATTTTTTTAATGGGTCTTTTTTATTTATTTATTTTACGTTGTAATGGGATGCCAAAGAAAGGTTTGGAAGAGTGCCACGTATTTTTTTCCCAAAATATTTTTAATTTGTCCGCGTTAAGCTATTTCTGTCCTGCAGGGCCTTAAAATTTAAAAAGGAAGGTATAAAAAAAAGTTACCACATATAGAGTAGGTCGCTTTTCACCCACAGGCGTCTGACAGATGAGCCATATGTTTTTCGGTAGCTTATGGCTGTAGTTGGGAAGTCGTGAACTAGGACTAGACGGGTAGAGGGGGGTGGGGGTAGTACGAGTTCCCGAACTTCATTTCTTGGTGTATATAGCAATGCAAAATAGGTTTTTAACGAGGCTTGTTGCTTGTTGCTTCCCTTCTTTTGGGCCCATGTCTCACGTTTACTGTACTGGAAGACCCCGAAAGAGGAAAAAAGAAGAGAAAGCCATTTCGGAGGCTGTTAAGCAGAAATTTCGTTACAGACGGGGCAACCCAATAATAAGATAAGCAGAAATGGTCCCTTTGAAAAGGGCTTGTCTGACAGTAATATGAGACCTATAAATCTTAACGTTCTTTTTGCGAAGTATGATTTTCCTTTGGTTAATCTTTTCTCCTCCTTTTTGGTGGCCTATTTTATGTGCAAACTGTGACACTTTACATGAGCGTCAATTTATGGGGCAGGGGACTGATTAATTGGATAGCAGAAAGAGGGAAAGCAAGTTTTAAGGTTTTACTTTTAGCTATGCATGGGCGCTTAGCATGGGACCATAGCCTGGCACAGGCGTTTAGCATGAGGCAATTCAGAACAAATTTTGACAAAAATCGGTACGTATTACGACTAAACTTTTTAACAGTAACTTTGGGAATACTAGTATCTAGTGGCGAAATCGCTACATTTCCTTTTCCAAATCATAATAAAATAGCAATATACAGATTAAGATGGAAACCAATTGAAATTCGTTTGCAACTGTCTGAAATAAATCTGGCTAAAATTACCCCTTTGATATTACAAGTTTGTGTTGAAAAAGATAACTTGTGGTACAAATTACATGTAATAAAAAAAATCAGTTCTCGATAAATCTTGTTCCGAGCTGTGCCGTTTTAGCATGCCAACCGCCAGTGCAGAGCTATGCCTAGCTAAACACTTTTTATTTCGCAAATTTGATCTTTAGACCCTGGTGAATAACTTTGCATTGGGTAGTGTATGTTTGCCTATGGTAATTACTAAACTATTTGTATGGAAATTAAGAGCCTCGGCAACGCTGCGAGACTCGAAATCGAATTTAGAAAAAAAAAAATAAGAAAAGGATTGAGTCGGAAATTTAGACGGATTTACGTCCAAGACTAGAAATCTCACATCCTAAGGACATCCATTCGAGAAGGCTCACGTGATTACCTTTGTTTCAAAGCTGATCCGCCTGACTGATTTTAAAACGTCTTTCTTTGTTTTGTTTTTGGCCGTAGCGGGGTCTTAGTAGGCACCGGCGTAGCACTACGCTGACGTCATGGCCGGCAAGGCTGGGAGAGCTCTTGACTCTTTTGCAAATCTTCTGACCTGCCAGTCTGCTTTATTATTTATGTTAAGAATACATTTTGGCGAACACACGCAAGTTTCTTTAAAAAAAATCAAACTATCCGGGACTGTATTTCGGTAGCAGCCATGCGCTACTGTTTTAAAGAGTACACGAGAGGAGAGGCCGCCAGTATTTGATAGTTGATTTTTAAAGTGAGCCTATGATCAAAGAAGGTCTACAGACGAGCACTAATAGAAACTAGCTTAAGGTACTAACGAAACAGGTGGAAGAGTTCCTTAGTGTGGGGTGGGGGGTAGACTTGCAAGCGGAAACTGTCGAGGTTAGTAAGCAATACTGGCTGATGTGTGCTTGTCTGGAAAGGAAAAGCAGTCCTAACGTTTGGTATTCTGCTTCGCCAAATAAGAAGTGGCGTTATTTTGATTACCCAGGCACGTACTGTCAGCTCTGCGATCATCCCGTGCTGTACAAGCAATGGGAAACAGGATCGTGAGCCCCAGCCATCCCTTTTCCTTCGCTCTGCTGATCACTCGCTCTGCTGCATGATCGCAAGGAAAGGCTCGTTTGTCTCTATATAAAATGCTCCATATCCGGACATGGAACCCAACTGGACGGGGTGACCTCGCAGGTGAAAAGGAATGGTAGAACACCAGAAAAAAAACAGGGGGCCTTATAAGGTATTGATCCCCCATTCTGGGAAAATAACCTTCCAATACTATTGGATACGAACATAAAAAAGCATATCTCGTGCGATTTATTCCTGAAAAGGCACCAAGACCAAGGTGGCACACAACACTACTTCCAGCTTGCGTGAGCTAAAAGGTATTTCATTAGCACCTATAACAAAGTTGATGTAAACAGGACAGTGCTGTAGACTCCCACATTCCAGGATGAGTCGTAGCTGTAATCATGAGCTAAATACCTATCATTACACTCTATATCCTATACAGAGTGGGGGAGGGGAGGTACTATACACTGGAGCAATATGCATAAGCAACGAGGGACAACAGGGGGGAAAGGCGCAATATCCTGGAATGGTATTTGCAAGTCGAGTTGATAACTGCAATAGCTTTATGACGCCGTACTCTACCGTTTCGCATTTTTTTTATTTTTTTATTGTTGTTTTTGTTCTGGTTTTCCAATGCATTCGCGTGCTTGTGATCTATTATGAAAGTATCCGAAAGTGCTGCCAATCGATAGGCTTGATAGATAAGTCTGAAGAGCTCTAGTTCCTGTTGTACTTCCCTCGAGCAATTGTATAGATTTTGATTGAGTATTATACGCTATACGCTGCTCGTTAACTGACTATAGAACGGATTTGCTATTGCCCAGTATAGGGTCACTGCTCGCCCCTTTCTTTTTAGTGCTAAAGGAGAGGTATATTACGTTACCAACATATACGTGTAATATAGTACATTCCTATTTCAGAGCTAGCGTGGCTCTACATTCAAGATTGACATGAGCTTTTCGCTCTAAAACAGAGCCATTTTCGCTATAAAGTAGGAATTTACTCTTATCAGCACACTATTCTCTTCAAACAAGAAACGGAAAAGGTTATTACATTAAACCTCAGTAATCGACTCCCGTTAGGAGGAAGTTTCGTTCGTTTGCGTTTTAGTATTAATTATTGCGTTGTTGCGACCCTTATACTGGTACAACGACGCAGTGAATCTTATTCAGCTTGCCTTTTGCCTTGTAGTACAATAAAAAGGTAGACTGAACTAAGGCTCGGAGTTCCTGCCTGACGTTATGGAAACGTCAGTAGATTTTTACGAAATAAGTTGAGCTGAATTGAACGTAGACAGAAACGAAACGGTCTGTCGGTCTTCTGCTTATCTTTATCAGTTAGCTTTTAGGTTGGATGAGAGGATACTTGTAGAAGAAAGGGTTAGTTTCCCTCGCCGAGTATCCGAACTAAAGCCAACTATAATTGTCCTCGCTTTGCTTGGACTGAGATTGATTTCGCTGTCACGTACTTCGGTGTCTTATGGTTGGTTGCAGTACCAGAATCTCGTACATCTGCCATTACCGTCTTCAGCCGCTTGAGAAGACTTGTCGATAAACATTTGGTACCGGTTGATACATGAGCCGTGTTCGTTGTGACGAAAGTTTAAGTCGACTTAAAAGTCTATACCTCAAGACTTGCGCTAAGTCGACTTCCGTAAACTGTCAAAGTTTAGGCTAAAACGAACGCTTACAGGCGTAAGTCGAGGAAGTTTGGCTATCCTAACTTTAAGTCGAAGGTGCAAACGAAAAGCGGCTATTGTCACCACAAAAACTGTTGACTAGTACTATATTTCAGAAAATGCAGTAATTTTAACGTTTTAGGATAAAATCTTAACTTTTTCTTTTAACCCAATTTTAATTGTAGTGTTGTTTACAAACTATTTCCTTTATGGTTTAAGAAATCCCTCAAGTAAAGTAAACTTAGATCAGTGAATTAAAGTGACGTCCAAAGTGCATTCTCTACTTGTATTGTAGTGTTACATGTTATAAATTACATATAACTGCTGCTTCGAAATTACTGTTATAAAATAAGCCAGTGGTATAACGTTATACTAAGGGAAATTTTAGCATGGTATTTAGTTACAAACTAACTGGTTTCTTTTTTGTTTGTTTTTAAAGTGTTCAGAAGGGAATCTAGAATAAAAGAATCGACGAAGTTTAACTTAGCTGCTCAACGTAAATCTTATTTGAAAGATTAAACGAGCTTACTGCGTCGCACGTTTTGCTTTAAATGGTCATAAACCAGGTGATTAAGCTTTTGTTTTTAATTCCAATAATCGGTACGGAGCGAGAACCGAACAAAGCGCATTGACTTGTACGTCTAAAAGATGTTAGTGATAACATCGTTTGAAAACGTTTTCCGTGTTGATGGCGCGCAGTGGGCTTTCAAAGTCAAAGTGCATATGGCAGGGTTCACAAAAACCCAGCTTTTGGTTATCGACCCGCCCTAAAAAGGTTGTCGGGAGGGGGCTTGATTTCCAAAGTTTTGGGTCCGAAAAGTGGATTAAAAACATTGCACACACTCACCCGTTTGATATGCGTTCCCTTGGTTCGGGATCTTTTTCCTCATGTCTTCGGGAAACATGTGACCAAAAAAAATGCCTAATAGTGTTTAAAGCATTGTAATATTCATTAGCTTTGTTAGACCACCGAGCGAATTAAACATTCGGCTAGACAGCAACGAGGTTCTTAACTGAGTTAGGTCGAAATATCTTATAAAAAGGACCTTTGACTTGAGTTCAAGCATTTCTCTTCGTTCTGCTTTACAGGTTTATAATTTGGTACCGAACAACAGCTTTCCCCATGGCCCGATCCATATTTAATAAGCAGTTGGAACTAGAAAACTTGTTCCACGTTACGTCACTGCCTCCGCGCTTGTCTTCTGGAGGACTTAAAAGTTGAACCCCTCCCCTTCCTTTCCGTTCAAGGCGTTTTTGCTTTTTGCAGGCTACAAGAGGAAAAGCTGCCTTGGGATGATAGCTAATGCAAAGGAGTGTGCTAAAGAGCAAGCAAGAGAGACAGAAGCGTTTACTCACGACTAATTAGCTATAGGAAAGGCAAATGTTGTTGTCAAACAAGAAGAACGCGGCTTTCAGCCCTGCTGGCTTATTTCCGAAATTAGGGAAGACCGGGACTTCTAATAAGAATTTCTCCGCTGATATCACCTGAAAATGAAAAAAAAAATAGCTTCCAATAAGAACTCAAAGAATTTCTAAATTTAGAATAAGAATTTAAATTAAGAAAATAAAGTTGTTTCAAATTACCCCAAGTAAGTAACCATCGCTTAGACTAACTTTTTAACAGGTTTAAGACACTTTCATGTCACGCACATGATTTTTAAAGGGTGATGCGTAAAAACGACTTAATTTAAGACTATCTAACACGATAAGCTATGTAGGGCGTGAATTATCTATAAGATTTTAAGATTTTTAATTTGTCAATACTAAACGAGCGCAGGGAACTACTTTGTAACGAAATCGAACGTCCTGGAACGGGTCAGCTATAAGTTTGTCTTTCTTTTTCTTTTGCATGTGTGTGAGCTCTCAGAAGGGGCGAATTCTTATTAGAAATTCAACCCAAGTGTGGAAAGTGCTTTGCTGGTTCGTGTTCAAGACACATAAGCAATTCATTAAATGGGGGTTTAAGTTTCCGAGACTTTGACCTTAGAATCCTCAAAGAGCTTTCAATAATATTACTTATGTAGTTATGCACTGGACGTTTTTGCCTATAATACTGAATTTGTCAGTAGATATCGATGGAATTTTTTGCGTTCTTTTTTTACCAGTTGCGAAGTACGTTACAGGATGCCGAAGCAAAACGATGCTTTTCAATTAGAAAGAAAAATTGTGAAACTATAAAATGAAGTTTGTAACATGGATAGTTCGCAAGATTTTACTAAGCCAAATCACTGCACTATTTAAAAAATGTTATAAATTAGTATAAATAAATGTAAAATAATATGAAGATGGTATAAAATTACTATAAAATATTATAAATATAGTTTTAAAAAATAGTATAAAATTTGTAAAATTATGTTTTTTATTAGTGAGGAAGTCCGTAAATGGCGTCGCGGAAAAGATTTTTTTATTATATTTGTATTTAGTTTGGGAAGAGAAGGGAAATATTGTCATTTCCTGTGATGTTAACTTTTTGACTTGCTACGAATTTCTGTAGTAGGGATTCCGGTATTTTTTTCGCATGAATTGTTGAGTGTGTTGCTCTTTGACTTTATAAGGCTGGATGGCTAGAGGTCTTCAAAGCAATTGACACAAAACGACTCTGAGATGCTAAGTGTCTTGATGTTACTAAATGAGATCTTTAAAAAGAGAAAAAAATGCCTTGGTACAGGGGAAAATGACTATATTGCAGCACTCGTAAGGTTATATTTCTGTAATCTTGCCTCGGATAGAGGCACGTTTAATTGCCCCATTGACAAGGGAATTTGAACTCGTGTATGTTCCGTAATGTTATCACTGTTTGAGCTCGTCACACTGCAAGTTTGAGCCCTTGTCGAAGCAGTTCAAACTCAAGTATGGGGCGGGCGTTAATTAACCTTATAACTTAATTAACCTTATAACATAGGTGGAAGTGTTCGTGAGAGGGGTGTTTCCGGGCATGGGAAATGTACATCATGTACTTGTGCTGTACGTAATTTGGAGAGCGTAGTAAGTAATTATCGATTGCCTAAGCTTGGTGACCTAAAATTTGAAAGGGGGGATGCAAAGGGGTACCATATCTGATACCTTAATTCGGGAAATGGGTACAAAACTATGGGAAGAGGGGGAAGTCCGGAGAACCAAAAACAAGCTGTTATATAACCAGCAAATCCTTAGAACAAACTAGTGGGGGTTATATTGCATCCTGTTTTGTATTAGAAAGGGAGAGGCGGTGCATATCATTATTTATGCGAGACCTTGACCCAAGGAAAAAAAAAATATAATAAAAGAGTATTCAGGGTACTTTGGGAATCAGTATGAATTCTCAACTTCTCCATTTAGAATTTTCGAGTACCGTACGTACTGATCTGTACCACAGTATATATATCATATGCTATAACCTATATACTGTGAATATAATATATACTTTAAACTTATTTACTGTGCTGTAATCTATACCTTCACGTTTCAGATGAAATAAAGTAGGCAATGCTTCTTGACATGGGAAGTCCAATTTTGGTAGCTATAGTGACGATTGACATGAAGGCAATAAATGCCGTCAGGAAGAAATGGGAGGAAAAAAAGCAATAGTTCCTTTTGCTTTAGCTTTCCTTTTTCATAGTTAACAGTTGGAAACTCCCCAGCGGACATTAATGAAGTGGAGTCTTAAAAGTTGAACACCTCATCACTCCTCGGTGCGAGGAATTCCCCACGAAATATATATTTCTCGTTCTCATAAAAGTCAGAAGGGGAAGACAGATGTGGTTTATTTTGCGACCTTCGTTTCGTTCCGCCTCTTGTTATTTTTCGCCCAAGACCTCTTTTGTAGTGTACTGTAACAGACTAAACCAGTTGAGACATTCCAAGGCAATTCTTTTCAATTCCCCTGACTTGTCTTGTTTGTTTTGTTTCTCGCAACGACAGTTCCCGCGGAGGATTTGACTGCAGCTGCCGGACGCTCGTCCCGTATGGAATGCGATTTGATGACAAGTCGGACTGCCGACAGCGCGTATCTCGTATTGTGGTATTATGAGCCCAGCAAAAAGCCGATCTATAGGTAGATTGAAACGTCTCTCTTTTTACAGTCTGTTTTTGAATCGACGGTAGATGGCGTTGCCGATGCACGTCACTGCAGTGTTCAAGTACGGGACGTCGTAGGTTTTTAAGGGTCTTAAGTGCTTTTCCGTGCCATAACTCTGATATTTTTTTGTCTGGCATATGTGCTCGTTTTGACATTGCATGAATTGGGGTGGGTTAAATTTTTTTTTTGGAGGGGGGGGGGGACTTGTCATGCACAGTTTTGTTGGGGATTCTGTAATTTCCCTATGGCGTGAGGCTAATAAAATTAACTCCACAACTCCCTTTTTTTCTTTTTTTCTTTTATGGACACAGTGTGGATCTTCGAGGCAGGTCGCCGATGCAAGCTAAACATTTCGTAGAAGAACGGTTTCGACCTCGACTCCGTTTCCTGCTCACGCCTCCTGCCACGCTCGTGCTCGACAATGTCACTGAGGCCGACCAAGGCATTTATCGATGCCGGGTAGACTTCCGACTTTCTCCCACCAAACACGTTCGATATCGACTCTCGGTTGTAGGTAAGTTTCCTGTTCTTTATTCTCTCTTCATACATAGGGTTGCTTTTTAGCTAAGAGTTGACTAACATGAAGGAAGTAGCTCATTTTAAATAACTTTTACCTGTAATGAGAAAATGGCAACGACCCTTAAAGTAACGCAATAACAAAAGACATTCCCGCTGTTATTACGATTTTGACTTTACTTAATTAATAATTTACTATTCTGTTTAAACAAATACGACGAGACTGTACGTCGTTCTTCCTTGGAGCGTTTATCCTTTTGCTCAAAGTGAGTAACCCTAAAAAAAAGTCTAGATGATTGATTTTGACAACGGTAGTTCGCAAGGGTTCATAGCTAAAGTTGCGGTGTAAGAAGAAAGATTGAGATTTGCTGTTACTAAGTCGTCAATTCGACCGCCTTTATTTCATGAAGCCATCAAAGAAATCAAACTTAGATCATGCTTAAATTGGAAACTTGACATGATTTCTCGGCAAATGTATGTCACTGAAAGTATCCCTTTTTCTTGTGACTTTTTTCATGACTAAGCGCCTGATTTCTAGCACAGACTTTAATTGAAACTTATACCAATAATTATCTACAATATTCACATAGTTGTACATGAAAAATCGCGTGATTTCTGAAAAAAAAATTGCGTAGAGATATCAGCTATTTTGTCGGTAGTTCTTTGTGACTCACCATCTGATTTTCACTAGAAACAAAACAAACTTCTATCCAAATAAGGCAGTGCACAGCAGACGTCATGCCAACAATAGTCTGAATATTCGCGTACTCGTACATGAAAGATAACATGGACTTTCAAAAAAATTGCATAGGGAAATAGTACGACGTCCCGTGTAAATTTTACACCATGGTCATATTTGCAAATTACACGCAACTGCAACGTCACAGTTTTCGTACCAAAAGCACGGAGAAAATCACCTTACTATAAGTTTTCATAATTTCAAATTACGTTTCATGAGAAGCGTGTAAGCTACGAATCAGCTGAAAATCTTAGTCTGGTTTTTAGCTGATTTGAGCTTAGATTATCAGCCTCACTCAACTGATTATAGACGTAAACTCAGCTTTCTCGTGATACATTTTTCGTTATGAATACGCGCAAGTAAGACAACAACAATAATTATGACTTTAATGACGAGCACGGCACGAAAGGTTTTCTCTTAAGACTCTCGTATAAATTAGCTTCTTGACGGGAAAAAATTCACAGATGGCACTGTTATTATTGTTTTGCGAAAACCTTGTGTAAAAATGTGTATTTCATTTGCATGTTATTAATTTATTATTCATTGGAAAAGAGGTTGGATTGATTGTGCACTAGCTGTTAGTGTGCTCAAGCTTGCTGTCAAAGAAGTTTTTCATGAAATGCGCTGATTTTAACGAAAAGCTATTCCGAAATTCCCCATGCTAACCGCCTATACCAAGCTAAAGTATATGGGAGCCTTAACGTTTAATATAACGTCATGATAGACAAAGAATTATTTTCATTATTAAAGTCCTAGACTCTTAAAGCGTCGAACGGGCCTAAAATGTATGACGTAGGCAAACGTTTTTTGACTACTTTTGATATTAGTAAACCAAAGAAAGGAATTGGAAACTTCATGGAATCCATAATGGATCCAACCAACCAAGCAGACTTGCAAGTTAATGAAAAATGGCTTTTTTCCGTCTTCCGACCGTGAATCATGAAGAAGCAATAAGCTTCTGCTACTGAAAGAAAGAAAAAAGGCGTCCCTGTGTTTGTACGGTACGTACCGTATATCTTTGCAAAATTTAGTAGATATTATACATTCCTCTGGTACTATGAGACAAGGATGAAAGAGGGGTAGAAGGAGCAAAGTTTTAAAGGAAAACAGACCAAAACAAAACAGCTGTAAAAAAAGATTTTTCCAAGCAATCTGCTTCCTTTTTACTGTCTTATAGATAAATACATGCGTAGTTGAAAAGGAAGCGAGAGAACATAATGGGTTTCGTGCTTTGGCAGCGATGAGGAAATTTCGATAGGCGTTTTTTCTTCTTCTTTTCCGTTGAAAAGTTGGAAAGCAAGAGAGGTTTTCCTTGCTTCGATTCTCGAGTATGGTCTTGCTACTGTCTGTCTTTATCTACTCTACGATACGGGCTGACGAGTAGTACTTCTTGCGTGTTGTCCGTGTAAGTTCTGTGTCTGTCTCTTCTCTTTGGTCCGTTTCGGGCGTTGGAGTTCGCGCTCTCGTAATACTTAAAGTCGGTCCCAGAAGCCGCGTTTTCTGGGGAACAAGACGCAAGTTTTCTTAGCTCGTGCCTATCAACCCGTATGGAAGACTTTTATTTTGGATCACCGACATGAGGAAGGAAAAATAATGGAAGAAAGTAAAACGAACTCACGAGCATTCATGGGATGCAAGCAAGAATAGCGTAAAGGGGCTCTGCATTTTATATTGCCTTTGTTGAGGCGGAAGCAGGAGCAAAGTCTTTCGAGACAGAGTAGCCATTTGCCTTTTTCTCCTTTGCTCTATACGAAATCGAAAAGAAACAGTTAGCTTTTTCCCCCTTTTTATTGCTTGCCTCCCAGCTTCCCAGAGTGGGCTTTTTTCTTCTTTGGACAAGCAAATGGAGCTGCCTCAAGGTCTATTAGGCCGTGTCGCTTACATTTTCAGAAATGGATCGCATTAAAGCAGGCGAGTAAAAGTGGACGATTCTATCGCATTTCGTTAGGACTATGAATAAATAATCTTACACTACGAAAGAAAAGGAAATACAAAAATAATTATTCTTACAATTGGATAGTACAGTACACTAATTACGATCACAATAATTGAAATATGTTATATTATTAATAATAATTAATCATATTAATAATTAATAGTAATACATAACAATAATGAAGAATTGTTATTAATGATATATCACTTCGTAATTAGTGATTTTAGTTATAACTGCATGGTTTGAATGGGTAAATTACCCTAAAGTTTTTTTTTAATATTTTTTAAAAATTACGCTTAAGTCAATTCTTAAAAGTAACTTGTGAAATATTATAATTACAACGTTTAATTACAAATCGAACAGGACTTCCTCCTAGCGGTGACTCGCTTACTCAGGTTTATGTTATAACGTCTTCCGCCTTTTTTAACATAATGGTATGTTGATAAGAGTAAATTCCTAATGTTTTCTTTTAATGATTTTTAAAATTACATTTAAGTCAATTCTTAACAGAAATTTGTGAAATATTATAATTGCAATACAAGTAGTTTTTTTTATATATTACAAGATCCTACTTGGATTTTGTCTAAATTGGAAATGTATAAATTACTCATTTTTTTATTTTAAAAATGGACAGTATGTAATTATCCAAAATTAATGGGTAAAGAGACACTTTCGGAAGTTTGATAAAGGAAACTTCGAAGTCTTGAAAGGCATTCCAATTAAGAATTGCTAAGAAAAAAGTAAATTTATTAATAAAATGAGAAAAACATCTCTTGCATTATGTGAGATCAGGTCAAATGAAAAGCTAAAATGCAAAAATAGAATTTCCCATAAAAAGTCAGACGGGAAGTCGTAGTGTTATTCCTTCGTGTCTCAGCAATCGCACCGCACAGCGAAGCAATATAATGCAGTAATCGAAATAATAATGTTCCAGATTGTGCCTCGTATATGGTATATTATAGCTTATTTTGGAAGGGGTAGTGTATTGGAAATACACTCAAGCATTATTTTTCTTTTGTAACTATACAACTAAATTCAACAACGTGAATAAACAGGAAATGTCCTTTTTTGCCACTTTTAGATTTCTTGGAAAATATATATTTACAAGTAGTAAACTATGTAAAGTGGATATCACAGATATATAAAGCTGCATAGGGCAAGAAGATATTAAAGCTAGTAAGCACTTGGAAATATAACGTATGGTACACTACTGGGAAATACGGCTATTCAATGGCGTCCTTTTGATAACACGCCCCCCAAGTCTGTAACACGACGGGAAGTAAAAAGTGAGGAAACAATTTTGTCACATTTTTAGGACCGCACAGAGTACTTAGCAGTCAATGCGATACTTGCACTCTTGAATGGGCGTGTAAAGTGTAATGAAATGAAAGAAAAGAAAAAGACAAAAAAAAGACGGGAAGTGTCATTAACCGTAAAATGGAGTTAGTGGTCAACGCTATGCCAGTGTAGGACAAGGGGCATTCCTTTTATTGGCACTAAAGAGGAGGGAAGACTTTTCTATTCCTTACTTCACTCGAATCCGCACTCTATATATATAAGCTAAGGGAGGCGTGAGCATGAAGGTTTTTATTTTGACCCCGAAGATGCCATTTCAGATCATCTCATGCTCGTTTTTTGTTCGAAACTTCGCGAGGGGGTTGGAATTGCTGTTCTTCCCGGCAGATATGTGTAAAGACCGGTGTTTTGCGTCGTGGATGCGGGGTGTATCAGCACATTTTGCAAGTATACGAACTTGATATACCTAAGCCGAAAATCTCCAAAACCTACGCTTGATGTTTTTAATTTTTTTAATTTGTTGCTCGGCAACCTAGTTCCGTGTTCAGATTTCTGGCCTATTGTCATAGGCGTCATCTCTTAGAGATCGGAGTCCCTGACGGACGTCACCGGCAACGATATCCGACGACAACAACAACAGAAAACTTGGGGGTTTCCTGAGTGAACAAGTACTGTACACTTACGAAAAGATCCATATTTACGTCTGAAAAGGTCCCGTATATACCGTAGCTCGGTATAGGCGGTTTTGGCATGGCAGTTTCGGTTAAAATCAGCACATTTCATTAAAAAAAATATTTGACAGTAAGCTTACTAACAGCTAGTGCACAGAGCATACTAACGTCTTACGTCTAACGTCTTTTTTACACGTCTTTCGCAAAACAATGACAAACATCAGAACCACCAATGACTGTTTTGCATCAATAAGCTAGTATACGGGAGCCTTAAAGGGGGAGTAAGGTTTCAAAATGAAAAAATATATGTTATAGAAGAGACCAAACTACATGTTCTGGCTGAAGAACCCCTATGTCAATTATGCATATTAACCGAGTAATTAATTATTTAATGGTTTTAGCTCCGCCCCTTTGGTCCAAAATTCAAATTTCCCTATCCTTATAACACGGGGGGACAGTTGGCCGGAGACCTAGCCCCTTTACCTATTAGCGCATTCAAAATAGAACCTTCTATTAATAGGGTCTGCACTGTGACCTTTCTTTTGAATGCTCAAACAAGTCTTTAGATGTTTTGGTTAATTTACAAGCTCGATCACAAAAAACAGACTTTTTCTTCGCGCGATCGCCGTAGCTCGCCGTCCTGCCTGGCCGAGACCCGCGCCTGAGAGCTTTTGGGCAAGTTTCGGGTCGGC
>JAGJRO010000584.1:0-21676 GCA_022832285.1 Lepidurus apus apus
GCTTCGCAGTCGAGAGCCCATCCCCTGGCAATGGGACCGCGCGAGGCGGCTCTGACTTTGCGGGTAACGCTTGCTTCATGGCGTACAGCGGAGCCGCACGTCGCGGCGCGAAGAAAAAGTCAGTTTTTTGTGATCCAGCTTGTAAATTATCCAAAGCATCTACAGACTAGCTTGAGCATTCAAAAGAAAGATAATGGTGCCGTCCCTATAAATCGAAGGTCCGATTTTGAATGCGCTAATAGGTAAAGGCGCTAGCTCTCCGGCCAACTGTCTTCCCATGTTATAAGGATAGGAAAATTTGAATTTTGGAGGAAAGGGGCGGAGCTAAAACCGCTAAGTAATTATTTACTCGGTTAATATGCATAATTGACATAGGGGTTCTTCAGCCAGAACACTTCATTTGGTCTCCTTTATGACATATTTTTTATTTTTTTGCACTTGACTCCCCCTTTAACAAGTTAGCTATTTCTAAGTGAAAAAATATGACGACTACGATTAGAATATTTCTCACGAATTTCTGCGCCTTCAAACCCTCTACATTCGCAGAAATATATTTTAAAAAATTATATTTCCTGATACGAATCGTTGCCAAGCTATGGTTACGGTATGTGATTCCTTCCAGGAGAATTTCGTAAGCACATTAGACGCTACCATGCGAACAGGGTATAGAAAAAAAAAAGAGAAGGCGGGGTCCAGGCCGTAATTTGGTACACGAGGTGCCTTTAATCTCAAGTGCAGCCCCACTTGACTCGAACCACTTTTCCTTGTTTTTGTTATTTTGGGCTTGTTTGGTCCTCCAAGAGGGAGTGTTACCCCAACTCGCATTTGCTACTGGGAAGAAAAATGCTGACGAACCAAGCATTTAGCCGTTCAATCACCTTGTCTGTCCCTAAGACGCAATACTTCTACCTAATAGGGAATCCTGAGGGGTTGTGTTGCCCTTTGCTACCGATCTTGCAAAACTGTTCTTTTGTTATGTGTCGAAATTCTTGATATCCAGTATCCAGCTTCTTTTCTTTCCCTTTTTATTATTTCTGCGACCCCAAAAATCTTCCTTGAGAGGTAGAGAAAACAACAACAAAATTGCGGAAATTGTTAAACTATTGTTGTCTCTTTTTCTCTAATTTCCTGGAAGAAAGTTTCAACTCGTAAACTAAAAAACAAAAAAGACAAAAAAAGGAATCAAGAGGTTAGATGTCTTTGGAAAACGAAATGGAAAACGGCAAAGACCCACATTACACAATGCCTTTTCCGTTTTCGCCGAGGTCCCAAATCAACACATAAGACGTATTGATTTCTGTCCTCAAAGAAGCACGAGGCATCCAATATCTAAGTGCACCCAGCATTGTAATTCCGCTTTTCTAATACAAAAAAAGAGAAGAAACAGGTCAAATCCTTTCCCTTCTTGATTCCTCCTTCAGTCGATCTGGATCTCTCCCTATTAAAGGGCCCACAATAAATAAATAAATAATTAAGTGAAAAAAATTGAATTTTGTACATGATTTATGGCCTCTTCCTATTAGTACCTTCAAAGACTACCTAATCCCTCCCTTTACACCCCTGAAAAAAACGCCAGGGGACACCACTAGTTTCCTATTTCTTCTTCCAATTTTACTACTTCTGCCTCAGAATTAGACCAACACTGCAGTAATAGCAAAACGTTGAAACTCAAAAAAGAAAATAAATAGAAATCCCGTGTCGTCTTTGGCAGCAACAATGAAAGACTATGAAGATTCTTACGTGGTATGTCTCACCTCAACTTGTTGATTTTAACCTTCTTGTCTAAACAATGAACCTCAAAACTGTCAAAACTTGAACCAACAATGAACCCAGGTGGTGCTCGCTTTGCACCACTGAAAACTGAAATTCCAGCAATTCGAAACAACTCAGATGTTCCTATAGTTTCTGACGCTTTCACTGTTGCCAAGAAGCCGTCAACTTTTTTCATTCTTGACACGCTGGCGTTAACTTTTTCGTTGTTGTCAACAACACGTTACTTTTCATGGTTGTTGAGACGACGTCACTTTTCATTGTTGTCAACAAGAAGTTACTTTACGTTGCTGAAAGGATGACGTAACTTTAATTGTTGTACTTATACATAGTTGACAAGATGACGTCACTTTTCATTGTTGGCAATAAGACGACGTCAAGTTTTCGATTGTCAGCAAGACGTTACTACTACATTGTTGACCAGGTGTCATTTTTCAATGTTGTCAACAAGACGTTACTTTACAATGCTGACGAGACGACGTCACTTTTCATTGCTGTCAACAAGACGTTACTTTACATTGTTGACAAGATGGGTTCACCAATGTAAAGTTTCATTGTTGTACTTCTCTACATAGTTGACAAGATGACGTCACTTTTCATTATTGTCAACAAGATGTTACTTTACATTGTTGACAAGGTGACATAACTTGTTATTGTTGTTAACAAGACTACTTTTCATAGTTGACAAGATGACGTCACTTTCCATTGTTGTCAAAAAGACGTTACTTTACATTGACAAGATGACGTCACTTTTCACTGTTGTACTTCTACCAAGGGGTTCGTAACTCCGTTGGTAGGTGTACGAGGGTTAAACTTTTTTTTTTAACCCAAAAGAAATCTTAGGGTTAAACTGTTAAACTTAGGGTTAAAACTGTTAAACTTAGGTTTAAAACTGTTAAACTTAGGGTTAAAATGTTAAACTTAGTTAAACTGTTCAGTTAAAAAGCTAAAAAATAAGTTATACGCGCTAAAAAGTTTAACATTTTTTAACTGAGTGGTCAGGGTGTACGAAGTTAAACACGAGTTGCGAACCCCTTGACCTTTACACAGCTGACAAGATTACATAACTTCTCATTGTTATCAACAAGCCGTTACGTTACATTATTTATAAGACAAATTGTTGACTAGATGACGTCAACTTTTACACTGTTGTCAACGAGACGTAACTTTAAGTTGTCGACAGGATGACTTCACTTTTCATTGTTGTTAACGAGACGTTACTTTTCATGGTTGACAAGATACATTGTTGACAAAATGAGATCAACTTTTCATTGTTGTTAACAAGATATTACTTTATGTAGTTGACAGGATGACATCACTTTCATTGTTGACATGAGTCATTTTTCTCACTGTTGATAATTTCCCGCGTGAACTGCACTACGTTCTAAACAATTATTTACAATTTATTTTCTAAACATTAAAAAGTGGGTACAAGCATCGACACATTTTATCGTAATCGGAGTAGACTGGCTATTTATAGTGTAAAGTGTCTTTTAAAAGGTCCCTCTTCATATAATTTTGGTGGATTTTGGTGGATGGCAAGGGAATGAAGATCTAGAGAAGGCCAACCTTGGTTGTAGAAACAGACATGTCCCAACTATTCTTAGCTTTTCAGCAACGAGTTTTAGCTCTTTAAAATTGCCAAGATAACAAAGCCAATTTCCCTCTTAGTACAAATAACAGTCACAACTAGCGACTTTTTACTGTACCTTGCCCCCTCTTCACAACCTTCGAAGAACGGAAGGGACAAAAAGACAAACGGACGTCACTACAACTATACTCTACAGACTATATACAGTGGGTATACGCCTGATATCTTCCGCGGCTCTTTTCCGCATTTCCGCACCGCTTATTTTCACAAGGCAACAAGAACTTTTTTGGGGGGAGGGGGGTACAAACGCAGTCTAACAGGGTGCTACAGATAGAATCAGTGGCAGCCTGTCAAGGTATACATTTATCTTCCCGCATTTCTAGTTCCTGCTTCTATATAAAGAGATATAGGCAGTAATAGAAAATAATGTCTAACAACTGTCCAACTGTCGTAGAAATAATTGTAATTACTCCTTACACTTTCAATTTGAAGTTACAGTACTTTGAAGCTTAAGGTCTTTTGTTGTCTTGTTGAGAAGAATAGTTTCTCTAATATTTAAATTGGATATTTCTTTTTGGTAATACTTCAGATGTAAGATCGAGAAAGTAAAAGTTTCAAGTTTGACTTCACTGGAACGAGTTTGTTTAGAAAGTTGAACGTTTACAATCAGGCAAAGTAGATTAGCAGAAATTGCCTGGAGTAATGAAGTTCTACTTTGAACATTTTGCCCTTTTCAAATGGCCTCGCCGACACTCATTTGCTGGAGATGTAATTGGAAAAGTTGAATCACAGAAATTGAATCGACTGAAAAGTTTTGTAACTATCAAATGGAAAGTTTGTTAAAGTACAGAACTCACAACCTTACGTAAAACGATTGATAATTTTTTTACTTTTACGAATATTTCTTACGCTGAAATTTGGTTTGGCAAAGTGTACACAGTGGTGCCTCGCATAACGAACGTAATCCGCTCCCTGACGGCGTTAGTTACGCGAATGGTTCGTTACGTGAGACGCCGTTTAGCACATGTTACTATGGGAATAATTTTGATCCGTTCCCGAGGCCAGACCAAAATCGCGAAAAATCCTAATTTTGCCTTACGACACTGTGGATGCCACTTCTTTTCATAAACCTACGAAACCACCACCTACTGGCTTTGATCTCTTCTTCCTCATGTTCTAATCTAAAGCTTGCGAGCTTGTTCCTGGAGTGCATCTTTTAAGCTCTTCTTTAAGCTTAAACACTGTAGCTCCTGTCACAATTGTTCCTTCTGGTTCTCCTGACTCCCATAAAAGGTTAATAAGCTACCACCAAGTTGCAGAATACAGTGGTGCCTCGCATAACGAATGCATTGTGTTCCAGGACGGCGTTCGTTACACGAATCGTTCGTTATGCGGGATGTCCTTACCCATAGGTTACTATGAGAAAAATTTTGATCCGTTCCCCGAGGCTGGTCCAAAATCGCGAAAAATCGTAATCTTGCATTACGACACTGTGGATGCCACTTATTTTCTTAAACCTATAAAAACACCACCTACTGGCTTTAAACTCTTCTTCCTCTTGTTCTAAAGCTTGTGAGCTTGTTCCTGGAGTGGATCTTTTAAGCTCTTCATACATGACCCTAGCTTTCTCACCAATTATTCCGTGTGATTAGATCTTCTTTCATTTGCCTTTCATTAATCCAAACTAACAGCAACCTCTCCATTTCATCACTAATCGATTTTCTGCGCAACTGTGAACAAACGCTTGAGACCCCCGGCCACCTTAGCTCTCATGATTGATTCTCTATTGGCTAAACTTGTTCCTATGGTTGACTTGAGCACTCTATATTCAGTTGCAAGATTCACAACTCTAGCTCCTGAGTCTTTTTTGTCTACGATTTCTTGCTTCATTTCAATAGAACGTGCTTCTCTACTCTTCCCAATAACGGTCTTCTTAGGTGCCATTTTGAAAACACTAAAAAATCACTGAAATTCCCAAAAACTTCAAACGTAAAAAACAAAACAGAGCACGTGTGCGGTTCGTAATGCGGGACAGCGTTCGTTATTCGGAACATTTTCCGGCCCGCGAACGCGCTTGTAATGCTTGACACCACTGTACTTCTAATAAATTTATATTTCTGCAATCAACTATCTCCTTAAAGTACCAGAGGTAGAAGTTGTAGTTTCACTGCACTAAAGTAACACGAAATAAACGTTTTAATTGAATATCAAATCCTTCAAAAGAACAAAAACTTCCAAGAAATATATTCTGCGAAGTAATACTTCTTTCCAGGAAGAACTATGTCTTTCAAATTTATATTTCTGTCGAACGATTCATTAAAGTAAGTGACTAGGATCTTCCAATTACAAGTTTATGATTCTTCAAAGAGGTCACCGTACTTATGCGAAGAAATATTTATTTTCAGCTAGAACTATTTCTTTCAGATTTATATTTCCGTCAAATAGTTCAGTGAAATAAGTAACCAGGATCTTCCAATTACAAGTTTACGATTCTTCGAAGAGGGAACCGTATTTCTACGTAGAAATATTCTCAGAAATTTCTGCTCTTCACTTACTTTTATATATATATAAAAAAAACTATTTTTCCCATTACATACCGTCTCAAATGCTATTCAAATGTAATGTTGACATTCCCACCGTCCTGCGCATCACCGTGACAGGGTTTACAGTCCCCATAAAAGGCGGACATGTTCAATTATTCACATTCGCACCTGGAAGGAAGTTCCCTTCCGTCTATAGATAATAGAGGGTGAGTCCAATGACGTCAAACATTACATTTGCAAACATCTGTCCGTCAAGGAATAAAAGAATCTTCCACAATAAAACCGACTCGTGCCAAACTAAAGCATTCAAGCCAAATTTATGACGTCAATGTAGAATTTACGCCCATTATTTATAAAAAAAACATAATTAGAACCCTAAATCTTGTTAATTGAACTACACAAAAGAGACAACCGCTCACTTCATATCACATTGTGCTGCAAGGGAAGGGGAGCTTTCGGGTCACTTAAAGGGAGAAAATAACGTACCTAAAAGCCATCGCCTGAATGTCTGCAGGGGAATGGGTTTGACGCCAGCATCATCCATCTCTGGACGACATAAGATCTCTCAAGATCCCACATCGGCAGTTAAAGTAACTCCGAAGACCCGGAAAAAAGGGGCAAAAATGTTTGTGCCTCCTTCGTGTTGATAAATCCCTTAATTTTTACCCTTTTTCCTTCCACTTGTCATGACGTTTTTCTTGGCTTTTTGTCTCGGGATTATTGCTGCGTGTCCATTAATGCGTACTTAACATCACACGGACCACTTAACTCTACACAGCAGACCACAGACATTGTCTTCCCCTAGCAAACCCTTGAAATGTTGCGATTTCGCCCACGCAACGGGAAAAAAATTACTTCTATTCCTGTTTATTGATACAAGAGAAAACCGAACCGAACCGAGCCGAGCAATCGATATCCGATATCCCAACCTAAAGCTCAGATCACCCCAACGGAAGCCTGCCATGTTCAGGATCAATTAACATCCTACAAGATAGGTTTTCCTACACTATCTACAAACAAGCGTAGGTTGTTGCACAGACGAATCGATAATATACATGTAACATAATTGCTATCGAATAAATCAATACTTTTTTTAAGATGGCAGTAAACAGTAAACTTTTATAGTATCATTGTTGATGTTTACTGTCGGAAAACCAGTATACTTGAATTTACGTAAAACTAATCGATACCGTTTGATAATCGATACACAAGAACAAATCGATACATTTGTTGAGATTGCAGTAAACAGTTAACTTTTATAGTACAGTAGAACTCCGATTTTGTCAACCGATCGGGACCGGAGGGTAGTTGATAAGTCGGATAGTTGACAAAATCGGAAAACTTTTTTTTCAATTAAAAAAATCAGAAAAATATCTAGATAAATACGGTAGTCAACAATTGAAAACGGGTTGCATTAAGGCTGTTAAAATTAAATAAATAAAGACAAAATAAATAAATAAAAAATGAATAAAGAGAAAATCGTGGAAAACAACGCACAGACACGCATCCACAACAGAATAGCTACGCGAGAGCTAAGAAACGAACAGCGACACGCGTAGGCGTGGTTTGCAAAAAAAAAGGCAGCGCGATGGTGGTTGACATAATCGGGAGTTTCCATAATCGGGGTTGACAAAATCGGAGTTCTACTGTATCACTGTTGTTGACGTTTACTAAACCCAGTTACGCTTGAATTTGTAAAACTAATCGATAGCTCTTGTTAATCGATACACAAGAATAAATCGATAAACTTGTATAGTATCATTGTTGTTGACGTTTATTGTCTGAGCCCAGTATACTGCATTCATGTAAAAACTAATCGATATGGACTTGGTCATCGACAAACAAGAAAAGCTACCTGAATCGATATCGATTACTTCGTATAATGCCCCAGCATAACGTAACAATGTCGTTTTTTTTAATATGACAGTGAGTAACGGTTGGGAACAAAGAATTGTTTTAATCGAGGAGATTTCCTAAATCGATATACGACAGAATCGGTACAATACCGATAATTACCACTACTTGGCTTCATTTCTGTACTGTGTTTATTCTTGCTGCACCTTGCGCCAGAACAAACTACTACAAAAGTCGATTCAAATATACTTTGATCAACTACCAATCGATACTAACAAGTGTCACACTTTTCTTTCGCGATGTAAACTAACCAAGACTTCTTATTCCAATAAAAGTACTGCAAAGTTACGACACAATTGCAATAAAAATCAAATACTACTACTACTACTAATAATAATAATAAATTACATTTAAAAAAAAATTAATCAAACCCTGAATATGCTCCCTGGTCACCCGTCAGCCGGAGAAATGCAAAAAATAGCACTCATGGGTATACTTCACGCATTCTCCGAAAGGTGCTTGGGTAAAATTTTTTGATCTCTTGTTGAAATCTGGTTTTACCACGTGACCACAATAATGTAAAATTTGTGAGAGGAAATAAAAGTCATAATAATAATATTAATAACAATAATAATAAGTTAATAAAAAACACAAGAAAATATGCTGCAACTTGAGGGTATTTTCATTGTTGGAATTTGCAATAAAATAAATTATGGAAATTTCCTAGTCTATTGCATTATTTACGGAAATTACTCCCGCATTTGGGAAGTCATGTTAACTATTACTGCAAACGGAGCTATGAATACAAAAATAACACAAGAAATAAGAAGAAATAGTACAAGAAATACGAATAAATACAGTACAGCAATAAGAACAAACAAGTTCCCCATTCGGAGCATATACTGATTCATTGTTGCTTCTTTAACGAGGTTGAGAATTAATGCTTACGACTTCCTTTATATCTGCCTTTACGGGGAGTCATCCGTCTCTTTCGTAGCCCATTTTAGACAGAAATTTCAAGAACAATTTGCTTTGCAAACCAGGAATCTTACTGCAGTACGAATTTTAATACTAACGTCACGCAAGAAGAAGAAATTGCGCAACCCGAGACGATATCTGTTGCCACTGTTTTGCCATTTTCTTCCTAGTACTGCGACAAGCAAAAAGCACTCACGGATTCCTTGGGCAAATGCCGGAAGTTGTGTCTAGTTCGTAAAGTCTTTTGCTCACGAACAACCAACAGCTTCTTTATTGATCTTGATCTTATTGATCAAGTATATACAACGGCGTCACCAATACGATCATGAGGAAGCTATGTATAGTTATGAACTGTGTATATTACTATCCCCTAAGTATCTAAGTCTATAATAGTAGCATTGAACTCGAAAATGTTTTCTTTTTCTCTCTTTTAATTTACAGGTTTTATTGGGATCTGTGCATGTTATTGTTGCTGGTGGCCAACTTGATCATTCTTCCCGTGGCCATTTCCTTTTTTAATGATGACCTCAGTACGCGATGGATTGCCTTCAATTGCCTCTCTGATACCATTTTCCTCATCGACATCGTCGTTAACTTCAGAACAGGTAAGGCGAAAACCCAAACGAACCCAAAATCCTCTTAACTTTGCACAAACCATTATTTACCCCCGCCAAACCGTCTCCTTCAATATAAATGGCCCATTTCGGGTACCCAAAAAAAAATATCTCAGGAGTTACGTGTCCAGCGGACAGCAGGATTTATACGAGAATTCCATCATATAGTCAAACGGAAAACCCCTTTCATCCCTCAGAAAGGTCCCCCCCCCCAAGCTAAAATCTTCAATCTTGCAGAGAAAAGTTATACGTTTTTCTGCATCTCTGAATCCTTAGCAAATATGACCTTTTCTTCCTATACATATCACACCAAAAGGGGTTGGGTTGGGGGCTTTTGCACCTCCCACCCTCCTTTAGGGCTTTAACATGCTAAGTGTCTGTCTCTGGAGGTGCCATTTTGGAAATGCATCTCTCCAGAACTTCCGCTTGACACGAGGATCGTACAAGTTGGGCTCATTAGCGAAGGAAGATACGTGAAAAAACGGCCATTTCCTTACTATTTCACGTTTTTCTTTGTCACTTCATTTCCGGTAGCGTCTTATGTTAGCTAAGCCCTGTTTCCATAACCTTCTAAAGTGGGAAACACTGAAAAAATAACCATTTGGGCATGAATCTTCACGAATCCTTGAACTCTTGAAACTTCTTCATTCATCCAATAGGATCCTCACAAGCTTCCATAATTAATCTTTGTTGTGATTCAGAAGGTCTATTCTGGTTCTAAGCCAGTTCCACGATCCTAATTAGATGAGAATTAATTTATAATTTTTTAAATAAAGACATTACGATCCATTTTGACTTTAGGAAGATTTTTGCGGAGATTTTTGGTTTCAACTAAGTTTGTAATGATGTAGAAACGTTGCAAACAGAAAGACAGAAACGTCGCAGTTTTTCTACTTCAGAAGGTTAAGGATGCTTTGGGATCTTGTGGGGGAGAATAATCGATAGCATAAGGTGAAGGTTAGATAACGTCAGGACGTCAGGACTTCAGGAAGGTGAGACAATTTCGCGCAGCAAGTGGAACTTTCGGTGAATATCTATTCCTAGTCACGAATCTCTACAAACTCAAAAGTTCAAAAGTGACAGTTTAGTCTCGCCATTGTGTCCAGCCTCGCGAAAAATTATCAAGTTTTCGCGATAAGAAGAAAAGTTGCAAAATCAATAGGAAAGTTCCCGAAGATTTTGACACAACATTCGGCTTCAGCGGTGCCTGGACCCCAAACAAGATTCTCTGACGTCAATCTCCACAATTTTTTCTTTTTTTCTTTTCGTGTTCTGCTCCTTGAGTCCAAGCACACAAAACTACCTACGTTTACTTGGAACGAAGCAAAGATATAAATTAGATTTCCATCAAACACGCGATCCATCAACTCCGCGGATAATACACAGGACTTATTACGGACCCCAAAATAACCCAAAATGCTATCGATCAGTGACAGATTTCTTAATCGAAAACTCACACGAACTGTAGCATTTTTCTTTTAAAAACTGCGTACAATGTTTGCATTATATTTCCCTTCTAACAAAGAACTTGCAAATCAATTAAGATCACAAAACGTTGTAATTAACGTAAGGGATTATACGCTAAGTTTATATTCCATACTAAATTACGTTAGAAGCCTTCGCAAACACTCATTGTTTGCAAAGCTTCCCATTCCTAAGTTAGGAATGGGAAGCTTTGTTAGCGAGTTTGTGTTAGGAATCCTAACACAAACTCGCTAACTTTTCCTAAGAATCAACAATATTGTGCTTAAAAACCTTTAAAATAAATTAAGTATACCATTAGGCCTCGAAAATTTTGTAAGCGATAAGAAAATTTCCTTAAATTCCTACGGAATTTCCAACCATTTAGAACATTCCATTATTTAAAGAATTTTCTAAAAGAATTAAGAGAATTTCCCTTAAACCTCAAGAATCCTAAGAATTCCTCTGAAATGTTCGTAATTTATAACAATTTTGCAACAATAAGGTACGATTTTTCAATTCTTAAGAGGACTCTTAAGACAGAAAATCGTAGAAGTGAAAAAAAAAACTGAAAGAACTGAATACAAAAATTGAAATAATTGAAAAATCATCCCTTATTGTTGCAAAATTGGTAAAAATTACCAACATTTTCTTGTAATTCGTGGGAAGTTTTTTGAACTAACAAGTTGTTAAGTCATAAATTAAGGCAAATTTGTAGGTTAAAGTAGTATAAAGAAGCTTCCCAATTGTCAAGGGGGCGACAAAATAGCAACAATGCAAAGACGAAACTTGGTAACCTGAGTATACACGATAAAAGGCGAAAACAACAAGGAAACCACCAAACAACGCTTAACGGTGCCGTTTTCAAACGCGCTGATTTTGTCAACGGTTTTGGGGGATCAGCGCCATCTCTACGTAGCGGTTATAACTAAAATGACATTGTTTCTGACTTTGGTGCTAAAATTAAAATTATCTTCAAATCCGTTTTAAAAAATTTAAAAACATAACAGCGACGCATGCTTTATAGAGATTAATCAGAAATATTAATTACGCTTCAAATTTTCACAGGTATCATGCAGCAAGACAATTCCGAGCAAGTAATACTGGACCCCAAGTTAATCGCCAGAAATTATCTGAGAACGTGGTTCTTCCTTGACCTCATCAGTTCCATCCCTTTAGATTATATCTTTCTCATCTTTAATCAAGTAAGAGGGGTAAATATAACCATTTCCTACCCTCTCCAATTGATTTGTTTGATTTTTTTCTCCAAAATAAAATTCCTTTGACACTTTTCGCACGGTTTTTATATCCAAATAATTAGTTTAATTCATTCGACTTATACATTTTGGCTTTTTGGAACCCACCTTCTCTTTCGCTAACACCTTCCACCGCGCACTTCTGTCGCTAATTCCTTTGCATGGATCCATTTACAATTAAAAAATAAATTAACACGACCGTTCTCTTCTCATTTCGTAAAAAAATAGGATTTTAGTGAGAGTTTCCAAATTCTACATGCGGGAAGAGCACTGCGGATCCTCCGCTTGGCCAAATTGCTAAGTTTGGTCCGATTACTTCGACTATCGCGATTGGTTCGCTACGTCAGCCAATGGGAGGAAGTCTATGTAAGTCTTTTTCTGGAAAATCCCATTTTGTACCTCCATTATTTCGCTTTGTTACCCCAGTTTCTGGCGTTTGAGACACATGACCATCCAAGAAAATGGCATGAATCCAGTTCTGTTAAGAGTTCAAAAACGAAGTTCTGAAGATTTCGTCAGAAAATTTCAGTTTAAAGCGTCCCTTTGACTTATAGAGTGGTCGAGAGTTCCCGGTTCCTAAGCTGGGAAACTCTTGACAAAAGGTTCAGCATGGAGTTGCATCGCCCCAAACTTGCTAAGTGCCACATTTCTGATCGTTCGTCCCCAGGGACAGTCGTTTGTCTTGAACGGCAGAAATGTGGCTCTTAACTGACTTGAACTTTGTACCGAACGCTTTTTTTTTAAAGTATCGTGGATTGTTCGCTAGTTATGGAATGTCTCTTAGAGTTGTTTAGGAGCACTTTGAATGGTAGAAAAAGTAGTCAAAAGTAGACGCTAACTGTTTCTCACTAAAAAAGAAAGCTGAGATGTTTTAGAGGTTTCTATAATGAATTACTCCGACATTATGCCACAGAAATGCTTATCGTACTCTTTTATGTTCTTCTAAAATAATTCGGGCTTGAGAGGTTCCATGAAAAAACTGTGAAGAAACTACAAGCTTCTCGGGTACAGGTTGTTCTGCGCTAAGAGTTCCCAGGGGTCTCTAATACGGAGCAGAGTGGTCTGGCGATCTTTTCCCTTTTTTGTTGCAAAATTCGAGGTATTTCTGCGAAATTTCTTGACAGTAAATGTAGGGGACTATATGATGCTGCAAAGCTTAGTCCAGATATTGTTAGTTCTGCTGCCCCGTTTTCAAACGCGCTGATGTTGTCAAAAGTTTGGGAATCAACGTCATCTCTACGCAGCGGTTAAAACTAAATTTGTTTTGACAGTTCCCGACATTGATGGAAAAGTACGACTATGTTTAAGTTCTTTTAAACTCGTAAAAATGGCCGTGAAACATGCTTTATAGCACGTCTTTATTTGCAATTTGTAAACATCATCTGCGCCTTAGTTACTTGCGAGTTAAATATAAAACTTATGCTCAGCTATTATGCAAAAATATACGCAAAAATACTCTTTATCTCTCGAAAAGCTCTAGACAGAAATGTAAAGGATATCACTGAATTTCATAAAACACTTCAACTTCAACCCCACTTTGATTTAAAATTTTGCCAAATTTGAATTACAGAAATAAGCACACTAATACAGTCTTTGTTCCAAATCTGCGTTCTGCGATCTTAAGATCGATGATTTACTGCAGAACTAATTCTACTTCTGCTTAAAAATCACTGAGTAGGGTAAAATTTCCACGACTTCGGAGAATTTCTGACTATTTCTAGCTTCGCCTCTCGAAATAACTAGGGGAATTAGCTTCGCTTCGTTAAATCCCGCAAGAACTTACGCGGTTAAACGAGATTGCTTCACAATCACGGAAGCTTACATTAGACTCTTTCTACATCGGAGAGAAAAGGGATGATTACATAGTAATCTAACCTAATTAAACCTCTGAAAACCCAAGTTATCCCTCTACTGTCAACCCTCCCCTTCCCTAGCCCCAAACCACTAGGGTCATATCAACTCTTACTCCATTGTAAACGCTGTCTCTCTTATCTCTCTCCCTAAATATGCTAATCTTACCATCGTCCTGCTCTTTCAAGCTCACACATGCATTCCCCACGAAGACTTAGCCAAAGTTCCTTAATCTGACGGGTCTCCCCGCTCGCGATTACCCTATTTTCACACTCTGCTGACCACAAAAACGTCAACATGGTGCTTCGCAACGCATAAACCTACCCTACATCATCACCTATGGAACCACACTATGCTTTCGGGAAATTTCTGTCCCATTTAGAATGCGTTTTCGAGATACGAAAAAGCTTTTCAAGATAAAAGGAACTTGGTAATTGCAATCTCAACCGCGCACACTTTTAAAAACATCAAACGCTGGATAATAAAAACCCTTAAATTACAAAACCACATGTGAAATATTATTAAAACGCCAAATTAATTTTCTAGGATGTCAAAATAGAGCATATTAATTTCTCTCCTCGCGCAAACCAAAAAATCCTTGAAGTTAAAATGAATTAATTTTAATTGAGAGGATTTTTTGTCGCTTTTTACTTAGATAACAAGCTAAACATGATACCTAATTCAAGGCAACAAACTAATTTTCTAAAATTTCTTATTCTTTATTTATTTTTATTCTTCTATTTCTAATTTTTATTTTTTTTGTTATTATTAAAATTTTCCAAGTATAAAAAGGAGGACAAATTGGTTCGCACTCTTTAATTTACGGTTTCTTCATTTTTATATTATTTATTTAATACTTATATAATTTAAATTGTACACTTCGACACTTGCTACTTTTCAGTTCAGTTCGATTCAACTATCTCGAGTTTCTCCTTAAATATTTTTTCCTTCAGAAGACCTGAGTTTTAAATACATTTAGTTCTTAGTTTTTTTACAATTTAATTTTCTTATTTTTTTCTTTATTTTTTTTATTTTGTAATTTTCTAGCATAAGTTTTTTTCTATTTTTTCTAACCTGCTAGTTTTACTGGCAGGTTGCTGTCACTGATTTTTTTCTATCTCTTTCTTTAAGAAAAAATGAAGTTATTCCTTTTAAAAGAATCCGACTCCAGCTGGACGTATAAAGGGGCCTTCTTTTATTCGTTCTAAACGTTTCCCCAGGAGAAGCTTGCCATTCACGTTCACACAAGAGTGTACGAGATAATACTATTAAGAATGGGTCGAATCCGATGATGCCGTCTTCCTTATTTTGCATGAAAAAGAGGAGGAAAAAAGAGGAAGTTGTGGCCAGGTTTTTGGCTAGAGGCCCAAAACAGAGAGTTCCTTTATTTCCATTTTTCTGTGTTTTTTACACGTTTTTGTCGAGGATATCTGTCTCAAGAAAGAAGCGCTGCATGACAATCAAAGTGTTATAAAGTTCTAGGCTTCGCTATAGTTAAGCATTGTCCAAGACCTATTCGTTTTGATGGGTAAACGCTTTGGGAACGTGGCCAGATTTTAAGTTTTTCCTTCATTTTTCGCTTCTATTTCCCTTTTTTCGACTATTTTACGCCCACGACCGGACCATCCACCAACTTTTTCCCGTTTAGAATCACAGTATATAGGTACTGTAGAAATCTATGTACAGTATCTAAGAATTGTATTGAGAATTAATGGGAACTTCAAGATTATTGCTTTATTTAAGGTTATTTTACCATTAAAAAGGTTCCTTAACGTCAAGATTTGACAGATTATTTCCAAGGTATGATTTGAGCTTGGCAATTAGTTGGAAGCTGAACCAATCAATAGGACAGGCAGCCCTGGGCACGTTTAAGTTGACGAGGAGACGGACAAACCTCAATATAAATAAAACAAAACGATTGTAAGACGACTCTAGGGAGCAGATTTGAAGACCTGACAGATTTTAGTTACATTATATAACAACTGTCAGGAATATACAATACAACTTGGACCTGTAAAGGTAGAGAGAGACTCGATTTGCTGCAGTTTAGTTTTATATACGATATTAAGGATTTAAATATCTCGTTTTTTAGGTGTGCGTGGGTTGACTGTCATAGTCAAGGAACTGTCTTGGTAAACTCACACGGAGGCGTATAGGTATAATTCAGGCTAGATGAGGTTCTCGGCTTTTTGCATTTTGGGTCTGATTTATTATGGGTTTTAAATGGCTTTTCTTACCGTGAATATTGCAGCTAAACGGCTGTAAATTACAGCGTGGGTTGGCGGAGACAATTAGGCACTTTTTGAGAGTAGTTCGGAAATATTTACCCGCTTTTGGAAAGTTTTTAACGAGTTTAATTAAAACGATCGTTTTCACTTGTTGTCACAACAAACACGCATTGAAGCCGGTAAAACTGAACCGCGAATAGTTAGCAAGCGCTTCAAAGCAAAATCATATTGATGTGATTTTTTTATAAAAACTAACTTAATTTAAAACGAATATTTGCTAAGATTATATATTTAATGTGAACTTTATAGATGTAGTGATATTTTGAGTCAAATTTATGGGTATTTAATGTAAAAATGTAGCAAATATCGCAGTCCGCTGTTTGGTTAGGAGTCCCTATCTCCCTAGCGCTTTACGACGTGTTAAAAAGAGCGGGAGATTTTAATTCTGCGTGGTAAAGCGTGGTAAGCTTGTTGGACCTCGCCGAAGATTAGGAAATGCTAGATAAACCACATGTTTAGCAATAATGTGTATACAACTGTCTATAGAATTTTTTTTAAGTAGTTTAGTGTAATAACTGAAGGGAGAAAACTTGCTTTGAATGCCTTCCTGAATTTCCCTTTTCGAATCCCCCTTAATTTTCATTCTTCATCATCTCTATAATTATAAACTTGGCTTGTCTCTTGGCTTATGGAACACACTTTTGTAGACTTGGAAGAATGGAAACCCCTCGAGTTTATTTTTCTTTCACATTTTGTGCTTGACTTGTATTGCTCACGTGTGCTGTACATAAATCCATACTCTTTCCCTCTATCCTTCACATGTTCGGTGTTGTGCAGATTCTGCAGAAGCTGCAAAAAAAGCGCACAGAGAGAAGAGCCAGGATGAGCTCGGAAAAGAAGCCCGCTTGCAAGAAAAATTCCTTAATCTGGAAGGTAAAAAAAAAATGCTTGTCGACCGTTTTGACCTGTGAGCCTTGACACGTCAATTCCATTTCATTTTTTTTTTTTGCTTTCGTCCACTCCAAGAACATTTTCCTTCAGTCGTATAAACCCTTGCTTCCGCTCATTTCGAATGTCGTTGAAGATTTTTTTCTTCTAATTTTTACGCCTCAGTGAGTCTTGGCTATTTCTTCGGTTTGGCACCACAGCATGCAGTTTTACCCGTTGCCCTCTTCTCAGTAGCTACTAAATGCGCTTTTTTTGGCAGCTATTGTTGTCGGGTAGATAGCCAAAAAGAAAAACGAAAAAATAAAAAAAAATCAGGCGTGAAAAGTAATTTTTTTTAGATCGTCCAGGTCTATTGTTTGGGGGCCATTTTTTGTTAACACTATACCAAGGCAAATATCCTTTTCCCATAGGTTGTCTAGTCCTCTTCCCCCAAAAGAAAAAAAAATGAATAAATAAATATCGGCATGTCATCTTTGTCCCCGCTGTGCTCTATTAGTTTGATCAATATTTCGATGTTTCCAGTAGAATTGAAAAACGCGCGCCAAATGGAGGCTGACAAAAAGAAAATCCTATTTTTGCTTGCTGATGCGAGACGATGCAACTCCGTCTTTTGTTTTCTTATCTTATGTTATGTTTTTGTTCCCTAAGAAACGTCAATTTACGTGTTTGTTTTTATTATCCATGAAACGAAGCATACGTATTTTATTCCTTAGTGTGCATTATTTTAAATATTAAGTCCAAGCTGTTGTCACTAGTTCTTGAATATGGCCAGCGTCTTCATGCGAATCTTCAATCTCATCTGCATGATGCTGCTCATTGGACACTGGTAAGCAAATAAGTTTACTAGCTCCACTCCCCTTGAACAAAACAACAACAAAGATAACGTAAACAGTTCTGCGTAAGAGTAAACAATGTGGCAAGAACGTAAACAAAGAGATATTTTATAGTTGAAGGAAAGCATTAGAGCCGTAGATTATTGCCTTATTTTTTCAGAATTACTAGTTCAGTAATTGCCGAGTATTTTACAGTTAAAAGTGAGTGACGTCAGAAACCTTGAACGCGAAAGGCGATGAAAACACTTCCTGCAGGCTAATAGAGAAACTTCAATCGTAATTATTAGCCTAATTGTCGAGTATTGAATTTAATACTCTCCTTATTATTAGTATATTTTTTTCGATAAATTAGGATTGTAATTGTTGTGTTTCAGACTGACTGTATTCTAAGCTAGCTCTACATATATATACAGGGAGGCTTGGCCTAAAGGTCAAGACTACTTCTAGATACATACCAGTAATCTCACAATATCTCACAATTTTACAATAACAAAGCCCACGTTAATGAGGTTATTATGTAAACTGTAGGAGTGGTTGCCTACAGTTCCTGGTGCCAATGCTGCAAGGCTTTCCTCCCAATTCCTGGGTGGCTATCAACGAACTTCAGGTTTTTAAAGAAGCTAAAGATAAAATATAATTCTCTAACGAGACACGAAATTCAAGCCCACTGATCCTAAATTGTGTTAATTATAGGAAGCGTTTTGGTTGGAGCAGTATTCATGGGCTCTTTTTAAAGCCATGTCCCATATGTTATGCATAGGCTACGGGAGATTTCCGCCGCAGTCATTAACAGACATGTGGCTCACCATGCTCTCCATGATATCCGGAGCCACGTGTTACGCCCTCTTCCTTGGTCATGCCACCAACCTCATCCAAAGTTTGGATTCTTCCAGGAGACAATATCGGGAAAAGGTAACTTTCCGCAAGCCTGGCATGGAATTTCCATCTCGTTTGAAGCTCTTTTTCTTTTTATCTCTGCACGTACAGTGATCGATTTGCCGGTATTTCTTTCGCAACAATTCTTCACAATTTCTAACATGAAATTCATCTCATTTATTCCGAATCAATTTTACTGTTTATCTAAATTCCTACAACATCAAGGCACTAGAACACTCTTAAGCTTGCTGTAATTCAATTCTTAAAAAGCATGATCCTTTGGATTTTTTTTGCTTGCTTTGTGACAAATTGGTATGATTTATTTACCGGGGAAGGGCAAATTAAAGTTTTAGTTTGGGATGACATCTAGCGGGTAGCATGTAAAGTTCACGGTGGAGAATGATGATTCTCTAGCACGTCGAACGTAGCAAGCAGCCAGCATGTTGGACACCGCTCTGCACACTTTCCAACATTAAAATACGCGCCTTTTGTCTTTGCTACCTTGACCTGTAGTTGAAGCAGGTGGAGGAATACATGGCCTACCGAAGATTACCGCGCGATAAGCGCCAAAGGATCACCGAGTACTTTGAGCATCGTTACCAAGGCAAGTTTTTCGACGAAGACGTCATTTTGGGAGAGTTGTCAGAAAAATTACGAGCAGTAAGTCCCTTTTTGTTCTTTCACTATGTAGACAATCTCTCAAGACCATATATATATGATCAACCATAACCCTCCTCATCCCTCCTAAGCCCTCCTCTTCATCTTTGTGTCAGCTTTGTCAAGAAGCTTGAGATGTCGTAGCCTTCTTTGTTTCTTTTGGTTTGGGGCTGGGTGGCAGCCCTTACAAGAGCTTGACTCGATCAATGTTACTGATTGGCTTCTGGCCAATCACTAGACCCTGTATAGAATTCCCGTAACAGGGTCCCTAGCGCTGAAAGAGAAAATAAATAAAAAAAATACGGCATGCATTAGTGGACATTGCCCCACCGCGCAAGCTAATTAGATTAGAGATCACCATAACACGGGTGAGAAATTAAGCGACACCATAAAAACTGTCCAAAGAAAGAAGAAAGATGATCTCGTAAGACCAAATTGGGTGCTGCAACGCGAAACAGAACCTCAAAAACGGGATAAATATTCAAGCGTACAAGCATGAAACCCGGAAAAGCTTTTTACCACGTGGTTCCCGCCTAAACTTTAGAGCGCCGGTCTTTTACATGGTAACGACCTTAACGGCCTTCCTAAACAGCGCGCGTCCCGGCGGCCATCTTGGACAAGGCAAGGAAAGGGAGCAAACCTTTTTCCTTTTCAGCCATGGGTCGTATTTATACAGACATTTTATAGCAGAACAGAACCCTCCCCAACTCGTCATCCTCTCTCTTTCTCTCTTTACCTAATCAATACGCATATCCATTAAACGCTGCGTGTTACCGCACACAAATATAAAAGCAAAAGCAAATTTATCTTGCGTTAGTAAATAGCACAGCCAACAACGCCCAAGCGTGCAAACTCAACCTGGTCTCTCTTTAGCAAACTTCCAAAGCATTAAGAAACCGCTTGCCTACAGAATATTTAACCACTATTAAAATGTACTGCGCTGAGCGTTTATGTTTATTTTTGTAGGACGTCATCAATTACAACTGTCGATCATTGGTAGCGTCGGTGCCGTTCTTTGCTAACGCTGACCCGATGTTCGTGTCCGATGTTGTCACCAAGCTGAAATATGAAGTGTTTCAACCAGGTTTGTACCAAAAAACGCTTAATTCTGAACTTGTACTTAAATAGGAGAAAGATTAGTCAGAACTTTTTTAATATTTCGTTTAGAGAGTTTTATTGTTATATTTGTAGAAACATGTAACTAACTCGGAGTTTAATACTCATTTGAAATTTAATTATTGTCGTAAATGAAGCTTGAATTACAGGTTGAGATTGGTTTGGTTCTTGATGGATTTACTGCTATTGTTTTGTTTTTGTAGGGGACATAATTATCAAGGAGGGTACGATTGGCACGAAAATGTATTTTATCCAAGAAGGTATTGTTGACATTGTGATGAGCAATGGCGACGTTGCCACCAGTCTTAGTGACGGGTCTTATTTTGGGGAAATTTGTCTTCTGACCAACGCGAGGCGTGTGGCTTCTGTTCGTGCCGAAACCTACTGCAATCTCTTTTCCCTGTCCGTGGAACACTTCGTCGCTGTACTTGATCAATACCCCTTAATGAGACGTACCATGGAGAGTGTCGCGGCAGAGAGGTATAAACATTAACAACAAAACAAGATCGAAACTTTCTCAACGCTTCTATCGATTTATATTTTTTTCTTTTTCCTTTTCTTTCTCGTAAAAATCTGTAACAGACTCAACAAGATTGGCAAGAATCCCAACTTGGTATCCAACCGAGAGGATTTCCAGAGCGACTGCAAAACGGTCAACGCCATCGTCAACGCCCTCTCGGTGCAAGGCACGGGTCCTACGAGTTCTGAAGAGTCCATGAATCACAGCGGAGGGCTTCACCGTCGCACCTCAGCCTCGGCTCACGACCTTAGTACCGGTATCTTCTCCACAACTTCGTGTTCGCTCTCTCCACCGTTGGCAGCCCTGCCGCGTCCCCGTTCCGAGCACAACTTCCTGGCGGCGGCAGTAGCCGCCGTAGCTGCCGCGGCGGTCGCCGGGGGGCCTGAATTAGGCGAACGTGTCAGCAGAGTGTCCATGCAAAGAGGCGGGCATTTATTTCCTTAAAACAACGCCACCTAGGGACTTTACACCGCACCAAAAAAGACAAACAATCTCTTAGAAAGTGCGTGACTTTAGCACGTGAGCCTAACCATGCCTCAAGGGAACGGCGCCAAGGAAAAGCGAACCGAATTTATTGTTT
>JAGJRO010000585.1:0-21638 GCA_022832285.1 Lepidurus apus apus
CCCCCCCCCCCGAACCAAAATCCTGGATACGGCCTTGATTGTAGCGATCGGTCAGATTCTGGAATATGTGGAAGACCTTCCGAACTGGGTTATTGTACCCGGCTTTGGGGCTGATATTTGCTGGTTTAAAAGTAATCAAGTATTGCATAGGACTACATAATAGTCATCATAAACCTAACTAATATTTCTCTTGTTTCTAACAAAGATGACACCCAGAGCTGCCACGAGCGCGCTCTTTTCATTTTTTTGCGAGCGCTTGCGCTCGTAGTGGCGCCACCTATCGGTCATAAACTACATTAGTTGCAAACAAAAAAGCGTCGCTTGGTATTCAGCGTGGTGTTTCGTGCTCAGCGTGCTGAGCACGAAAACCTAGTCCGGTGATTTGTAAAAGTATTTGTAAAACTTAAGAACCATAACAGGCTTCGGCCTATACAGTGGTGAATATTAATTAAAAAAGCGATCCATTCGCATACATGATAACATGCTCACTTTATACATAATAAGAGCTCATTTTATCATTGGAGAACACTTCTCAGTGAAACTAAAAGTCAAAACTATGAGACAAGAAATGTTTAAGAATTCCGGATGGTCAGGTATATGAGGGATGGACTACAGAAATAATTTTAAAGCTGATTCTCTTAAAAGCTGCATTTTCACTTAAAAGATGGCAGCATAAAACGAGCGAAAGAGCGAGCGCGAGTTAGCTCTTTTCTGGACTTGCGAGCGAAAGAGTGAGCGCGCTCGGGAAAATCAACAAAGAGCTGAGCGAGAGTTCGCTCGCAAAAAAATGAGCGAGTTGCAGCTCTGAATAAGCGGCACTAAGTTATAAGCGGATTCTAATAACCATTCTTTATTATAGAATCAGCCGCATTACATAATACAATTTTAAAGGGACGGTTCAAAATGGTACAATTCATAGCATTTTAATCGGTTATTAGGATCAATTAAAAAAAATCACATGAATTGTAGTGTAAAAAAGAACTACCAATGGATATCCTAGAGATTGTTTTCTTGGCTTTTAATGGCCAGCGGGTTTAAACTTCTCTTTCATTCCCTTAGGAGTTCGGTTTGGTTTGGACACGGAAGGAGGAAATGAAAGAGAAGTTTAAAGCTGGTCAGTAAAGGTCAAGAAAAAATAACTGGATGAGCGATCTCCAGGGTATCCATTGGGTAGTGTTTTTTTTTTTTTTTTTTTTTTTTTTTTTTTTTAACACTACTGTATAATATAGTAACGAAACTACATTAGTGATCGCTATATGGATTTGACCAATGACATTGCTTTTACGTAGTTTTGACCTATCCTGGCATTCCCAGCCTATCCCTTCTAAACTCCCCAGTCAATTAAATGAGCAGGTTATTCAATTGAATGACCAGCTGCTTTAATTGATTCTTGATTGGGGGAATTTAGAAGGGATATCGTGTTGAGAACCTTAATTTTAGGAATAACCTTATTTTTTTTAGATTTTCTGGTTTGTTACTTTTGTTCATTTTATAGACAATAAACTGTAAAAAGAAAGTTGATTTCGACACCTGCTGTGTTTGCCAGGAAAGAAGTGCAAGACCTCACCCATCTTCTCTTCCATTGCCGATGGCTAAATAAAAAGAGGGCAGAACTACTAAGGCAACTGAGCAAAATGAAAGCGCATTGCAATGCGAAGGAAATCCTGAGATCCTGACCAACTCGAAAGTATTCCCTTTTCTATAGTCTCCTTCATTCTGAAGGCAGTCAGAATCTGGGACTTTTGAAACTTCTGTATATACTCGTCTATATCTTGCATTTTATTCACTTCCTCCCCCCACTTCCAGTCTGACCAGTTGTAAACGAATTTAATAGTAGCTGTTTAGCTTTTAATGTTAATTGCAGTACTCTTAATAGCATGACCCCCCCCTCCCACGAGTGGTTCTTACCCCACTCCATCAGTTCGATGGGTATACTTTTTTCCTCAGTTCGATATAATTTCTTCCTGTGATTTGGACAATTTATAATTTTAATAATGTGAGACAGGCAACCAGGCGAAAGCCAGCTACGCCTTAATAAAAAAACAAAAAACTGTCATTTTGTTCGTAATATCAATGTTTTTATTTTTCTTACTTACGTCATAAACATTTAATGTACACGTGTTGGTACATATTTCCGATTTTCGTTTACTATAGAATCGCCGCTTGATAGAATCAATATTCCTTTGGCAAATATAATCAGAATAAGCGACGCCTACTGTATAACATTCGGTATGAAGAAGAATACAAAATTTAAAATTTAATTGGGATAATCGTCTAAATCGTAATTGCGCCCGTATAGGCCTAAAGCGAGTAAACCTTCGACTGGTCCAGTTTGCAACGCAAACTGGAAGCTGTCAGATAGATTTTTCCGGGTGAAAGTCAAAGATTCTTTGGGGTATAATTGAAGTTCCTCACTTATAGCTGTTGGGTAAACATACATAGTGGAGTAGTTACCGGAAAGATTTATCGAGTCAAAGTGTAGCGTTTTAAAATCGTGACTGTCAACTTTAGCGCAAGAACTAATATTTTCGCTAGCACAAGCGACTAAACCACAGGTTTCTATCTGAAAATGGTAATACCCGCCAGCAAGCTGGCGAATACCTTTGTACGCAATTAGTTGGTAAACAGCAGCTTCGTAACCCTGGTTCTCTCGTAACGAATATTGCAAATGGCAACAATGATAGCCATAACAAAGGCTAGCAGCCCCTTCACTGCTCAACGTCAAAATGCTGGACTCGTATATCGTCAAATCTTCAAAAATCAGAGCATGATTACTGCCTTGGTAAGCAACCTCGGAAGACAACTGCTCGATGCCGATATCAACGGTTATCGAAGACCCTTCAGCTCGGCTGGCTAAGGGTCGGTATTCTTCAACCGAACTGGACCCGTTGCTTGCAATTTCGGCAATTAGCATCCGTGTCTCCGAGTCGGGAATAAAAGTGTACACGATAGGACCTTCGGGTGTGTACACGCCGCTTCCTAATTGTCCGCCAAGAGGTTGATGATAACCAGACGCGAGCAAGTATGTTCCCAATGACCGAGCCCACCCTTCTTGGATCTGGACAGCTATTAATCGATACGTAAATTAAGTACAACTTGAATTCACTATCTAAAAACGACAAGTGTTTACCGGTCAAGAACGGAAGCTCGTCAACCCATGCGGTTGGAAAGATGAAATGTCGAATCCCTTCGTTGTACAAGTGCAGTCCCGGTTCATGATAAACAAGGTCGAAACATGTAAGAACGCCGAATTTCACACCAAAGTCGGTCTCAAACGTGACGAAATCAGGATTAACGGGATTGTTGAACTGCGGTTCGAGAAACAAGTGCGCTTTCCGGTACCTTTAGAAAGATTATATCGGTAAAGCCAGCAGTGGGCGAGCATTTACTTCTTACTTGGCTATAATATTCCCAGTACGGTCAAAGACTAGATCGGTATTGTACTGGAATTCATCTGTCTCGGTACAGTTAATTTCATCCGAGCATTTCGCGATAATTCCCAAATTGATGACCACGTAAATACTTGCTTCTTGTGCCGCGCAACTTATTTCACACATAACCTACACAGATGAGTTAATCTGAAATGTGCATATATATCAGGATCGATTGTATGTAATTTTACGTGATAATCGGACTCATTTGTTCCCTTGGCTTCTTCGCAAAGATGTGTCGAATCGAGCAATCTCTGTAGGTACGGCCGAGCTTTGTCATACGAAGTAGGCATGGCTAGAGTGGTAATACCATATTCCGGAAATACAATAATATCAGTTCCCTTTAATATACAAAGAATGTTTTAATAGAACATAATTCCTTTATAACTCTAATCAGACATTTTTCTTTTAAATGTAAGCAGTTACATACTTGTTCAGCAGCTGCGAAGATAATGTCTTTGTAGGCAGCTACATTTTTCTCTATAAGTGTAATAGGCGGCACCGACGCATTGTAATAAGGGACGTACTCAACAACTGCAGCTTTGTAAACGAAATTCTAAGAAGACAACTTCGTTTTGGCCTATATGCTAAGTTTGAAGCCGCACATTAATTTACCTGATCGTATAGCTCAATTGAATAAATGCTATGAAACAAAAAGCCACAAATTAAAAATAGAGAAAGCCAAAAATAGCGTCCGCGAAACGTGGCGTGTTGCTCCATGCTCACTGCCAAAGATCAACTAAAATTTCACAATTCAGAAAGGAGTAAAATCGAGAAGAAACCGGTTCTAGTATTCAATAGAGCTGGCGTATCTTTCTATAAATCAGTAACCCTATAGATAAGTGAAGACTTAAAGATAGCTTAAATCATTCAAAAATTCGTAGCAGTGAGAATGATTTTTTTTACTAGGTTTGTTATACTAAAATTACACTAGATATATCTAATTTTTCCAAAACAGATTTAACCTCTGCACCTTTTATTTGTATTAAAGCAAAATTACTTGCGACTTTCACCTCTTTTCTTACAGAACGAACACGTGAAGTATGGTAGAAACTAAGGTGAATCATCAGTCAGATTCTTCTTCGGCTTCCTGAAGCCACTGAATGAACGGTTGCACCTAATGAAGATCAGAACCACGTTACCAGTCGTCAATTATTCGAAGAGGACGTAAACTTACCTGCTTTCGCACCGGTAAGTTCACAGGATCTTCTGGAGGACTGTTGAACCACTCCACGAGGGCTTCTTCACTCACAATATCCTTTTCGTACAATATATGCAAAACCTTCGCTAAAAATCCAGCGAAATTTTGGTTGGAGCCCGCGCAATCCTACAAAAAATCCATATGGGACGCACGAATGTTATGAGACTCGTAATATAAACAAAGATAATCCCACAAGCATATACCTCCAAAGCTCTTAAGCAGTCCAATTGGGATTCCCGGCTTTTAATATAGTTCCGCAGAAGCGGTAAAAAGTTAACCAAAACTGGTTTTAAGGTGTTGAACAATGCAGAGCTCTCAAGCCCTTTGCCTCCGCACCCTAACTCCAGAATGGCTTTCGTGACGTACATGTTCACTTCTTTCATGGTCACATTGTATGCATATTTGGACGAATTAATTTCTAAAACCAAGTTCTCGCACTTGATCTTCTCATCGTAACCTCTCTGAAGGCTGTCCAAGACTTCACGGTAGAAAACTAGAGCAGGTACGAAAAACGAGGGTTAGAATCCGGATGGATATAAAGGCTTCTTAAGGGCATTACTTCCTTCATCATCTGGGATAGACGCAGCATCGTCCATGTCGCTTTCGCTCCCAGATCCCAACTTGCTGTCTTCATCCTCATCTTCCGTCTCCTCCAAAGCTTCTTTTCCCCAGGTTTCATGCACAACCGATTCGTCATCCGAGTCGTCATCGTCACGGTGCGCTTCATACAAAATAGCATTGCTACCCGCTGTAATTGGCACACGTTCCGCCGCATTTCCATCCTGAGACACAACCACCAGCCTTGTGAATTCAGGAATGAGACTTCCGGACGCAATTTTGACATCCAAGCCCAAAACGCAGCCTCGGCTTATGGTTGATGAGTGGTGAATTACACCCCGACTACCTATCAAGGCATTTTCGACCACGCAATCACCCTAAAACAAGCGAAAAAATAAACACTGGAAATTCGCGCAAGTTAATTAAGACAAACCTCGATTGTGACGTTATCCCAGATGTAAGAATTTTGAATTCTCACGTTTCCGCCAATTGTACAATTTTTTCCAATAACAGAGCATGTAATGAAGGTGTTCTCTCCAATGGAAGTTCCTCCGCCTACTACCACATTTTTTTCCAGTACGCTCTTACTATAGTGAAAGATAAATAAGTTATATAAAACAAGGTATGCAGAGAAACAAGCAAAACTTACCTAGCTAAAGTAACGATTGGTTGCTTATAGACATTGTGTCGGGAGTACTTGTACCTGGAGTTGGCATTGCATAACAACAAATCGGGGACGAAGGGAGAAGTTCGCCTTGAAATTACGTCGCGGCTATCGAAAAGATTATACACATTATATATTCTTCTAAATCGAATATCTACTATTCAATAGTTTACCTGACAGCGTCGTACATATGAATGTCCGAAACTCGGGCGGCATACTCGCTAGACAGTTCGTGGTAATAAATCGTATTTCCCATAACTTCTTCATTGATCAAGATGCCTTTCACGAAGTCTGAGTGAGTTTGGTAGTCGAAATTGTCAGAAAACAAAGGTAGAACGACGGGCGAGCAAATGCATACATGAGTAAACGCCAGATCCATTCTTATCTCTACTTTTGAATTTTCTTGGAAAATCTCCTACATTTCAAAGTGAGGAGGAAGGTATGAAATTGCGCTTGATATCGAGTTGTAAAAAGACTAACCAAAGGGAAGGTAGACTTCTTACAGCCAACTAAATTTTGACTATGCAAAATACGCCCGGTTTGGCAATTTACTGCCAAAACACATTCATCCTCTGGTGTGCGTGTAAAGTGTCCAGGTGCGGCAGGTCGATAGACGTTGGTCATGGCCAAACCTTTGTCGGTTTTCCTCCGCTCCCTTCGGATAATTGTAAGTATCTTGACTGAAACAAAATAGCAAATACTTGTGTTTTTCCAGGATAGGAATTAGCTGAACATTCGAAACTACGTCCGCAGATAGCAAAATAAAGTCTCCGCGAATTAAGGATTTTCCATCTATATCTCTTAAAGCGTCTCCCATAGAACGGCAGTCTTCGGATGAGATAACATGTAAAAGCATGGACGGATTGCCTCTTGACCACTTGGACTGACTTTAATAGCGACTTAGCTCAACAAAAACTTGCCTAATTCTTTAAATTACCTGAGATGACTCCTAATTTGGTTTGCATGTGCAACACAGTACACGAACACCTCCTGGACTCCTGCCGTTGCCAAGAATTCTAACGTGTAATCGATCAAGGGTTGGTTTACCAAGGGTAGGAGTGCCTTATGGAAAATTCGCGCTATATAAGAGTACGTAATCCTCAACAGAAAAGCTTACCCTTGGCAAAGATTGAGTAATTGGTGCGAAACGGACATTAAAGCTATCCGCAATTACAACGGCTTGTATCACATCTTCTTGTTTAATCGAGTCTCCTTGTGCCAGCTTTTTGGGTTTCGTCTTAGCAGACATTTACGAGTCTGGTTTGCCTACAATTTCGACCTTATGGGAAAATACACACAACTACTGATACCCAGCGTCTAGACAGGAGTTTTGCTGAGGTGTTATACGCTATTATTATGGCAAAAATAAACAGTTGAGAAGCTGATGAAACGGATGACAACAAATGCGCACGCAAACATTCGTCCACGGTCCACGTGTGTTTTTACTTGACATGTTGGATTTTATTGCCGTCGGATGGCGATAGCTTTCGTGTTGTTACGACTAAAAATTTCGCAAATTTTAGGTGAAAACAGGCGATGGTCATGACTACTAATAGTCGAAGAAGATCGGGTAGTAAGATTGATTTAAGTGACCAACAGAAAGCGGACATCAAAGAAGCTTTCGACGTCTTTGATACCGACCAATGTGGCAGCATTTCAACAAAAGATTTAAAAGTAAATAATACAAAGTCAAAAAGGGTAATGAAGTGTAATCTCGTAATGTAAATGGGGTTTAGATGGCTATGCGGGCTTTAGGGTTTGAACCCCGTAAAGAAGAAATAAAGAAACTCGTATTGGATTTTGACAAGCAAGGAATTGGTAAATTCATATATAATTCCTTAATTCTTAACTTACAAATTACTCTTTTGCAGGTGCGATAAGCTATGAGCAGTTTTTGCTTTTAATGACGGAGAAAATTGCGGATAAAGACGCCAAAGATGAAATTTTGAAAGCCTTTAAATTATTCGACGATGATTACACGGGGAAAATTTCATACAAAAATCTAAGACGCGTTGCACAAGAGCTGGGCGAAAACCTAACTGATGATGAGCTGAAAGAAATGATTGGCGAGGCCGATATGGATGGCGATGGAGAGATTAATGAAGATGAATTTCTACGTATTATGAAAAAGACTTGCTTGTATTGAAGAGCCTCGCGTAACTATGAAGAAGTTAAGCTGTATCTAGTCTGCCTCGGGCGCACATTCCTTGATCTGTCAGGTCCTGTTTGAATACTTTATTGTACGTTAACTGTATGGCACTTCCGGTGGTCAATTACAAGGCCAAGTGCCAACTATACCGTGTTTGTGTATTGAGCTTCCGTCTTAATTGGAGACGTTTTTTAAACTGAATCCCTTCCACAACCTTTTGACACAAAGCCTTTGCTTCTTTGCAAACGAACTCTCTGCTTACTGTAGAACACTACAAACGAAGTGCATTAGGTGTCAGGTACGACCATAACCTACTTTGGACTCCTTTTAAACTGATTTTACATCCAAAATCTCATGTCTCAAGAGATACAAGGGGCCCTATACAACGGGACGGTAATCACTATACTTTTGATTTCATTCATTGACATAATTCCTCTTAAAAATACTCAGGAAGTCATCACCTGTGGTTATACGCAAAAACACTAAACATAGTCGCCCTTTGCGTAAAGTAGTACTAGAAATATAACCGATCAACCTACACCATTATATACCCCAGCTAAGACGCCAAGACGGTAAACATATTTACAAAGTTAAAATACCCAAATCCCTAGGTTAATAACGTGATCGATGTTTCGGTTGTTTTTGCGTTTTACATTAAAACAAAGACAGAAAAAAGCACACCAGTATAGTGAATTAATCTTAACAGATATGCAAATCTCATGGATTAGGGTATATTATTAAAAACTTTCAGGGGATTAGAATTGTACTTCTTCAGTCCCACGTCGCCGGGGGACTTACAGCTGCCAAACTGCAGCTTAATCTTGATTCATGGATTGTGATCATTTTGCAATGTCCGTTTACTTCTTTTTGGCTAGACGCTCACGCAACATCTCGTTATCCTTGCGCATCCTTTCCAGTTCCATTTTCAGGACAGTATTCTATACCAATTTTTTCCCATAGAATCAGAACTTTCAAAAGAGATTACCAATCATACCTCGCGTTCCAAAAAAGAAGCCCGCATTGCAATTTGATTTTCCTTCAAACGGCGAGCATCGCGGGAACGCTTAGCTGCCATGTTATTTTTACGACGACGAGCCCAATATCGATCATCTTTCAGATCATCCGGAACCAGCTACAAGAAGCTCGTTAGTAAGGAAGCCCGTAAATATCCCCCTGTGGCAATTGGTTTTTACTTGTTTCCGGGATTTCTTGGACATCGGTTGCGGCTTGAGTTCGTCATCGGTAAAAGTCCGGGCTTTAGGATCGAAATCATGGCCCGGTACGGAATCCATAGCTATATTGGGAGGTGGAAAGAGGGTGTCAAGGAGGAGTGGCAAGCGGACTTCCAAAGGAAGATCTTCTCAAACAAACGAGCAGCAGAAAAATGATATAAATATAATCTCAATCTTTTTAACTTAGTAATTCTGACTGTTTTCCCCTGCATTATTCCCCTTTTCTCTATTTAATTCAAGCAGCGTTTCGGATGGCAATATTTCACGCTTGACTCGACGTCAAACTAGGTAATGAACACGTCAATGCGGCAGTCAAAACCTCATTAGGCTTAGCAAGCCTGTGCCAAAGGTCGCCAACGTTCCCAAGTGCCAGACTTACAAAGTTAAGAAGCCATACCGTTGCTACGTGGTTTCATATGTTCCATCCAGTGCAGCTTATGATATAAAATTAAATACTACCCTGACAAATCATCATCCACCGACATGTGCTACGTGCATTCTATGCATCGACGTTAGAAAAGGCATGGGAAACTAAAACGTCTTTTTTCTTTAATTTCTAAACTGAACCTTTAAATCTGCTACAATTTTAGAGGTAACTTAATTAGGAAACCGTATAATGCGTCTTGGTTGTAGCTCTCACCTTTGCCGGACTCCTTGCTTCTACCTTTAACATTCTTGCGACGTTTAGCTACGGGATCGCAATCGTAAGAAGAAGCCATGGAACTTTGGGAAAAGTCACTGTCACCATCGTCGTAAGATGGAGAATCGCATCCCGAGTTGCTGCTAAAAACCGAAAGCATTTTACTAAATTCTCTTCCGGTTATATTAAATCAGTTTTAAATGTCATGAATCACACCATTTACTTTTTTTTTCTCCTTTACCTGACTGGGTTAGCGGCTGGTACGAAGGGTGTATACGACGCCGGGGTAACAGGCGAATGCAATATTGCACTGTTTCCGGAATTGCTACTTCCAGGAGATAATAAAGCTTTGCCATGGCTACTGGCGGGTGAAGCAGCAGCCGAAGTGAGCGAAGAGGGGTTTGTTGAATTTGCCGTGGCATTTTCATTGACCGGGATTCCATTCTCCATAAGAAATTCATCCAAGTCCATAAATTCGCACTACGAACAGTAAAAATCAAAATTTATTCCTCTTGATTTCGATACGAACCGGTACTTGAAGAAGACTTTTATAAGGTTGATTCTTCTGCTTCATATTCTCACTACTCTTCTACGGAAAGGAAGGGAACAAATCAATTGGTTAAAAGGCAAAATAGTGCGAATAATTCATTAAATAAAATAACAGCGTTGTCACAAATTAAAAGCAACGTGACTAAATTTAATACCATTACATTAATATTTTTTTTTACGATACCTAAGACCAAATCGTGATAAAATTACCAAGGTCTAGAGCCCAAAGAGTTAAAAAAAATGTATAATCAGTTCCAAGAAACGGGCCCCTGCCACTAAACATTCAGGACCTCGGGCCAAATGCAAGGCCTAACAGGTCGGAAACTTTAGACTGGGCATCCAAAAAATGACGCCTCGAGAAACTAGCTTCTATGGGCTTTTTCATCAATACAAACACAGCCTTGTGGTAAATTATAATTGAGAAAAAAAGCATCCCGTATTTCAACCCATACCGCAGTTAGTATCAGTTACCTTCATATCTGCGTCATAGAGAAGGGTCTTATCCCAAAGAGTGGGTCCCAAGAACGCAGCTTGAGCGTCCAACATCCCCCAGGAATCTTCGCCATCTTTCTTTCCTTCTTCTTTACCAGTGGCAGCCGCGCGATCTATAGGCAAAATCAGCTTTTAGTGAACGACCTAAAAGCTTTCGATAAGGAAGTACTGTAACGTGTAACCAACCCGATCTCACACTATTCACCCCCGTAACTCATCCCTTGAGTCCCAAACCCCATGCTTTGGTTATCAAAACAACATGCAAATAGCGACAGATAATGTAAAGGTAAACGAACTGCCAAAAGTATGCGCAACTATCAAAATAAAGCAGAATTGTAAAACAATAACTATAACGACAACCCTCAGCACGAGCACTCAACTGTTGCAGCGTGTTGCTTCTGCAGCTTGCGAATTTTGCTGCAGTTGTCTTCGATGGGCGTACCATTCCTGTAAAGGAGTCTTTTTCCCCTCAAAATTGGCGGGAAAACCACGCGGAAACACAATGTTAGCACTAGGAATGGGCAATGGCGAATTTGGGAGAAAATATGGCGTTTGAGGAGGAATATAGTTTGAATTTTGAGGGGAAACACGTGGGATGCTAAACGGTCCCATATCGCTCAGGTTATTGATACTGTAATCCTTCGGCAATAAACGTAAATCCTGCCCTCCGTTGCAACTAGTGTGCATTTTGATTTCGGTTTAAATATCTTATTACAACTTTTCAAATGATCGTAACGAACATTATGACTAGTTTGTCAAGTTTATTGCCAACAAACCACCTTTGCGATGTCGTTCCGTTATTCTGGTAAGTGAAAACCTTCCACACCGCGACGAGTTTTAATTTCGCACCTGCTAGTCGCTGGACGTTAAAGTCCTATCGACAGTTTTGTTTCCGGGACAGACGTCTGCACAGATAGACAAACTATCCCGTCTCATGTGGACAAGGACTACGGCTGTTTAGTTACGCTCCAGTACACGCAATGTATGCTTGTTTGAAATGTGTGTATGTTAATTCAGGGTACAAACATAAGGTTTGCCTGCAATCTCTTGTGCAGTTGCCAAAAAAAGAGATGAAGCTTCAATCCTAGATAAATTCGTACCCAACGACCTTCGTGCACAGCTCTTTCAACGATTCTGCGTTAGTTCCGCGAATTTCATTGAACCAATTTTTCGATCTGAATTCTCTTCACATCAAAACTCGATTGAGCACCCACTTCACGTAGAAGGCTTTCTTTTTATTAAAGGGTCTAGGAAATTTCCTCCGAGATAAAACGGGTCCACTTGAACACGCGAAAACCTTCTGCAGAAATTCTCAAGTACTGCCTAGCGAATACTTGACGGTAAATCTTCAAAGCTTTGGCAGAGTTTCAGGCAAAAATCGTTAGCAGCAAACCAGACATTTAATGAGAAATATTTTAGCGCCACAACGCTCTTGAACGACTTCACAGGTAGCTGCACGATGTACGAATGACGCTATGACCGGAGCAAAGTAGCAAGGTAGCGGGCTCCAGGTACCCGACCGGTTCGTCGCTGCTGTCCGACTTGCCCGGGTACAGACAATGTAACGAAAGGGTTTTTACCTTCCTTCACGAAAGTCGTATGACTGCATCGGATTCTAATAAACCAAAAGCGACACTAGCGTTCCCCTTAGAATATATACCTTTTCTTGCCTATACAATGTGGCTTGTATTTATCACTAGGTGCGAAGGGCTACCGTGGACTTTCCGTACACCACGGTGCAGCGCACGTGGTTTATGCCAAGACAAAGACCGTCAGACAGGACCACGTATGCACCTATAGCTGAATAATCCTATAAGGTAGGCAGGCCTCCAGATAACGGTGGGTGTGTTCATTTTAACCAGAAAGGTGATTCACGTGGCCTACGACAAGTAGAGTCTTGTTTTTAGGCATGCCTTGTTTCTGGCCGCCCTTGTTCCTTTTCTTCCTAAAGAAGCTTAGCATTAAAAAAGAGCTTTCTTTGGTCACACAGTAGTCTTCAGAATTTCTCAACGCAGTTAGTATTGCGCATGTGTAGTAAGAAAGTTCCCCAAATGCTTGGAAAGAAACCTCCCATACGGAGAGAATTCCTTAATTACGTGTATTAGGGCTTTTCTACAGGGCTATATAAAGAAAATCTGCCCTAAATATGAAAAAGTAACAGGCATTTCACTTCTATTTTAACCTAACTATGACTCAAAACGCACTGACCTCTATAAAAATGCTATGGGGAACTTCATCACAGCGAAGCAAATTTACTTCCCGGTTACACCAGGTCTCCGCGACTGCTAAAGGCGAAGAATTAAACTTGGAAAGTGCTCCGCTCGGTGCTTCTTACGGAGAAAAATTAAATTTAAAAAACACGTGCTCAAACACGAGCACGCCAGATATGCTAGGACAAGGTCTGGACGATTGTCCACTGAAACGGTCCATGCCAGAAAACAAGCGAATCGCTCCTCGACAGCTCCGACGAATCATACACTCTTTCCCCCGTAATGTACAATCGAATGAAAAATATAAACAAAAAGTACAGGAATTTAACGGAGTGATGCGAATGCTGGAACTCGGTACATTTAATAATAACGCCAAACAGTGTCACTTGCTGCAGGAGAAAGTATGTAATTTGTCAAAAAAAAATTTCCCTTTTGGTGATTTTTTTTTAGTAGTTACGTCGTTTAAATTGTTTCTTTGTAACCTAGAATTCTTACAGTAAAGTACCTCTGAATTCAAACGCAGATTGGGTTAACGCCCTTGAATTATAGAATCATAGGTACTACAATGGTTAGTGGCTAAATTTCACTAAGTTTTTTAGTGTGCAAAAAGCGCAGTAATGCAAGCCAAACGAATTGCAAAGTTCTGAGTGAGAAAAAGAAAAGACTTTTCTTTTCTAATGCATACTTTTTAATGCAAGCCAGTTGCTTCAATATGTGCACATTCGAAAAGGAAACTAGTCTGCACTAGTACCAATCTCAGAACTCGTATAATCATGCAAAAGGATCATTGAGTGCACCTTTCACACCTGGGCTACTGGAATTGCAAAACCCCAAAACGGGAATAAAAAGTAAGTGCCTACGAACGATACAGTGTTCCATAACGCTCGACTCTTTTAACGCTGAAGTAGGCGAAAGAAACGAAAGAAAAAACAACTAACAAAAACGCGTGCCCACTTGCTCATTCATATTAGACTATAGCGACCTGATCGTATTCGGAACAAGTCAAGCTTAAAATTTCCCCTTTTTATTGAAACTAATTAAACTAATCCTGCGCGACACAAAAACTTCTCTCGTGAAAAAGAGAGCATCTAGCCTCTAATGACATTCCTACTATCTTCTTTTTCGTATACGAACCCTGTAAGCAGATCAATAATAAAGATCACTAATATGACAAAAGTCTGTTAACAATGTTATGGGTATTGTGTATGTGGCTCCGGGGTCGATAACAAGAACGAATTTTATGGGAGGCCCAAACGTTTGCCCTCATTATGGAATATGCATCGCTTTTAGTTACACAAAAACGATAGGGTTTCCCCGAACTCCAATTACGGCAGTATATAATTTGTCTCTTCATCCTCCGAGCACAGAAGAAAGTTTCTCAGCGGCGTACTTTCTCGTGCCGAGATTTTAAGGAGCCACATTAGTTCCGTTGCCATGGTTATAAAAAGATGTCGTGTGTTGGTTTAACGTTAAGAAAGAAAACTAAAGAACGGCCGAAATTGTGGACGGAAGTCGTCAGGTATTTTAGAAGAACGACGAAGGACGAAGTGTGTGATCACCAGGCTAGCCATGTGGACGAGATCCACGGCTTTGATTAAAAAGGATGGCGCAAACGCAATTTCACGAAAAAGATACGTTGCAAGAACGTATACGGTACCCGAAGATCTATTTAACTTTCCAAGATGCCACTTGCCGATACCAGGCTTATTGAGGCTACGGGTCCTATACTTGAACCCCTGCTCTAGGCATGGAAGAGATAATTCGAGATCTGACTTCAAAACACTGATCTGGAAAAGCTCTGTGGCTTTCAATGAGACATCAAATGCGCTTTTTAAATCAGCTAAGAAAAAAAAATCAATTGTTGACTGCATGGTAGCCCCAATCAGCTTTTCCTTGATAGCCCAAGCATTCAAGGTTATCATGTTGCTTTATCTACCTACGTCAAGGCTTCATTTCTTGCTGTGCTAAGCAGCCAAATAGACGTAGACTAATTGAGTACATAGACTAAAGACCTACTAGAACAAAGCCGTAATTTTACCATGTTAATTGTACCAATTGTACCATGTTAGCATGTCATTTTTTTCTACGATATCCTAGTTATAAAGCTATGTAATTATTTTGTTATTTTAATGCTAAATTGCCTTCCACTTCTTCACGTCTTCGGTAATAGCCAAAAGAGCTCTAAAACATACTGGCATGAAAGAGGACATGTCAGATCGTAAGATTTCAATGATTTTTTAGCTCATGAAATTCTTATCATCTACTGGCTTGTATATTTATTGATTACTGTACTGGGAAACAAAACGGGATGAAAACAATGCTGTTTTCGTGATTCAGCGTGACACAGCTCGTGATACGAAGACTGCGAGACGGCAAAACGAATAAACCATGTTTATCACGCGTAATGGGCGGAACTTGTAACAGGCACATGGCCGTTCTCGTGAGCATATTCTTTCCTACGGATTGCACTACAAATGTCGGGAAAAACGGTAAGTGGACACAAGAAGCCGTACCCCGCAGTAACCTTGTCATGCTGCAAAACTGGACCAAAACTAGAATCATTAAAAAAACTGCACACCCGCCCATTGGACAGTACCCAAGCAACTCTAAACCGTTTACCGTGACGTAACAAACTTTAAAATTGCTCTGTCATGCTCTACTACACTGTATCTGAATGAATGCAAGCTATTCTATAAACATCATAATAATGGTTAAAGAAAAACATCAATTAATAAAGACAAATCAAATGGCTTAAACAAGGCAACTAAATATAAGAGAATCAATTACTGATGGCATTCATGCTCTGTAGTACATCTTCGTTTTCAAGTAAGCTTTTCAGCATTAGGCCAGGAAAAGTCGGACTGGTTGACATTTTGTTGTTGTTTTGGGTCAAGTTTTCACACTCAATATGCAAAATTCACACTGAATACACGTTGGATCCGATGATCTTAAACAACTGACCAGTATATCACGTTTTGCACTGGGAACTGTTACGAACGTTTTATTTCTCGAGAAGATCACGTATTGTAGTCGACAAGGACGAATCCGGTACGTTTCTAGATGTTATTTAGTCTTTCATCCCTTTTATCTTGGTTTCATAACACCGAAGCTCTCACCATCTATGGTCATTTTCAAAAATTAGAGCAGCGCGGTTAATTTAAACATGCTTGCAAAACAACTATTGCAAGCTCTATTTTATTTATATAGTTTGAGACAGGGACGGAAGTATACCTAAAAAATAAGGCAAAGATCCAAAACTCTACTGAAGTCACCATGTCAAAAATGAGGTATGTTTAAGGCTCGAATGAGCAAGAACTACTGTCAAAACTGTAGTGGATACCAGTAATGAGACACTATGGACAAAAAGAACCTAAACGGAAGGAAGGTTTGGTAGATAAATCGAGCACTTTATTTAATCAGCTTACTTCACGGATAACTTTCGCCGCTCTTCGATGCAGTGGTCTGATTGAGAAATCTATTCATGGAACTCACCTGATTTCGGTAGAACCCACTCGGGCCGTGCATTTTTCTCGTGTCCCAAATTATATACTGTGTACTAAAAGGACCAAAGTTGCCAGGAATAACCGGAATTTATTGACCATACGATTGCTCAACTCCAGATATCGAAAAAGCAGACAAATTTAGAATATAATGTTACAAAATAGGATTAAAAAGGCAACATGTTTCTCGTGTTATACGTATAAAACGACTCTTCATTTGCCCAGAATGATTTTGCGACCAGCTCCAAGGTTTGAACCAGCTTGTGAGGCTCCTTTGTTGTTACCAGCTTGGAGACCAATGACAGCATTACCGGCTGCCAGAACTTCCTCGGAGAATTCTCGCTTATTTTCTTCAGAAGGACGTGGGCCCAACCAAGGTCCAGGAAATTCGGGGTGTTTGTATGTCTAAAAATACACAAACGTAATTAATCAGTCAGTTAAACCGCTGCCAGGTTTTAATAAAGAGTCCTCACAGTTCTGCCCAAGGCGAAGAGCGTGGTGGTCACTTGGCCAATATCCTTCTTTTCCCATAAATCCACGGTTTGGAATACGTCCACATCATGCACTCCGTATTTTTTGCAAGCTTGCTGGAACCTGTAAGGCAATAATAAGGGAAGATTTAAGAGCACATCCATCAAACCCGCTTTGACACTAACAACTTACAAATTAATGTTTTCCATGAGCTTGAATTGAGCTCCAGAGGTGTTGATTTTGGGCACACTTCCTGGCATTAACTTGTTCATCAACTGACATAAAATGACACCATCACGAAGGGCATCATCGTAAGGTACGGGTGGGAATTTGACTTCCAATACTGCTTCAATCCATGCTTGCGCTTCCTTTTCTTGGTCGGGATCCCGTTTGCCGGCAAGCTGCAGAAAAAATTTCGGTGTTAAAACTTGGAAATCAAGTTTGTTTATCAAAAAAAATTTTTTTGTCTTTTTACCTTGGCTCGAACAGCACGCTCCAAAGACATCTTGGTGAGTGAAATTTAGTGGAGTTTCACCGGAACTTGGAAGAGCTTCTTGAAGTGCTAACTTCAGCTGCCGTTTACTCTCTGGTTCGACGTCGTCGGGATGGACGCCTTTTATAGAAGGTTGCAAAGTCGGGGGCGTTTTGCAGCATTCAGGCGTCTCCATGTGAAGCAAAAGCCTTCGCTTTCCAGAGTGTTAAAATAAGCACCAAGAAAAGTGAGGCAATACCTTATGTGTCCGTCCAGCTGGCATTTGCCATTTCTTCCGTTCACACAACCCCCGGAAAGTATGAGTTTTCAACCCGGAAATAATCCATTGGGTATACAGGAACTTTTTAACGGAGCCAAAACATAAGATCATTAGACGCTCTTTTGAAATAAGCTATGTACATATACTGCAGAGATGTACGGGAAGACTCGACTTTCTACGTAGGTGTCAACAAGGCCGGCTAAATCTAGTGTAACCTTCTAGTAGTCCAACAAAACAGATTTTTTCTACAGGTGTTACAAGTTTGGCTGCCAAGTTGTGGATAAAAGAAATATACAGAACCGATTAGGGTTTTAAGTCATCCACGTATAGTAGGTACGGTACCATTCTTTTCTCCTTTGTCTGAAATGTAGGTCGTTCCTCAACGCTTCTGGGTCATGTTTATGGCCCTAAAAATAGCACATCCATATCAGGCATGAATATTGCTGCGTGTAAAAATTCTCTACCAGCTGGCCGCTATTTCTGGAGAGTCACGGAAGAATTCCCCCTTCCTATAAGCCGACAATTACATGCCTATTTATACAAAACTCCGCGTCAGTACAAACATAGACAAAAGAAGACAATAACAGTACGTGCCTTCAAGTAACGAACGTTGGCAAGTCGTCGTTTTGTGGAACGATTCCGAAAATCGTTGTGAAAAGAACAGAAATAATTAGAACAGTAGTCGAAGAGTTAGGACAAATACCCTTCACACATATATATACACACGCGTAGAGAAACCCAGGACAAACATGCGGCTTGTACTCCGCAAGAAAAGTAATACTTTTCTACATATATCTGCTGTTGAAGTGTTGGCGATGAAAAGGCTGAGATGAATACTTATATTTTTATTATCTCTTCGGCAATAAGAAGCGTGTCTGATGAAGTGTAGTGATGATGCAGTATATATAGGCCATGAATCAGCCCCCCCCCCCCAACTAAAGATAATATGGGCAGAGTGAAACTGCTCGTTATGAAACCTGCCCCCGTTCATTCTGTATGCCTAAGTTTAACTTCTCGAGTTCTCATTATAGCCGTCCAGTTTGACGCATAAAACAAAAATGCTGGAAGCAGCCAACACCCACGCGTTCCGATGAGGACATGTGGCAGCATATTTGTCCGTTTGTTACGACTCGAATAGAATGCATTCAATTTAACAAGACGACAGGCTACCCTAGCAAAATTGCGATGCGCTTCCTAAGAATCACCGTCACTACGTTAAGCACGCCAATAACAAAATTCCACGCACTTCTTTGAATACTACAAAATTTACACGCACGCCGTTTAGATAGAGCATGTGGGGTCCGCGAAACTGGTAAGTGAATCAATCGCCACTTGAACTCTTCCAAAATCAACAGATTTGGGACGTACTACGCCGAAGTGTTTAGCTTATGTGGAGTGGAAAGCCCCATTTTAGCACCTTACGTAAATGAATAGGGGGCTAGTGAAAATTCAATAAGCGAGGTTTACTACAGCATTTTTCTTCGCTATTTCCCCCGATACCCAATTTCCAACCCTCGCTTCCATTTTCTGTGTTAAAAATATCCAATGGCTTCGTGCTGGTACTCCCTTTGCTCGCTGGCGTCGCCAGATTTACGACACACGAGGCGTTAAAAATCGCCACGAAATGCCGTCCTGGACGCATCCCAGAGGTCAACATTTTTTTCAGTCGACGAGGCAAATATTAAGGCAAACATGTATGCAGGAATTGTATATTAGGTAACTTAAAACCGGACCATACTTCTTAGGCAGGGGAGTAAGTAGAATGGAAAAGAAACATGAATTCCAACCAAAAAATTAAAAAAAAGCAAAAATTGGAAAGGAAAGTTTAGTTTCAACTCCTGCCCCCTCCCCCCCCACGCTTGGCATATTCCAAATACCCACATTCCGCCCCGTTTTCCGATTTCGTAAACGTTCACATATCAATTGATCAACTCACCCCCGCACTTGAACATCCTAACCCCCTATTGTACTATAATTCATTTTTAAAAAATAAACAAAAAAAGAAGTTTTCAGCTGCTGCCATTTTTCAATACAGTTCTTACGTAGTAAAAGGTCCAGCTTCTCATTGGTAACCACTGGCCAATACAAAAACGAGCCTTAACAGTATCATACAGAGCACGTGGATTTCCTTTTGGCAGTAGAGCAAAACAATATCCTACTGCCATACATGGCACTTGGGATATAATGCTATGTTACTCCCCTCCTACTTCTTCGCTTTGTTCCCATACAAAAAAGAAAAAACTGAAAAAATATCCGAGTTCAGTCAACGCATTACGAATTCCATCAAAATGAACGTCCTGCATAAATCCCTTTTCCTTTGAACTTCCCTCCCTGAATTATTTACATAAACTGGTGCTTATTTGATGTCTTATTGTTATCTGAGCTGCAACTAGGCAGTCTGTAACTTCAATAAGAGGCCTTCTTTTGTTGAGATGGAGACAAGAGACGGTACGAGTGAAAACTCAAGGGGAAATAGAAAACCAAATAGGGCAATTTTTTACGCCAACGTCACTTGACATCCGTATCAAAATCTAACACGAGTAGTTTGGTTTCTTCTGTACCGTTACGAGATCCCACGGCGCAGACTAATTTTGTATCAGAAGCTCTAATACGCCAAACAACCCCTCCGCTGCCACCGCTCTCCAAGGCAACCAAGTTGCGAATAAACTCTCCTAAAGAAAAAATATTCCACTGTTACTACAACGTTCCACAACGACCACTTCAACCAAAGTAAACGTAGAAATAATAATAATAGTAACCAAAACATATGCTCACCTGTCTTTACATCCCAGAGCTTAACGGTGCCATCATCGGATGAGGTAATCACAAAACGATTATTGAACTGTAAGCAAGTCACAGCAGACTGATGCTTGTTTGGCCCTAAAACAGAATGAAATACATTAATTATAAACCTTTGAAAACCAAGAATTTTCTTGATACATATTGAAAACTTTCCACGGTTATCCAGCAGATAATAAATATATTTACCTGACAAGGTTTGGAGGCACTGTCCTGTAATAATATCCCAAACTTTAACGGTGGAGTCTGCATTGCCCGATACGAGAATATTGTTCCTCAACTCCATGCCGGAAGTCAAGGACTGGTGACCCATAAGCGTGTGTTTGCAAGCACCCGTTTCTGCATCCCAAACGCGGATACTTGTGTCTAAGGAACCCGATACCACGTGTACTCCATCAAACTGAATACCCCAAAATTGATCCACAATTAGCTCCAACTTCAATCAACCCGACAAAATGCAAAAGGAAATCTAACCTGAAGCGAGTAGACACGATTCGTATGCCCAGTGAGCGTGTGCAGGCACTCCTGTCGTTCGGGGTCCCACACTTTCACAGTATAATCATACGCGCCTGAAACCACTAAACGTCCATCATACTGAACGCAACGCACAGCAGCCACGTGGCCTTGAAGTACACGTAAACATTCACCGGTCTCTACGTCCCACACCCGCAATGTGGCATCTCTTGACCCACTCACAACCCTTTTGAAGTGCACGGGGAGGAAATGAAACAAGAACGATTAATATTCCTCTCACACTTCCCAATTTGCAAATATTTACCTTTTTCCATGAAGATGCATGCAACGCACTGTGGAAGTATGGCCATACAATGTATGAACTAACGCACCCGTATCCGCATTCCACACCTTGAGGGTTCGATCTGTGCTACCACTTACAATAGTGTGTCCCTGCATTTGCGAAGACCAGACACCTCCCGTGTGTCCCACTAATGTACGCAAGCACTAAAATAAATAAATACATAATAAGAATAA
>JAGJRO010000591.1:0-21585 GCA_022832285.1 Lepidurus apus apus
TTCAGCGGAGCCCGCAAGTCATGGCGCGAAGAAAAAGTAAGTTTTTTGTGATTGAGCTTGTAAATTAAGCAAAGCACCTACAGACTTGTTTGAGCCTTAAAAATAAAGATCAAGTTACCTTCCCTATGAGACTAGGGATCAAATTTCAATGCGCTCATAGGTAAAGGCGCTAGGCCTCCGGCCTACTGTCCTCCCATGTTATAAGGATAGGAAAATTTGAAATTTGGAGTAAAGGGGCGGAGCTTAAACCGCTAAATAATTAATTACTCGGTTAATATGCATAATTGACATAGGGATTCTTCAGCCAGAACATGTAACTTGGTCTCTCCTATAACACGTATTTTTTTCACTTTGAAACCTTACTCCCCCTTAAAAATTCGATTTTACCGCTACCGCGCGGTACTTTCAAAGGCTTACGGTAATGCGGTAAATGCTGTAATTTTAAAATTACCGCGACAAAAGACTGCGGTAAAATATTTTACCGCGGTAAAGGGAGTAGCGCGGTATATCAACCCTGTTGTGTAGACACCAAGTCCAATGTAGCATAAACATCTTTTAATGACCATAATGTCACGGGTATACGTATTACAATTTACTACTTTACTCATTTACAGTTTTACTAAAATTGTACTTACTACTATTTCTGACTGGACAAACGTTAATAACACATACACTCTTCCTTTCTAATGTGAAATGTAATAAATCGATGCTGCTTTTAACCAAAATAACGAGAAAGGGCTTTGAGGCCAAAAGAAAAGGGCGCCAACTTGTTAGAAGCAGCACTTTGAGATGAAAGGTATGGTGGTTTCTATTGTTGGGAAATGGCAGCAATACGACGAAACCAAGAATGACGTAAAAAGCAGAAGCGCTCCTAAAGCTTCCCCTTTTTCCTATTGTTATTTAACCTATTACGAATTCCTTTACAAAGACCCTATATGTTTGTTTTCGGTGTGAAAATTACTATCTTTCGGCTCATTTTGGGACACTTTTATGGCATTCTAGACATGCTTGGTACTTCTACCTCCTTTTTGGGAAGCCTATCTGAGACTCAGCAAACCTATCAGTGATGCAATAATAGGAACATCGATCTTGTAGGGAATCTTTCCAGAACAAATTAAAATAAAAGCCAAAATAAAGAGCCTCTACAGGGTAGAGCCTCATAGGGGGCTATTAAGTAATACCATTAAACAGGGAAAAACGGGCTTGGGCTAGACGAGGGGATTAATTAGTCATGTGCGAGACCAAACAGAAAATATGGTACCCCCGTTTTTGTATTCCGAAAAGGGGGAACGCGAGAAACGAACGTTATTTACCGGATGCGTAAACAGTCGTTTAGGCATAGCATTCTCCCTTGGTTGCACGAAAATAAAAGAGACTGAGAGGGAACCTCATTTTATAAGTGAATAGAGGCTTATAGTATATACGATGCACTACATAGAGTAACAAAGAGCATTGTTGCAGTGCAAGGCAGGCCCACCCGGCAAGTCGCTCATTTTGTTAATGGTGTGGGAATTCGCTCCAAGCAAAATTTTCCAATTGTATATACCTTCCGTTTTCCTCCGTATTTTAGCCTTAATAACCCCCCATAAAAAAGGAACATCTATTCGAAAAAAAGACCTTGGGGTAAGGAGGGGGGTCACCGATAGTGACATGGAAAATCCACAATCTGTTACAGAAAATTGAAGACGAGCCAAATCAGTAAAAATTTCAACAGCTGTTTAAAAAAGAATACGCATCACAGATCTTTTCGGATCCCTTTGACATATTTTTAGCCCCGTGACGGTGTGTTAAACCAGACATTTTACATGTTGGTCCCGTTCATAAGTCAGCCTTTAATGACTGCAAGAGGCAGGCACGCACAGCTAATGGGAAAACGCGTGTTGCCAACGAAATAGACGACCTATGCACTCTTAAATCACGATATTGAGCTTTTTATGGTTACGAGGGCTCTCAGTGTCATACCTGGCGTTGCATCCATTCAGTGCCCTTTCATTTGTCTATTTATAAGCAGCTGGGCCTGCAGGAATACTAAGCAAGACTTCGTATGGCCTCTGCGTGAACAGGTCTATAACATGTAATATGCATAATACATCATGTAGCTAGTAATACTAGCTAAGTATAGTGCATTCATCATGTAAACGGAAAGGAAGTGCTCTCTACTCGGGTCAAAAAAAGAACAAAAGGACACGACGGAGCCCCAGTATGTGTAAAACAGTCCAAAAGCAAACTATTTTTGGAGAGTAGCCCAGAAAAATGTTTTCGAAAAACTGAAATTCTTCTAAACTCTCGGAGGCCAGGGGAATTTCACTTTACGCTATGTAACCTAAACAAATACATCGTTGCTCTTGCAGCTGAAGGCTAACAGTAACAGACTGCTGGGGATCTTTCACATAGACATAGCTTTTAAAATATCAACTTACCCTACCACTCTTCAAGAACCCAATAGGTGGTTTTGCTCTGCTAAATTTCTTTCAATACCACCCCTCAAAAAATTCTAAGCCCTCTTAAGACTCTTACATAGGTCTCCTAATTTTAGCCTTGTTATATTAACGAGTTGAAACAGTTGAGAGGGTTAAGCGCAAGAACAACAGCGCTTCCTTTTTTTTGTTTTGTTGCTCCCAGAAGGCTCACATACATTGGTAAGAAAGTTGGCGCGCGCCGTGCGCTGCTCGTTCGCTTTTAGGAAATATTCTTGTTCGGAAACGAAAAGGGTAAATCGATATTTTCCTCACTCCTAAACTTGCTTGTTCTACCAAGGGGTTTCGTTATTTGCCATTGCTCTTCCGGACGCAAAACTCCGGAACACGGCAACAAAGTGCGACGCCACTCTTGACGCCACTACACAGACGGGTCTCAACGAGCTCGGAAGGCGCCACTAGTTGGGAATTCGCTCATCCCCAATTCCCCAAATGACGCCGGCGCCTTTAGTCTCACAATAGCTGTTCTGTAATGATGCGTACGTAACCCAAAGTTCGCCTCTGTACCCCTAAAACGTATCATCGTTCTCGATTACAATCCATCAAGTTCGGCTTGCCAAGAGCCATTAGCCCTTAGTTGTCCCGTTCTTATTTATTCTCGCCCTTAACAGATCAGGATGGTGTCCGCTTGTGTTCGGAAGAGTGCCAGATATGGTTTTCCCAATCAACAGACGTACCCTCGACTTGAAAGACGCTTAATTTATTAATTATTAAAATTCCGTTGGACCGCCTATATATCCAACAAGCTGTGCCTGCTTTCCGGGACAATTATCACGACAGGTAAAAAGCAGAAGAACTAGTTTGGGGTTCCTAAAAATTACCTATTGGTAGCGCTCTTTACCTGGGTGAGTAAGTTCGGATCTTAGGATCTTGGCTTGGGCCTTAGTTTTCGCCGCAAGGAAACTTGCTGATGAGAAAGCAGAAAGAAGACCGAGGAAATAAGACGAAAGCTTTGGTTGAAGGCCAACCTCTCAGTCGAGTTTGGCGTTTCCTCACGGTCTTAGTACAGGGGTTCTCTGACGGGCGTTCGTTGTTGATTCACAGGCAGACCGTCGGTTGGAGCAGTCAGTCGATGTTGAGTCGTCCCAGGTGAACTTTTCTTGTTTGGTGGGTAGAGACTTTCCAGAGCGGAAATTTTTCTTAGAATACCAAACAAAAGCTGCAGGTGTCCTTGACAAAAAAAAGAAGCAAAGGAGTATTTGTTAGTGTAAGTGGATCGATTGAATTGTGTGCATAATCTCGCATCATAGCCGGAAACCCAAGTGTGCAAAAGCATTGGCGTAAGGGATTTAACTTCTACCAAGTGTTGTTAGAAGTTCGCTGTGAAAGTGGCCGAGAGAGTGCATGAGTTTTTAAAAAATCAATCGTATCTCAACTCGAGCGTGACGACGACGTAGCTACAAAGGATACACACATAACTCCCAAAGGATTAATATAACTAACTGGAGGCTTCGCTATGGAATAATGGTACTTTATTTCAGTTTACTATTACGTCGCTTCCTTATGTTTGTGTGTCAAGATAGGAGTTGTACTTTTTTAACGCTATGACTACGACCTAGCATAGCTTATAGCACACTATTATCTGCATGACTCATGATGTCCAGGTCGGATCGATGAAATCCGTCTAGCGGTTTGCGTTTTCCCCGAGTTCGCTTTACCTGAGTCAACTTAGGGTATACACTATTCCGTGTTCAGCTTATTTAGTGTAGGTTACCCCAGAACGAAACCTTCTGCTCCCTATACTACACTACCTACACGTGAGGTTTGCACGATCAATAAATTTTGGCGTGGGCCTTGCTCACTCTCCCGGTCTTCAGTGCATCGACCAGGACCCGCTCTACGTTGGCGCCGTTGTGCTTCGGTAAACGAACAAGCGCACACAATGTAACACTCTGGAAGCAACCTATCAACTTTACTTTTCTAAAAACTGATGAATAGAAGCAACCCTTTTCCAGAGCAAATGAAAGTTTTGTACCTCGTTCCGGAGTTCAAATTTCACCCTCGCGCTAATAAGCAGAACCCCAAGTCCCAGCTTCCCTGTCACTTTTTTTTGTGGGACACGCTCTATGTGACATTCAACAAATTGCATCGCACCAAGGTTTTGCTCGCAGTATGAAACTTAGGAATCGCCCCTGGTCGCATGACTTTCAGTTTCTCATTTCTTCGGCTTTAACTTGCTTGGTTATTCAGAAGCTATACGCAAGGCATCATCAAAACATTTTACTTTTTTAAAATGAAAGAGCATTTATGTTTGGCATTTGGTATGTCACGATACGTGATGCTGTTGAAGGGACGATACGCACATGTGTGCTTCTGAAGATGACAGGAAAAGGCAAGGTCTTTAGCATTTCTGGGTGGAAATACGAAACAAAAAAAGAACTAAACAGAGATTTAGTCTTTTTGCGAGATCAGACTTGAAGAGCTACCTGTGTTACGTACAAGGGATAATCACTACTTTTGCAGGTCACTGAATGCCATTGTAAAAATAAAAGTCAGGGTCGGGAGGACCAGTCTGCGTGTGCATGGTCATGATGGCAGCCCAGACAGACCGAGAGAAGTCTGAGCTTTCAAACACACTTTGCGATTTGCTTGCGTACCATAATGGTCCAGAATAGCAGGTCTTTTTTTTTAAGGGATGGGTTTGTTCCTAGTGTTGCTGCTGCATTAGCTGATGGAACGAAGGTTGATGACTTGGTTCTATTCAGCTTTGCTGCTAAAGCCAAACTCGCGGGCCAACGGCCAAAAACTTTGTTCTGCCGCTTCAATCCCACTCGGAGAAGACAGGGCATTCACGAGTTGACAGAAAGCTGTGTGCTCGAGTCAAGCAAATGTAAAATAAAAAAAAGTAAGGCCCAAGGCCTCTAAGAAAAGCTCAAACTAAACAAACAGGCTTCTACGCTGCTCCTGATCCCCCCGGTTACCTCCAAGTCCAGTCCCGGCAATGACTTGAGTTGGCAGGACAAACGTTCAACAAATGGAATAATGAATTGAAGAAAAAGAAGTCATGTCTCAGGCTACTTGAGTCCGGCTAAGCGGCTTGAAGCAGAAGCCCCAGATGCCAAACCCGGCGAGCGAGACGAATGGTAAACTTGGCTTTTGGCGTGGACAAGCATAGGGGAGGGCAGCGTTTTAAACAAGAGGGTATAAGATGCTGTGACTAAGCAACAGAGCATGTATGCACGAGAGTGTGCTGCTTTTTCAGTAGCTTTGTTTCCATTCACGACAAGATCTTATCTAGGACACTATAAAGCTGAGGACTTGGAGGCAGATATACTTGTATGGAGCCGGATCAGATTTCGGAGTTTCAGGACAAAAGGATGCTATCATCATGAAAAGTGTCAATAATTTGAAAATGAGCATACATTAGCTTTATGCTGTATTGTGTCGTCGATACATCCTGCTTGTGAGTGGAACTTTGACCAAAAACACGCTTTTGTAATTAACATCGTATGTATAATTGGCTAAGGGCGTAAGACTTTCTGCCGAGCGTGTATAGGGATACAGGGAACAAATACCTTCGTTTATGGCGTTCTTTAGCTCGTCTTGGCACTAGTCTGAACTCAGCAAACGAAACAAAAGAAAACCGGATTCTCCTTCTCAGCGGCTTGTAATGATCATTGTCTCTGCTGCTACACTTTTGTACGTTAAAGCTGTCGCCGAGTCGCCCATAGCACAACAAAGCAGTACCACTTTTGAGCTTTTCCGATCAAGGCCAAATTGTCGATTTATTGTACGCACGTTAGTTGACAACACGGTGGACAGTTCGGAAAGAAGTTTTGTCATGATGTTCCCCATTTCTTTGGGATAGAGATGGCCGATGGATGCTGATGCTCATACCACTTTTTCCGAGCTCTTCCTGTTTGGAAAAATAAATAATACTAATAATAGTAATTATCCGTAGAGCAGTTGCAAGTAAAACATTGAAAGTGAGTTATCGTTTTTAATTAAGACGCTCCAACCAATCAAACTTTGACATTGGGATCGAGAGGCAAAGGGTGACTTGGAGATTCACTATAGATTGTTTGATAAGCTAGACTTGTCCGCCTTATATAGTCTTCCACTACTTGGGAACACGGGAACTCTTAACATCCACGTTTTTTTAATTCTGAATGCGTTGTCGTTGTCAGGAATCTTTAACCCCTAAAAAAAAAATCCAACTCATAAAAAACCCCAAAAAACTACCTTTCCTCGCTGGTCAATAGTCGGTTTTTGTCTAATTGGGTATTGGGGAATGGCTTAAAAACGAAGAGATCAGTTTTTCTTGCAACAAAGCTTGTGGGACTTAAAAAGGAAAGCTCGTTTCCTTGTCTAAATCGTACGGAAGAAGCTGATGCTGGTAAGCACACTTCGCTTTGGTTGGGAGCGTTTTTAAGTTGTAGAAAGCAAGGATTGGGTTGCTGAAAGCAATTTTATCGACAGGTAGACTGCCCTTTGTCATCTTAAATGTTTACCGCTCCTCGCCCAACATCTGAGAAACCCATTATAGTTACCTACACGACGAAATTATAATGTTTATCAGTCATCACATTTTCGGACCAAAACCAGACTCCGGATTGTCAAAGCCACAAGAACGCCACTTCCACTTGAAGATGGGACCACCCAAGGAGTCTCAGGGCTACGTAACTGTTGTAACAAAAAAAGCGGACCATTATTAGCCAAGCAAGGGGGGATAAGATACTGCCTTTGGAAAACCAAGGCGACTTCACTTTCAGAACCAAGCTCACCTCTGTGGTTATATTCGTATCTTGTGAATATTCCTGCCTAAGCCAAACGAGCTCGAGCATTCCGTCCAAGTTCCGTTTTTCATGAATTAATGTACATCTTAGGCTGTCTTTCGGCAGTCGGGCTCTCCTCCCATCTTATAATGACTTCAATTATGACAAACTTGTAGCTTTAGTCTTAAAGGTGGACTTTCTTTTTGCCCCGTCCTGAGGGATGGACGCCAGGCTTGGCTTAACTTTCTTGTGTCATTGTTCTCTACTTGAGTAATTGGTCATCTTTTTTTGCTCCGCCTTGCTTAAGAATAGCAAGATTGCTTAACAAATCCAAATGACAAAGTATCCTTGCGGGAGGGGCACTTAATGGTCAGCTCCTTATCGCCTTAATTCTAGCCCATTAAGGAAGTTTCGTACGACAACGACAGCCTTCAAGTAGAGCTCAAAAAAAGTCACGCTGAGCTGCCGAGCAGACTTATCAAGGGTTTTTAGGTTTGCAGTCTGCGTAGGAAGCTACAAACTAATCCCCGGTGTGAAAATTTTCTTTGAATCTTATTCAACACCATAGGAAGTTTAAAGAGAACTTTGGAGCTCCGGAAAACTTGGCATCCCTTACAAACTTACTTAATAGAGACGTCTTTCCCGTTTCTGCAATCGTTGAAAAGAATTTTGATTCACGACGTCTGACTCCAACCTATTCAAAAGTCGGAAAAATTACCCACGTCAAAAGACGTTTCCACACCGAGCATAACACAGCAAGAGACGTTATTTAAACACCAATGCTGTCTTGTTCCTTATATATTGCTCCTTATATTTCCACTTAGATGTTTTTTTTACAGTACTAGGTAACATATTTGGCTACAGAAGAGTTCTAAGCTCAAAGATCATTCTCTAAAAATATGGACAGGTCACTAAAAATTTGAGTATTAACTACGTTTTGAACATGTTTTGAGGACTTGTGCCTTTGAAGAAATGAAAACTTGAACTGTGGATCGTATTCAGCCTGAAGGCCAGCGTAAGCATGGATTAAGTCGTTTAAACCCTGTCTGGTATCCCGAAAGCTTTTCTTAACATCTACATAATGAGTACCGTAGAACTGTCAAAATAAGTGGAATGGATGCGCCAGTATATAGACATCAGAGCTCAAAATCTAATATACATGGATAAGGCATTCCATTCCAAACCGACACAAAGGCCTTTTATGCATGGATCTGTTTTGTGTATCGCTGCGCTCAATTATACTTAAAAAGGGAGTTTAATAAGCTATAGGAAGAGGATATATAGCTTCTGGCATCTTTTCCTGACTCATCACTCTAATAGCGTCTATGCAAGCTAGTGTAAACCACCCGTTTGCCTCCTGTGGCTCCAGACTATTATACGAGTCGAGAATATGATCTTTTCTGGCCAGAAACTTAGAAGGATTAATGCTATGGAACACAGATGACTACGTCGAGAAACTGCTTCGCTCATCCATGGGGCTTGTACACATTCATACGGACAGAAACATCATGGTACTTATGCTCCTTGCTGGGGCTATTTATTATCACGGCCATAAAGAAAACTGGGAGTCTTACAAGGGACGAAACAACGCACTTCATAAAATAACTTTGGCAATGAATCCTTCAGATTGGCCTCGGAAATTAACTTGTAAACACCTAAAGTGGTAGAGCAGATTTTCCACCTCGAAAGACACTCTACAATACGCGGTTTTGTTTGGGGACTATAACCTGCACTCGAAGGCAAAGATTTGGGACATGCCGAGTAATCCGCAGTGCAGGTGTACGCACCAACGCTCAAAATGTCAGTAAAGATTAACGTGGATATCCAGGAGGAGGTAAAACCGCTTTTACGATAAACCCCAAGACGAAAGAATTCAAACCGTGCCTACACCCTCGAGAAATCCCGCCTATTAGTTAATATACAAGCTGGCAATGTAAACCCAACAGGTAAACTCCATCTGGTCGCTCGTTGGTTGTTGTGCACCAGTCAGATTGTGCACCAGATAAACCTCCTTTCTGGAGTGTGAGACTCCTTTTGTTTTCGCCTGGTCTTGCCAGCAGGACGTCTCATCCTTTCTATCTTACAAGATATTCTCTTACATTAAACTTCTCGCCTTTTCGGCCCTCCCCGGCGTGACGTTTGATTTGCTCTTTTTTTCTCCTCATTCTCATTCCAGTGTAGATATTTCCTTCCCATATAGAATCAGCTACATACCCGTTACGCTAAACAGTTTAAATTGTTTAAGCAAACTGCTTTTTTCTAAGCAAAGGTTCGTGATTTCCAGAGCACACAGGTCGAAACCAACCAAAGGTTGTGTTGTGTGCAACTTATGACATCACTTCGGAATCGTGGGTGGCGACCATGGCTGCAACCTCCTCCTCCTATTTTCTTTTAATAGCGTCTCGTGGGGTGGATGTTCTGCAACCAGTTCCAGACATGCTAAAAATCTCGCACAGGTGACCCATGTGCAGGTGCTGCGCGCCTCCTATGTCAGCCAGCCATCGAGACATGCTAATGCTTTCTTGGCGTGGCTTGTGAACCGCGCTTCAAGTGAAGTAAGAAATTTAGCTCGGTTGTAAAAAGCTTACAAGCCAGTTTATCGGAGAATCGATATAACTGTGGCCTCACGATTGAGGCCAGAGATGAGATCTTCTATAATCCGTTCGAGACCTCGGTGAACACGCCTTGGTGTATAAGACCGATCCACTTTCTCAATCAGTCCCTTTATAGCTTCTTAAAACGAATAGTGTACTATCATAGCCAGCTCTTTTAAAAGACAAGAAAAATAATCTCTCGTGGTATTCATATGTGGGCGGTGTTGAAGTTAACTGCATTTGTGGTCTATGGTTTTTCACTGAAAAGAAGGTATGCACGAAGGTAGCGTTTTGACATGGAGGAGTCATCACTGCCAGCTGTGTCGCTGACTTTTCTACATTAATTCCAAACGTGTCTGTCCGGACAGACGCGCCGAGCCGGGCCAAGCTGGTTCCGAAAGTCCTAACACCCCAACACTGATGAGATTTGACAGCTGGACGAAACCTTAAAACACCAACTCTGTTTTGTTCTATTGAGCTTTCGTCAAGAGCTGTTTTTAGACAGCGGCAACGATACACTCTAACATGTTTTATTTTTATATAATTATTACTTTTTGGCGGGGGCTAATGTGAGATTGACTCGACGACGAAGGAAGCGGCGAAAGGAAGTTTGTAACAGTTGAGTTCCAGCAATAAAGGAGCGAAGGTTTTTCTTTATCCTTTCTCACGCTGTAGTTATAAGTGGCTGTGCAAGGAGACGTTATAGGAAGGAAAGACAATTGGCGTCAGGTACGCGTACTTCTCTGGGGCCCTGAAAAGTTAATGTTGGGAAAATCTGGTTGAAAAGTCCTTGAACTTGCTCTTTAAAATCCTTCCGAGTTTCTGTGACACCTGCAGCTAGCAGAGCTTTGAAATCTTCCAAGTGAGCACAATCTATCTCCCGATGTGAGTCTCCACCTTGGAAAGTACCCGTGAACACTGACAACAATGCACTCTAACCCTTCCGATCTTTGATAATAGCCGCGTTTATCAGGAAGTCCTAACCAACACCTAATGTTATGCCCTACTTCCCAACCGTATCTCTTATCTCTTTCTTTTTCACATTGTTATATTGTTGAAGAAAGGCTTTTTATCCTAATACGGCTCAGCTTTGAGGACGTTAAGATAACCGAAAGCCCTTGATTTCCTGTCAGAGAATGCTGAAATGGTATAAAATGAAAACTTTCCAAGTCCGGATAGGTGTTTTGAAGCGTTTCGGAATCAGCAGGGTACCCCTGCGTCGGTTTCCTATCCTCTACATCTTCCACAACTATCACACCTAATCTTTTGAGCTCGTTTCCCTGAGAGAATCGAAGCCAAGCGGTCTTTTTGAGTTGTTAGACGGAACAGCTCCTACCTCAGTTTTAATCAAGGTGCTAAGGGCAGGGCCAACGCCATTGGAACCCCACGAAAGGCAAAGGTGCCCGTTGCAAATGCCTAAAGCGAGCTATATTCCAGGAGAGACAGGGTGAGACTGAGAACCAAAGCCACGTGAACTAGCACCGCTTGTATGGTACAGGCACCCCAGCAAACCCCTGATCTTTCCTGGAGGGAAGACGTAGCATGAGAACGTTAAAACCTTCATCCTTTTCGTCGTTTTCTTCTCTCTGTACTTCTCCTTATCTAACAGCTTTTCCTTGTCGTCTTCCTCTTCTCTTTCTTAGGAAAGTTGCTGTAGGCAAACTTGGGCTTCAGAGAAGAAACGAATTCCCGCAGCAGGTATAATGAGAACAGGTTAGAGAGACTTTCGGGTTTCAGCTGGATGCTTCGTGGTAGTACATGTACCCCGTCTTGGTAAATCTGCATCACCAAACTAAGCAGGCCAGCATAATAGAGGCATCTTACTCTCTAGCTATGCATCTCAGACCTTTGCTCCCAGAAACCAATTGATAAAAGAACAAGACTAGTTACAGGGCGGTGCTGCAAAATTCGAACATTTTCTCTTTCAGGGGTGTGTTCCTCATTCAAACACATCTGGCATCTCTTTACCTTCGACTGTAGCCTTCGCTGAAATTTGACACAAGGGTACAGCAAGTTTTCGTCGGTGCTCTCATGAAAATCAATAACGTGGTAGGCTACACAATGTTTCGTGAGAAACAAGGAAATAGTTAACTCGCTTTTTTAAAAGTAAAAAGGAAGAAAAAACAAACATATAACACTCAGGTTCCCATACATGGTATGACTAACACGCAATTACATTCCGCGTCAGTGAATTTTGAATTCGATACGGGTAAGCAACTTGAGGATAAATATAGGGAAATGTTTGACTTTTACAAGCAGTTGTATATTTTGGACGCAGAATAATCGGATAAAGTGGGTCCGGTTTGGCTTCTCGGCGGTCTTTCTTATTGTCAAATTGGATAACCATTCTTAATATGACAACTGGTTAAACGTGTCATTGAACTGCCAAAACGGGAAGGACTTTGAAGGGCTACAGCAGAACGGCAAAGTTGGGAGATGCAGGAAACGAAGTTTTTCTGTCATCGCAACTTCTGGCTCGTATTCTGTCGACCTCCTGCTTTGTTTTTCTGTCAGGCTACCCCATTAACGTAAAATTGCACTGGAAATAACAGCACGAGGCTTAAAAAAATGTAAACCATCAATCCAACGTTAAAGTGGCAACTGGCGAGAATATAAAGACGACAAATCCTTAAGACACCTTTAGGCATATAGATTGGCCAAATTGTGCGTACAAGTGGTAATGGGACTTTCCGTATAAGCCCTTAGCAACCAGCTTGCTACAGACTAGCGGTAATAGAAAAGCACCTTGCCGTCCCTTGCATACCAAGAGACCAGAGTAAAAACAAGAAAAACTGAAACGAAAAAAAAAGAAAAAAAATCGGATTGTGACAAGCTTTCCAAGCAGCTTCCAAAGCCTGTCTGGTTGGTTAACGTTTTGGCTCATAATACCGCAGCTTCCTCGCGTGTAAGTCGCGTAGAAAATGCTCATAAGCCTCCAAATTTTTATTTTCATAGAAGGGTTATAAAACAGCCTACCTACGCTATGAATGTGTCAGTACACAAAAGCATAGCCCGGCTCCGAACAGTTTTCCTTTTTATAAAGTTACACCAGGAGAGTGTGTTATCTACTTCACTAAGGCTGTAAAAGACCTATATTGGTAAAGTAACAGTTGCCGAGATGTAAGTTTTTAGTTACGATCCCTCGCCGTTTCGCCTCGTTTGCAACCATAAAACGCCTCAAATGCATTTCTAAAGTAAAATAAAATTTCGGTACTGCTGTAAATTACTCTTCCCTCTACTACTCTTATTTTTATGTTGTTGTTTTTTTTCGTGTCGCCTTTTTCTTTTTTTTTACGATGGGATAATTTTGGATGGTATGCATATAGATGTGCACATAGTAACTTCCATTTCTAAGATAATGAAACGAGAGAGAAAGACGCCGAGTAGGGAAGAACTCACCATAGCTTAGCATGCATTAGGGAGCTTTGTAAAAGAACCGTGGTTGTTCCATACGTACCGAGAGATCCGAGGGGGTAACACTGATATAATAAAAAAATAAAATGCGTCACCCCTTTTTCCTTCACAAAAAAGGAAGAAAGAATCCTAATATGAGGGTGCCTTGTGCCCCAAGACTATAGCAAAGTATTGATCCAGCAATGCATCCTGTACCCACGTAATAAGCAATGGAGTTGCTTTAGTAGAGCCCATAACAGGAGACGATTTCCGTCGCGCTCGTCTTTCTTTCAAATAAATCAGCAGCGGGGTCCCCACACAACCCTTAGCCATGGGCATACTCTTGTTATCCTTGAGGACAAAAATGCAGAACGAAAGCCGACAAGAAAATATTGTCTTGGAGCAAACAAGGTTCCAAACTTGAACCCTTTCCATGCTGAAACCAATTCATCACACGCAAACGGAAACCCTATAATCGTTTGGAATAGAAATGGGATGTATTGTAGAGGGTGAAACCGAGCCAAAATACAACCAAGATTACTTTCAGCGGGTGCTCCCTGGATCAAATGCTTGCGGCAAAGCTTCCGAACGCATCGTGGAGCAACTAGAAATAATTAAAGCTGCCTGAAAGGCGTTATTTATCAACAATCCTTGACTTCTTAATTAAGTTCTGCTTCATTCTTCCTTTTCCCCAAGCTCAAAAACTTCAACTCTTGGGTAGCTGCAATAACCTAGGTCTCAGGAGAAATGAGCCAAGAGACTGTTCAGTAAAGTGTTAACTTGTTCGCCTTTCTTATCTATAAAAAAGGTAGGAGAACACCCGTACGTGCCAAATTTCAGCTAGATTTCTCATGTCTTACGTTATTAGATAAACAACAAACAACTCTGAACTTTAAATATTATTTTATTTATTTCTAACCCTTTTTTTAACATGAAGCGAGAAGAACTGTGTAATGACACAGAGTGAGCACGTTCATGTCTGATGTCCTACTAGGTCTATCTTCCTTTTTTAATATAAATTTTTCTGTAAAAAAATCGAAAATTGTATTTATAACTGAAGCTTGTGATATTTATCTACATTTACTCTATATCTTTTCTAGGGGTGATGAAGCCTTTGACCCTTTGGGAACTTGTGCGAAGCTCTAGAGAGCAAGATTAGACGCCAAAGACGCCAACCTTGCATTCCCTTGGTGGCCATTCCCCCAGATTGTGAGAAAAGAGCCTCTCCACGAAGTAAGATCGAGGCCGAAAGCAGCGTTTCCTGGTCATAAAAGGCCAGCAGGGGGACGAATTATACCACCATGTTACCTGCTACACCTTGTTACTGCTCTCCTCATCTTCAGCAAACTACTCAACGGCACTAGCCTACAAAGAAGACAGCCAAGCAACTCAATTTTTGCGACCACCGTAACCCACGTTTGAAAACTAAGGATTCCAGGGTTACAACCATCCCTAACTTGGAGTTGTTTTTCTGGGAGGAGAAAACGGAGCTGGGAAATTGGTGCTGAAAGATATTTTTTTTAAAAAAGGCAAGCAATAGAATGTCCAGCTATCTGCTGCAGCAAGAATCGCCTCTCGAGTCGCCTAATAAATTGACCACTTCTTCACCACGGTCCACTCCTTTACTCGGCTTGCCTAATGGTCTACACGGTGTCAAAAACGGACTGCTTTTAGCAGGCAGCAACGGACTTCACCTGAATGGCCACGTTCCTCCATATTCGACGTGGAATGGAGGCACTTTAGAACGTTACAACAAGCACCCGTCAGGCACAGAACCTGGCAATCTCACAGTCAGGGACCGTGATGGAGATGAAGTGCAATCGGTCAAATCAGAAATCGGACCACGCTCCAAACGCCATCGCCATAATGGACACTCTCACAGTCATCGTTCCCCGAATCACCGATCTCAAAGGTACGAAGTAAAAGGGGACGGCTTATTTTTTTCCTCTCCCTTTTTTCCCCATTCTCATGCTGTAAACTTTTTTTTTAAAACTGAATATCCTAGTCCCGCTTTTGAAGTAGTCCATTTCTAAGGAGGGATAGTAATCTTAAATTGTACATTCTGCGTGCTTTTATTTATAGCCATCGGAGTACACGAGGTCATCAAACGAGAGAATTGACGTCTCCATTATCCACAACAGTCTCTCTAGCTTCACCTAACCTGCCTCCCGACAATCGACCGAACCACGAAGTTATCGAAGTGCAAATCTTACCACAGGTAAAGTTTCTGTGGAAAGACCCAACTAACCCGCTTTCTGCTGAAATAACTTGGTTGTCACATTAAAAACTGCATGGGTGTATAGTGCATGGGTCAAGGTTTGGGAGACAATTAGGTTGTCGACCTATCGAGTCACTGCTTTTCGTAAGGTCTAACTTACGGGTTTATAGGATGATGGATGGGCCGATAACACGACAGCCGTAACGGGTAATACTTCAGTGGCATCCGGATCAATGGAAGATGTATCACGAATTGGTGCTGGAGACCCTGGCCGCGACCTTTTCAGCGACCCACATCATTTGGCGCTAGATTGGGCATTCCGGTGTCAGCGATATATGGGATCTATTGTAAGTGCCATCCTTGCTTTGTTCGGGTTCCTCAGTCCCATCGCCATGGTCCTTCTACCTAGACTACAAGTAAGGAAAAATTTAAAAAAAAGACCCTAATCAGCAATTATGTTCTTTGGCCATACTGTAAACAATATTTCAAACAGATCGTACCGATTCCTGCGGAGCAACTCAAATGCGGTGCAGAATGCGAAGGTTTGCTGATCTCGTTCACCTTCAAACTTCTTTTACTGGCCCTGGGTACATGGGCTGTCTTCTGGCGCACACCTAGAGCAACGATGCCGAGGATTTTCTTCTTACGGACTTTGGTTCTGATCCTTGTTTTTGTGTTGACGTTTGCCTACTGCTTATTTTATGGCGTACGGGTGGTCGAACAGCAAGACCAACTCAGTTATCAGGTTGGTTTACGTTACTGTCCCCAATATAAACTGGTATACTAAACTAACATGTTTAGGCGATTGTCGTGTTCGCATTATCTTTGGTGGACGCGTTGCTTTTTGTGCATTGCGCTGCAGTGCTACTGCTTGAAATCCGCCAAATCCCACCGCGTTACTATTTGCACGTAGTGCGAAGTCCAGACGGGGCGTCGAAAGGATACCCTATTGGACAGTTATCCATCCAAAGAGCAGCTGTGTGGCTTTTGGACCGATATTACACGGATTTTCCAATTTACAATCCCTACTTGGACAGATTGCCAAGCAAGCGATCCCAATCTAAGCTGCATCAATCCAATTCAGCTTCATTTAAGTTTTACGATGTAGATGGAACAAATAACGGCGGCGGCATGACGGTAAAATCTAAAAATTTTCCTCTCCAACGGATTTTTTCAAGGATATACCATTTTTATTACAGAACTCACGAAGTGTCATGCCTGTCAGAAGACGAGACTCGAGCCATAACGAAAGATTCTATGAAGAACACGAGTACGAACGAAGGCTCAAAAAGCGTCGAGCTAGGCTTATTACGGCCGCTGAAGAAGCTTTTACACACATCAGAAGAATGCATGAAGAGCAAGGTATTAAAGACTTTTCGAAGCTAAATAGAAAAATTCTACTGTTATTACGTTGCATTCGAATTTTCCAGGTCCTGGCGTGCCTATGGATCCCTACGAAGCCGCACAGGCTGTTTTCCCATCGATGGCTAGACCGTTGCAGAAATATTTGAGGATAACTCGTCAACAGCCTAGACATTCAGTAGAAACCATTCTACAGCATTTGGCCTTGTGCTTAAGCCACGATATGAGTGCAAGAGCATTCGTGGAAAAGTTTCTGGTTGCATCACCTGTTTTGCAGGTAAAAACATGAAGCTGGTCTTGTCGAAGTTTGAGCTAATAGCTTAGAGTTTTTTTTACGTCTTTATATAGAGCGACAAGGAACATATACCTGTGCAGACGTGGTCATTAATTTGCGATGTCCTTTTGTCAAGAGGAATTGAGCATAATACTGTTTTCCAGCTAAGACAGAACGACGTCTCTTTACTATGCAGAATATCCAAGCTTCCACACTACAACGTCACGGAAGAAATTATTGACCCCAAGTGCAACAAATTTGTCCTGAGATTAAGTTCAGAGACATCAGTTTGAAGGCAGAAACGATCCCCTTTTCTCTCTAATAAAATCCAGTGCAATCCTCAGGTTTTAAGCATCACAGACAAATGTGATTACCTTTGTCACATATGTGTACGAAAGACTCGTCTAAAATATCACCGTAAAGATGGACAGAGCTAGACAGAATGCGCAGTAGCGAGTAAATTTTACATGTTTGGGTTTATCAATGATTTTTGGCTTTACTCAATGATTTTTTCTTTCTTTTTCTACTGGAGCTGACAGTATGGATCGAAAACTTGGCATCTGTATAAGGATTCTGTCAATCTGTTCCGTGGCCGTATGAACCGACTGGTTTTGTAACTCAAGCCCACATGTAAAAATCTAGTCCCTCCTGTATAGCAAATCTCCAATTTGTGTGTCCTAATTAGTTATCGAGACCAGGCATACAATGTGTGCTGAAGTCTGAATTTTATAATATTACGTGGTGCAAGTCAATAGCAACGAGGAATGAAGTTTAACTGAACCTATTGGAATATGTGCGTTTTTCTGCAATGTCAAATTGAGAAAACATATCAAAAGAGCCTTTCTACACCCAGATCCGAAGTCAGTTTAACATGAATATATCGTAAGCCAAACAAAATAAGAATCGTGAAATCACTCACATTTAATAAAATAAAGGTCTGAAAATTCGAATGTGCTTCTGTACACGTTTTGCTTGATGTGATCGTGGCAAGCCTTCATTACATTTTCAAGTATAAATGCATCTATTAACCATTCACGAATTATCTGCTGGTACATCGATCCTAATCAAATAATTTATACATATGCTAATAATAATTAAAACGTACAAATATTGGAACCATATAGCTTGCTTGGCTCGTATTGTAATTGCTGGACATGGAAGCGGATTTCCCATGTCTCGCCTGTCGTCTCGAAGTCCCACGAACAAGAATATGTTTGAGCTCAAACTTCCAGGGTTTCGTCATATTTCACAAACCAAGAAACAAAAGTTTTGGCCTATACATTTTCCTTAGTTTTGTAGCTCTTCACTCCCGAACTTAGTAACAAATATGGGAAAACAAGGACTTCATTTATTGCAAACCGTTATCGTGACGCAATATTATAGAAGAAAGAGCTAGCAATCCACATGTTGCCTCATTTAGGAAACAATATCGCACCGTATTAGTTTATATGAATCTATCTAAAAATCAAATTGACCCACATGAATGGGAATTGAGTCCCGTTAAGTTATTTCTGTTTGAAGTTTATTCGTTTTTATAGGTTTGATTGAATTACCTTAATTTCAATCGCTAATCCTTTTTGTTCTGTAGAATAAGATTTATAGTAACATTACTAATACAGGCAGATACAAATAATGTAGGTAATAATTTAGGTAGATAGTATAATAACCATAGGTTTTACCTTAATACTAGGCTAGACGGGACAAGTTAATGATCGTTAACTCCGAGTTAATCCTTCTACCTGAGTTAAAGACATTGAAGTGAGTCGTCTAGAAACAACTGTCGACGAAGTTTTACAATTGACGAAGTTGTTACAACATCTTTAACTCTGACGAACATTAGCTAATGCCTACGAAATTCCCATCTAGACAACTTAAGGCTCGTTAAATTAGGACTAGGATGACAAATAAGCATTCCTCGACACTTCACAAAACGTTTTTCTACATATAAATATAGAAAATAATTAAACAACAAGGTAAAAAGCGGAATCGGTCTTCTCATAACCGTCGTTTATTTTCTAGTGTAGGCCATAACCGGTCACAAATGCACGTAAATAATGCTCTGAAAATTCGAAAGTTGTGTTGGAATCATTGTTGTGTAATTTGGGAAAATTAAAGTAATATTAAATTACAGTAAATTTTTAATAAAAAATAATAATACAATTAAATTACGCGTTTTTTCAAAATGTAATAGTATAATTAATTTTTTTTTTAAAAGTAATGCATTAAATTACAATTACTTTATATATTATTAATTGCGTAAAAATTATGTTAATGACCAAGTTTTCTAAAAAAATATTTTAAACGTATATTTTTTTATTTTGCGGACCTAACGATCAAAGTACAAGTCAGAATATTGATCGTATTGACACAGTTTTATTTCTCCGTAGGAGCACGGTCTGTTTTCTTGGTTATATTACAGGCACAAAAACGAAATTGCTCAAAATTTCAAGGAAGCAAGCTAAATACTTAAAACTTCATAGTTTTCTTAAAACTTAAAAAACTTTGAAAGGAGAACACTTTCGAACAGTAGGGGAGTGGGGCAGGTCGGGACGTTTTTTACTGTTTTCTTTCTGTAGCACTCTGCGTGTGATGGAACAGGAAACTTTTGCGTGTTTTCAGAAGTTAGGTCTTCTGTCCTATTTTTACAGTCGTTATTTTCCTGTTTCAAGTTGTGTAAACAGATATATGTTAATTTTTCTAAAGGTCACTTTTTGGCCCAAACTGCCCCAAGCGTGGGGCAGTTAGGGACGGCCGTGGGGCACTTAGGGACAAAGACATTTTTAGCGGCAAATGTCAATAAAAAAATATTTAGTATCGCCTACGTCGAACGTCGCGCTTATGGTAAAAACGGGGCCTCTTCGATGGAGATTCCACTCTGGTCCCGGGGGATGAAGTCCCAAGGGACGAATTCCCGGACCCAGAGCCACCAAACGAAGTGGCCCCCCAAGAAACTCGAAAACAAGAATCTCAAAACTCAAATTGTATTTTTTTTTAAATACGTGAAACTGAAGGCCGAGCAGCCCTGATGACTGACGTGGAAGGGAGTGGGGAAGGTGAACAGTATAAAACGACGGAGGACAATGACATAAGGACGACCAAAAAGCTAAAAGCAATCTGTCACACAAGATTCGCGTTCCTCTCTCTAATATAGCGCATGAAAGCTTGACTGGACCAGCGACCGAGCCTGCGAACTGCATGATCTGGTACACCCGAAGCGGCCAAGGTCGGTTGCCGCACCGATTCGGAGCTTCCTGACCGTCCGCTTGAGGCCAAAGGAGTCAATTTCCTGGCGAATCGCTGCTAACTTATTATCGGACAGGGAGATAGTGTTCGCTTGTGAGTCCAACACGAAACCTAACAGCGGAAGGCGTGTGGTCGGGAGGAAGGTTGTCTTCTGCCAAAAAGGAAGGGGCGTGTCGCAATAGAATTTTCCAAGCCATTCGTAGCAAAGTAGAGCCCATTGGCTTTTTCGAACTGGAATGAGCCGAAAAGCGTTCTTAATGTCGACTTTGGCCTTGTACGCCGGAGTTCAAGGCTTGAAGGCACCGAATGGCGANTTCGTAGCAAAGTAGAGCCCATTGGCTTTTTCGAACTGGAATGAGCCGAAAAGCGTTCTTAATGTCGACTTTGGCCTTGTACGCCGGAGTTCAAGGCTTGAAGGCACCGAATGGCGAAGTCGGTGCCATGGTAACGCACCTCAGCTTCTTTGTCGGGAATGCCGTCGTTCACGCTGGCGCTTTTGGGATGCGAGAGATCGAGGATTAGCCGAATGCCGGACTTTTTTTTTTGGGCACCACCCCGAGCGCATTTATGCAACACGGATATAAGGGAGGAACGTCAAATGGACCAAGAACATGACCAGGGGCAACTTCTTTTGCTACGTAGTTACTCACCGCTATGTTGATTAGCATAGGTGGATGCGGCATTCGCTGAATTAAGAGCAACAAGCTTCCCCCTGAAGCCGATGTCAGCGCCGTTAGTTAGGATGTCCTTCCACAGAGACGCCACCTGATGGGCAACATGCAAATGAACGAGGTTGCAAAACTCGACAACATTGACTGGCGAATACGGTAAATCGTGTATTGCAACAGGCGTTGGGAAACCAGCGCGCGGGCAATCAGGCAACTCGAGGCATTGTGAAACATTGATAGAAATGATCTTGGCCGCAGGAGCCGTGTCGATACGAAGCATGGGTTGGATAGAGGAATTTTCGGTCGTAACGACCACGTCGACAGGAAGAGCGTGGGGATCATAGGAACTGAGGCCTCTGAAGCTGAGTCGAGATTATGAAATGTGAAAAGAGGCTGCTCGGCAAATTCTAGTTGTTTGGCTTCTGATATTGGGGCGGCGACGGGTCGGACTAGACCGCGAGGCAGAGCATTTCCTACCCTCGCGCCTATTGCTGCAACGATTAGCGCCGTGGCTAGTGCTCCTACATCCGAACACTCATGCCGGAACCCACAAGAGCTGAAGCAGTTTCCGCGATTGAATGACCTGCAGATTTCGCCAGACCCCTGGATCCAAGACTTGCACGAGGAACATTGGCGGCAGC
>JAGJRO010000588.1:0-21556 GCA_022832285.1 Lepidurus apus apus
TCAAGAAGGCGTTTCAAGCTTAGTGTGGAGTTGGATGAGTCCAGTTTTTATCGGCAACGTTCTCAGCCTTGTGGGTCCTTCCTTTGTTTTGACTTGGCAAAGTAGTTGACGGGAACCGTATGGGATATCATCTTTGCCCATTCAGCTATTCCAATAAGGCAACAGGTTTAATGTGGTTTTCCACAATGGAGCAGGTATTTTCTACCCGTACTCCACCGGGGCACTCGTGGACTTCTTCAAAATTGGCGCTTTCGTTGCCAATAATCCCACGGAAACCATTGTAGCGGACTTGTCCGTACCTGAGATTATGGCAGGTGCTAGAGCATTCGGAATTGTAGACAAAAGGATTATTGGTCCACTGTGGAGAAAAATCGTCGCGACAAAGCACATTGCCGACATCGCGGTGGAGTACAAAGTACTTCTTTCGAAATGTAAAAAAATTGCCGTCGATGCCAGTAATGTCTTGAAGGGGGACTTTTTCCTTTTTTGGCGAGGGAAAAAAAAGATACGATTTCGATGCACTGTTCGCCCCATCTGAGGAACTCGATGAAATAGCCACGAGTATCCTCGAATGCATTGCTGCTTCATCATTTGTATCTACTATTGAACATCTTCTCGCTGACCATTTAGAAGATAGAATTGACGAAAGTATGGAGCCTCAAAAACGGAATCAAACCGCTAGCTTGCCTCTTACAAATGTAGGCTTGGAGAGGGATTTCGGAATGCTGGACAGGCTTATGCGAGAGAAGCCAAATGCCTCAATTATTTGCTTGGAAGCGATCATATGTTCAACACGAACAAAACTGGTATTATACGCTGCAAATTAATTGCGAAGAGAAGTAAGTCAATTTTATACTTAGGAAATTGGCTTCTACTCCAATCGGATGAGAAGCGGGAACGCCTTTTTCCGTTCGCAAGAAAACGCGTCTCAAAAACTCGTGATTTCAATCGAAAGCGAATGGCACAAATAATTGCGAGACGGTTGGAGATAAAATGTCATCGTTTATTTTGACAGACAGAAGAGGGACGATCGAAAAGAAGCTGCCAAGGAGCAATTAACCAGAGACCTAGGCTGCGTTTCAACTGGCGGTTCAACCCGGGTTGTTCAACTCGCCTGTTTCAACTGGCTAAACCCGGGTTCAAAGTGGAGTTTAGAGAAGGGTTGTTCGACTCCACTTCGGATCAGGGTTGAACCCAGCAGAAGCGGGTTGAGTAAGGGAAATCAAAAAACAGGTAAGGGAATCCTCAGTCCCATCCTTACCCGTGGGATTAATTAAAACCTGCTGTTTTTGAACCTGCTCTTCTCTATAACCGAAAAGAAACTAAGAAAGTAAAATCTGTCTTTGAGGTGGGGGAACGAAATGAGCAAGCTTTAGTTAATCCCACGGAATGACTCGAATCATTTCTACACTGAAAGGTGCGCATATGTCTCCTGCGAATTATAAGGTATTAAACGTAGATATCGGACTGACTTACATATAACAGTTAATTTTTAACTACAGCGCTTTCTCACTAGTTTTCAGTCTAAGTATATAGGGGTCTGCGCTCGATTCCGGGCTCGATTACACCTAGTTACCCTAGACTCTGCACTTTTTAATTACTTTTTTCAATATACAAAGCGAGATTTTGCAGCGATGTTTCTAAATCTGTAATTCTACGCAAACATTGGCTAGCCGGACCCTTTCCTGTTTACTAAAAGCAACAACTCTCGCATAAAAGCGGGTTCAGCCATGTTTGGGGAGGAGCCTAAGCGATCCTTATTTGGCTTCAGGCGGGGTATTGCACACTATATAAGGTTAGTTTAGGCTAGGTTAGGTTAAGTTAAGTTAGGTTAATTTTAGACACCTCCTACAACATGGCTGAACCCGCTTATGCGGCTTGCTGCTTTTAAGACACCTCCCACAAACCCGCTTTTATGCGAGAGTTGCTGCTTTTAGTAAACAAGAAAGGGTCAGGCTAGCCTAACGTTTCTACGCATGCCGTCGGAAGAACATAAGGACACGCCTTCCTCGGAAGAGATCAACCTTTCGCACTATGACTTTTCGCAACTCACAACGCCATCAAGGGGCATTTTTAGGTAACTAACATTGTATATAAATGATTTTATAAAGACGAGCGATTAACACTTTCTTTTTTTTTTAACTTAAAAAATCCCATGGAAAATAAACCCAGTTTTCTGTATTTTTTGTATAGGGATACCGTCAAGTAGGGTGTGGCTTTGAAACGGGGGTATGCTGACTGGAGGGACGTTAGACTTATAGCGTTTTTCGTTGGGAAACATAGTGCTGCACTTTTCGGCACTGAGTTTTCCAAACACTGCGATATGGTGTGTTTGAAAAATCGAGTGCTAGAAAAAGGTGCACCAGTGGTCCCAAAGAAAAACGCCACTAGATAGACCGGGGTCGCAGCCTGTAGTGCGTAGCAAAACAAGCAGTGCTGGCAGTTGATATAACTAGTCATGTCCAATACTACCGTAGCTAAGAAACGGTGGAAGTTATTAGCCAAGGTATGGCATATGGGACTGTCATTTTATTTAATACCCACAGTGGAATTTAATTTATTGTCTTCAGGCCGTAGTCCATCACACGGTGGGTGTTGTTGAGGTTCTCGACGAGCAATGTATTTCTACTCAATTAAGCGGTTTATTTGGAGTTCTGGAATGCCGGGAGAGTATTACGCATCCCCATATCTCCGACGAACAGTGTAACTGGAGAATCTATACATGTCCTTCTCATCCAGAGCTCGCACTTCATGTTAGGCAAGCCTCACCTTTGTTTATACACAAATTGCTAAGTTAAACACAAACTTTCCGCATAATTAAACTTTTTTTCCCGAAGGCAAGTTAATCTTTGCCTATCCCCTTCCCGACTGACTGGCTATAACAATACTGGAAATATCCGTAAGTTAATACGTTGTATAGTGATCTGCGTTGAGCGAAAATGCTATTGGGAATCAGGTCTGTGGCCGTCAGAAGAAATTCTTACGTTCTATTGCCTTGAAAACAAGGAGATTTTCAAAGAAAAAAACGTAATTGAACTAGGAGGCGGAATGACTTGTTTAGCAGCGATGGCGGTAAATTTTAACCAAAATAAGATCATTACTGATGTCCGCAGTAGGTTGCCCAGTGCTGCGATTCTCGTTCTGTTTGCATGACTGACGGAAATCCGTTGGCTGTTGAAAACGTTCAAATTCTAATTGAAAAGAATTCCTTTTCTGCCGGAAAAGTCGAAGCAAGGTATATATTGAGTTCTCCATAACTTTTGTTCCGCTGTTCGTAAAGTTTTCCTCTTAGGATACTGGATTGGTTGGATTCACGTAATACAATCGATAGTACTTTTGACGTGATCCTCAGTGCGGATTGGTAATTTTTGCTATTACAAGAGATGGCTGAGACGTTTATGCTTTCCGTTGTTTTATAGCCTCTTTTTTGATGAAGGGCGACAGAGCTTAGTGGACCTGGTGTTCGAACAACTTTCCGCTAAAGTAATAGTCAGAGATATGTTTAGTTTTAATTAACATTTTTCCTTTTAGGGTATTGCCTTAATTATTGCTCCACGTAGAGGGATTACACTTCAAGATTTCGTAAATCGTGCCTCAAAAAAGTTTCGAGTCACTGTCAAAGACAACTACCACAGTACAGTCACGGCATTACACCGGAAGGTAAATTTATTGTTAATTTTATACACTATTAATTAATTACGGTGCTTTATTTAGTATCTGGAAGAAAAAAAAGACTATAATTCTGATCTCCATTACCCGATACTAGTGATACTCGAAAAAGATAGTGAGTCTTGCTTTGTCGCTTGATAGTTATATTTTTGTTCGGATTCCATCATCTAATTTATATTTATCTGGAGAATTATTTCTTTATTTTTTATGTTTTCGACTTGCAGAAATTAGGGCAGTTATTTTCAATACAATCAACTATAGATGGTGACACTTGCTATTTAGAACGATAACTAGTAAACTCGGCCTTTCTCGTTTCACGCCCGTCGCACGTGGTTGGGTGGTTCTGCTTTAGTTGATGTTTAAAACGTGTTTCACGCTGGTGTGTGATTGTTTTTTGCTTCCATAACCAACGATTGCTTTTTATCAAAATGCATCGAGTGTTACGGAAATGCTTGTTGAGGACCTCGAGGTCAGTTATGAAGACTGATCATTGTTTGGGGTGTTTAAACATCAGTTCACCACAGAAACCCTTATCAACATCAAGGCACATTTCAACAAGTCTAGGAAACAAAACACTAATTATTAGTAATTCATATAACCGCCAATTATTTCTAAGAAGGTTCAGTGTCCGTGCGTGTTTCTTTAAAAGGAAGGAAGATCCCCTTTCGTCGTTAATAGTACCTGTGCCCGTTAGGCCTAATCCGGATGAAATAAATGTTGGCGCGGAAATAGCCGGGAAACTGAGGAAAGAAGACGTCAGTCGGGTTCTGAGCAAATTTTCTCAACGTGAACAAGTCAAAAGCGCAGCGTACGAGATTGGGCTCGATAGTAACTGGCTGAAAATTATAACACGCTGCCTCACTTCATACTTAAATTTGTTAGGTTATCTCTTCCATCAAGCGTTTTTAAGCTTTCGTCGATATTGCTTGGAGTCGTCATCTTTGCCGGTCGACATCCATGTCACTCTGAGCGATGTTATAGCAGGAGCTAATCATGTCGATGGTTTATTGCCCTTCTTTATGCAGCACGCCAAGCAAGTCTTTCCCCATTTAGACTGCTTGGATGACTTACGGAAGATATCGGACTTAACCAACCCCACCCAGTGGTATGTATTCCGGCTGATCTTTCTTCTGCTAACACAGAAAGTTTTACTAGGTACCCCGAAGCTAGAGCTTTAACAAGAAAAATAGTTTTCCATGCTGGTCCTACAAACAGCGGGAAGACCTATCATGCGTTGGAAAGATTCCTCATGTCCAAGTCGGGAGTGTATTGTGGGCCTTTGAAGCTTTTAGCTTCGGAAGTATACCACAAAAGCAATTCCAGGGTATAATTTTTAACATCAACATATCAACGATGGCTTATTCGATGTTTTAGGGTACGCCGTGTGACCTGGTTACGGGAGAAGAACGAGCGCATGCGTTGGGAAACGGAGTCCCTTCACAGCATGTTGCCTGTACGGTCGAAATGGCTTCCGTTACGACACCTTGTATGATATGATTTATTTACCTCATTGGTTACCAGATTTTAATCTTTCTTCGCAGATGAGATTGCAGTCCTGGACGAAATTCAAATGATTAAAGATCCTTCTCGAGGTTGGGCGTGGACGAGAGCTTTGTTGGGCTTGGCAGCCGAAGAAATTCATGTGTGCGGAGAAGCAGCAGCTATAGACCTAATAAAAGAGCTCATGGTAACTACGGGCGAAGAAGTTGAGGTATTTTTCTTTTCCGAGGGGTGTCCCGTAGTAAGTTGCTCTCCACAGGTTCGCAAGTATAAGCGGCTAACAGAATTGACGGTTGAAGATGAAGCTTTACAATCATTGGATCGAATTCGTCCTGGTGACTGCTTAGTGTGTTTTAACAAGCAGGATATTTTTTGGGCTTCGCGTCATATTGAAGCGTTAGGGTTTGAATGTGCAGTCATTTATGGAAGTTTACCGCCAGGGACCAAACTCGCTCAGGCCAAGAAGTTTAATGACCCAAATCATTCCTGCAAAGTTCTCGTGGCGACAGATGCTATCGGGATGGGATTAAATCTGTAATTATATGATAATTAGTCGCAGTTTTTATAACTGCGTTAACTTTGTAGCAATATTGGCCGAGTGATATTCTTTTCTATTATCAAGCCCACCGTAAACGAGAAGGGGGAGAAAGAAATGGACGTGATATCAACTTCCCAAGCTTTGCAAATTGCAGGCAGAGCTGGACGTTATGGAACCCAATTTTCGGAAGTAATGCGATACGTCATTTACAGCCAATTGAAAAATGGTTTCATAATATTCTACCGTTTCAAGGGCTTTGTCACAACTTTTAAACCGGAAGACTTACCAACTTTGAAAAGGCTGTTAGGACAAACTCCTGATGTAATAAAGCAGGGAGGATTGCATCCCACTGCAGATCAAATCGAATTGTACGCCTATCATTTGCCGAATGCGACCTTGTCTAATCTCATAGTAAGCTACGCAACGAAGAGCTATGTTGAATTAATAGTGTCTTCTGCTTTAGGATATTTTTGTTAGTCTCTCAACGATGGACGATTCGTTGTATTTCATGTGCAACATTGACGACTTTAAGTTCTTGGCCGATATGATCCAGCATATTCCATTGCCCCTTAGGGCGCGCTATGTGTTTTGCTGCGCACCAATCAATAGGAAAATACCATTTGTTTGCACCATGTTTTTGAAAGTATGGGATTTACTCTATAGTCCAGGAAACAGAAGTCCAATTTTATTTTTCTTATTTGGAACAGTTCGCCCGCCAGTATAGTCGTAACGAAGCTTTGACATTCGATTGGCTATGTAAGCAAATCGGGTGGCCCTTAGCAAACCCAAACACACTCATGGATTTGGTTCACCTCGAAGCCGTTTTCGATGTCCTAGATTTATACTTGTGGTTAAGGTAATTTAATTTCAAGAAAGTAGTTAATTTGTGGGATAATCATTGTATGTTTCTTATCGTAGCTACCGATTTACGGATTTGTTTCCGGATACGACATTGGTACGCGATATGCAAACCGAATTGGACGCTATTATTCAAAATGGTGTAGCAGCTTTGACAAGACTGTTGGTTAACTCGGAAACGAGGATAAGTAACAATACGAGCTTTGCTTCGGACGAAGATGACGATTTGCCTTTGACTGCAAGAAAGCCCGATAAACTGTTCAAAGGTAGCCATTCCTATTCTAAACGAGAATTTTGTATAATGATCTTTTTACATCAAGTATCGAAAGATTCGAAGAATTCTATTGTAGCGCCTATGCCTGCAGGCCAAGGAAGATTGGCGGAACGCCTGTTAGCCCAGGGCTTATTGACTCCTCGTTTGTTGCAAGAGCTGAAGAAAGAATGGGAAAATCAAGCTAACAACGCCGCATACTCAGTAAATTGCTTATTTTTATTTTTCCGTGTTCGGAATAACTTCTTGACCGTTTCTGTTCTATAGCAGAAGACAGCTTTGGATGCCGGAGAGGAGTTTGATTACGACGATGGGAAAACGCGTAAAGGGAGAAGAAAAAAGAAACCTTTGTAATAGTTCCTTAGTTGTGTTTTCGGAAGTAAACGTATTTACAGTCATAAAGTTTTCTGTTGGAGAAAATGCGTTTTTTACGGACTTTTTTTTTTACTGTATGAATGATTGAGCAGTTCGAAAGCCAATAGGAAAGCTCTGTTATGTAGCTACGCCCCCTGGAAACGGAGGGAAACGCAACAATGGCGCACAGCCCCTTTGTTATGTTTGAGTGGAGATGATGCCAACTTCGTGTTTAAGATATTATTTTGGGTAGTTTATGGTAGCACAAAAAATGACAAATGCCCCTCACACGAAGCATGATGCACGTAAGGGTAGCAAAGCCACCTATGTGAGTGTGAAACAAAAGCTGGAGTGTTTTGGCTACTTCGAGTATCTTTCTGAAGAATCAGCTCAGCTGGTCAAAAAGTTACTCGAGGATCTCGAAAGGCAATCTGAAATTAAACACGATATTGAGGCAAAATGTGCCCACCTAGAGAAGGTTACATATGTTTAATTGAACGCGGAATAAATGCATTAATCTGCTTTTATTTAGTTACACGGTCAACTGTCAGCACACTTGAACAAATGTACTGCCGAGAAAGATAAACTACTTAATAAAGTAACGTATTATAAAGCCCACAATAAAGATCAAAGAGACGAATACGAGAAGCACCTGAAAGGCACGTATTTGCAGTCTATTTTAAATTCTTTCAACTTTCGAGAAGTCTTATAATCTTAAGAATTGTCTTCCTTGTAGATTGCAACAGGCGAGTTTTGGCTTTGGAAGAGCAGAATGAAGACTTAAATTTTCTTGCCAAAAACCAAGCTGCCACTTTAGTAGCATATGAGGAAATCCTTCGCCAAATACCAGACTCCAATCCCGACCTAACGGAAGCCAACCGGCTTGTCCACCTTTTGCTAAAAACCAAAGCGCCGACTTCTAGCAGGGACCAATTTTACGACAACTTATTGAGAACGGTGGGTGGCAGCCAGGCCGCCGGTATAATCGAACAAGTAGAATCACATGTAGCATCCCAGGAAGCCCGAATTCAGAATTTACAGCGGGAGTTAAAAGCTACGCGCTTGATGCTTGAGAACTACAAAACAAAGGTACTCGAACCTATAGTGAATCACTCTGCAAACTATGAACAAAACTCTTAGGTTTGGCGTTTAGAAGATGGCTTGGCCTCTTTGCCTTCTAAAGCAGCTACGCAAGACAATAATCCCAAGAGTCACGTAGTTGCTGAACTGGAATTTCTGAAGCGAGAAAATGAAGTCTTAAGCCGACAGCTCGGGGAAGCCATAGATAGGCAACATGAAGCAATGAGAAGAGCCATGGCTTTAGCTTCTCCTGAGGGCAAAAGAAAGAGCACCGCCTCCCCTAGCAAAGTCTGATATAAAATCTATCGTTTCGCGTATCATGTAAGTGTTTCTTTGCTTAGGTTCCTGGCACTGGAAATGAACGCCGAGAAGTGACTAGTCTACTGAATGAAATCTCGCTCCTTAAAAGCCAGTTAAGGGCTAGTGAACAAGAGCATAAATTACTGCAGCAAGAGAAAAACGCTCTGTTGGACAAAATGAAAGTTATGGCTAATCAAGGTATAACCAATAATATTCTAAACTAACAGAAAACATGACTATTTTCTTGTAGAGGGAGAACTAATGTCGGAAATTAAAACTCTGGTGAGCAAAATGCGCAAACCTTCATTTGGTGCCCAGGGAGACGCTGCTTACGAGTCTGCAGTCAGGTCCGACAATCATCGTTTGGAAGAATTGTTGTTATTTATGAATCAACATCGGCAAGAGCATTATAAGCACGTGGTACAGCTGAAAAACTTGATGCAAAACAGAGAAATTAAAACGCGGATTGTTCATCATCCTGCTCCTGTACCTTCAGCTCCAACGGTTCAGAGGGGAACGCAAACTACCATCCCATCATTAAAGACTCAGAGTGTTCAAGCCGAAGCGACTCTGGATCAGCCGGCAAGGCGACCCGTAGCTCGAGAAGATGACCTGTTTAATACCACCCCAGTGCAGCTGACTAAGTTATTACAAGATCTTCTCCAAGAAAAAGAAGCTTTAAAATCCCGAGTAGAACTTCTGGAAAGAGACCTGAAAGTAGAGAATTTCAATTATTTGTTTGTTAGATTACTAAACGAATTTCTTAAGACATCGGAAGCCAATGTCGCTAGGCTATGTTTAGACAAAGAGCAAGTGGACAGTAAATGTGGGACATATGTAACGAAGGTTGCCAATTCCGAGAAGGAAAACAGGAGGCTTTTGGATAAACTGAGCGCAACTGAACGTGAATTGATCCTTGAAAAAAGTCAACATCAGCAATTAAAGTATGCAATTAAGCAGTAAAGGGGATGTGTCTTTTAAGATTTCTGATGTTGCAGGTTACAAGTTGAAGAGCGTGAAAAATCGTTGAATGACTTACAACAAAAGTTGGTGGACAAACAAAATCTCTATGAACAAAGTGAGCGAGCAAAAATTGATCTCCAGGAACAAGTTAAGCATTGGCAAGCTACTGTAACCAGCTTACAAAGCAATCTGCAAATGACGGATTCGAACAAGCAGTATTTAGAAGCAGAAAAGTTGCGGTACTTGAAGGCATTGGAAATCGCTCAAGAAAAGGCGTCCTTACGGGAAAAAGAGTTGCTCCAGAACCAGCAAGATGTATATAAAGAACAACAAAATTTGCAGACATTGCAGTCCCAGCTCCGGCAAGCCCAAGATAATGAAGCTCAAAAAGCATGCGAGTTAGAAGCTTTGCAAAGACAGGTCTCTAGGCTCTCTGTGGAGCTGCAGACTTCCCAAAGCGAAGCTGATGCATTATTAAGAGAAAACAGGTGTGCTTTTGTAAGAATTCGCAACGCGCATCCTTATTTTCTGTTATAGACGGTTGCTCGAGCAAATGGCTGAAGCTAAAGCGGACGTCCAACGAACTCAGCGAGAAACGGAACAACTCCGAGCCCAGATGCAAGAATATGTGGATCGGGTTAAGCACATTGAAAATCTTCTCGCAAGAAAGGTCTGTTTCGAGTTCCTTTTATTAAAAGTTTATTGAAAATTAATATGTAAAATATCATTTTAGGAGCAAGACCAAGAAGATTTGCTTAAACAGTTCCATCACCTTTCAGCTGAAGCGAATTCTCAAGATACCCAGAGAGTCCAGTTGGAGCGAACCATGCAGTCTCATCTGGACGAAATTGAGAAGTTACAAGGGGATATTACACGCTTGCGAAGAAGAACTGGGGAGTTGGAAATTTTGTATTCTGAGCAGCGTACGCTTAGAAAAGAGGCAGAAGCACAGGTATATTACACAGCGGCTTCATTAAAACGTTTATGGGTGTGATGTTAGGCGCAAGAGTCAGCCCACAGGATAGTATTTTTGGAAAACACTTTGAGTGACACACAGCAGGACCGTATTCGCTGCGGAAACCAGCTCGAAGCTGCCCGTGATATGCATCAACAGCTTGAAAAGCAACTCGAGCAATTACGATCCGAAACTGCTGTCAAAGACTCACAGAATTCTCAGGTTAGGGTGCTACACTGACAAGTAGATAAGCAGTACAACTTTTGTACGTAGATGGATGCGGAAGTGGCTCGGCTGAAAGATGAGATTCGTATGTTACAACAGCGGCTTTCTTTGGAAAAGGAATCTTCACGTTCGTTGGAAGGATTGGTGATGTCGTTGCGGCAAGAACGTATGGCAAAAGAAGCGGAATTAGAACAAACCCAAGGAGAAATTCATAGGGCACAAGCAAGAGAACAAGAGCTTTTACGGGACTTGTACGTTGTAAATCTTTAAGGTTTCTCTTCCTGACTAACTGACGTTGTGTATAGAATGGCTGCGCGGGCTGAACTTCGTTTGCAACAAGGACAAGTAGCAGATTTGGAGTTGGAGTGTCGTAGATTGCGACAAAGCGTTACTAATGAAAGATTCGAGAAAGAACGTACCAGGCAAGAGTTGAAGAGATTTACTAATACTTCCCGATCAACTGTTGTATATGAATCATACGGCACACTACAAGAACGCGTGGATTATTCCGCGAATCAAACCCAACCTTTCAGAAGCGTGTCAACAAATCTTCCTGGAGCGTACTCGGCTGCTCATGATAGCGACGATAACCAAAGTGAAGGAAAATCGAGTGTCGGTAAAGGCAATGGAAAAAGTACCGTTGCTGAGCGTTTGTTTCAGTCACCAGCCAAAACCCCTCCTCCTGCACAACCGTAAGAGTTGTTGTATAGTTTATTGTGACCTGTGCGTAAAAATTACATTACATTCCGTCGACATCGCATGAATATAAAAATTTGGGCAGATAAGTTCGTGTAGAATCGGTACGAAATTCAAATGGCTTGGCGCGTAAAAATGTCTATTCATTCCTTGTAAGCATCAAATATCGATAGCGGCAGAGCTGCCGATTCCAACTCCACACAACGATAGCGTTTAGTTTTCTATTGGAAACGGCATTAGCTCCATAAAAACGGGAAACAAATAATAGGTAAGGATATATCAAATTCATAACATTATTTACAGTGGAAAGAGAGTCAGTATCACGAAATAGACTGTTACCTTCACTTGAGTTGGTTTCATTTGAATGATCTAGCATTACTCTGTCTACTGTAAGGCATTGACATTGATTCTCTGATCTCTTGTGTCATGGCTAAGCGAAGACGGTCACCCATCGGGTAAAAAGTTTAGCCGCCTTCAGTACATCTCGTTTCGTGTCTTGGTTCTAAATACAAAGGAAATCCACGTATTAAAAGAGAAACGTGTAATGGGGAAAATATGCAATGCTTTTTTATGCTCTGCTGATGAGTACGTTACTCCACTTGTTACAGACACGAGACATGGTAGAAGTCCTTCATCGTATTGGTATTTCAGATAGTATTTATCGTCCAAGCCGTTCCAGTCTCATTTAAAAAGGTGTATGAATGCATGTTCTGTCTATTCTGTTTTCTAGTTTGAAAGTAATATTGATTTGTACTATTTTCTATAGACGCAGCAGTGACCATTGTGTTCCTACCGGAAAACCATGTACTGGACTACGAAATTGTGATTTGCGCCAACAGTTACATAGTTAATATACCCCACAACTTTACAAGGTGTTGAAACTTAAGTGGTGCCATGTCGAACATGGATTTATTTATATCGTTACTGGGCACAGCCGACATCAAAAAGAAAATAGCCATTGGTGGAGATATTATTGCATTTTTAAGTGTGCCGGATAACTCCATAGAATGTGAGGATATCGGTGGGTTTGTTGATGGATTAGTTCCTTGGCTCCAGAACAGCAATTTCAAGGTAAACAATTAAATAGACTTCTTCCTTTGACCTGCGAATAATGTTTGTTATTGCCTGTTGTACTAAGAGCGAAACTTGGTTAGAAAGGGGTTTTGTGTGTGATTCTATATCGATGGTTAATAACCAGATCGCTATATATCACTGGAACGTTAGGGACGTGCGTCTGGTAGTGGTCAGTCAAGTTGAAGTTCCTAACGTAGAAGCTTATAATCTCTCAATTACTAATTCATTTAAGTATCGGAATACAAGTAACGGGTACTGGGGAGGTTCCTGGTTTGTGTTTATAACTCTGCGTCTTCAACCAGTACGAAAAGGTAAAGGTGTGTGCAAGCCTGGGCGGAGTACCTGTTTGTCTGGCGTTTCCTTATCAGGCATGTCCTTTAATAGTAGATCTTTTGGTTACGTCATCAAACCAGAATTCTGCATTTGTAAACCCAGCTAGATTTCAAAATACCCGCTGGGCTTTTGCAGTTGAACATAGCTTAACTAAGCTTGTGTCTAACTTTTTTACGTATTTTTGCTTTCCGTTTGGTTCGCAGGTGTCACAAAATGGTTTGGATATTCTCGGCTTATTAGTAGACCGTCTAAGTGAAGATTTTCGACCGTATTTGCCTTCCATTGTGCCCTCGATTATCGACAGACTTGGTAAAGATCCTTATTGATTATTTCTTCTAATTGTGTGATTCCGTCGCTTACACCAAGAGTGTGTCAGCTATGTCTATCCCTTCCTTATTTTTGGGATTTTCGTATAACTTGGATATAGTGCTGATAGACGTAATTGACTTTAGGTGACGCCAAAGATTCTGTACGTGAGAAAGCGCATGAGCTCATAACTCATCTGATGAAAGATACGTGTCCACCTCAGCAGCTTTTCGACAGACTTATGCCAGCATTCTCTCATAAAAATGCTAAAGTACGGGAAGAAATTATGCTGCTCTTTCAGGAAACCCTCAACACGTAAGCATGCGAAATACAAATTGTACTCCCGTTTTTTTTACGCATTTTGGTTTTCCAGTCATGGCGTAGCTTCGCTCTCCGTGAGCAAGATCGTACCCAGTTTGGTGAAATTGTTGAGTGATCCGACACCGCCAGTAAGAGATGCGGCGTTTAATTCACTCGTAGAAGTCTTCAGACATGTAGGCGAACGAGTACGCTTGGATCTGCAGAAAAAACACAATGTTCCCCCAGCCAAGTACGAGAAAAAGTTGAAAGACTTTCTGGTGGACTTTCTAACATAAACTGTCTTTCAGGTTGCCAGTGTTAATGACGAAATTTGATGAAATTCGAGACTCGGGCATGTTACTACCTACAGCTCTCGTTAGCGAAGGTAAGTGCCTTTTTCTCGTGTTTTTAAGAGCGTCGAAACGTATTCAGGTTTCTTACAGGGTACAGTGTATCTATAGAGAAAAAGCCGTAAGCGTAAGCCATTTTACACAGAAAGGAAACATTAGGCGTGTTAAGTGTAGGCATTGTATGGGAAACTTCCGTGTTTCATTCAGTGACAATTTTACTACGAGATCCGGTTGGGATTGTTTACTTTTCACTCGGAATAGTTTGTGAAACTTTTTTTTCTACCCTCTCTTCGCTTAAAACCAGGCGTTTTTTACTTCATATCCTGGCATTACGAAGCGAATAGTAATTTTCTTTATGTAATGGGGTTACACGCCTTGTTTTACGCTTCACTGACAAGCGTTGAAACGTGACTGTCCTCCTGGACACTGAAGCCAACTGAACTAGATAAATTGCTATATGGACAAAATGTTGAGCTTGCCTCAACTGCAGATAACGAAACGGTTCAGATAATTGTGAACTGTTGTGTACACAATCACAGTGTGGCCATGGGTTGTCGAAATTTTGTCGTGGTCAATTTTAGGGTGGCATTGCTTCGCTGTTGAGTGCCATTGTGTTGGCCATTGAAATGCATGCTGCCTTCGTTGGACCGTACGTTTCCTAAATTAGAAATCTGGGGTAGGTTCTTGGACTGCGAAATCTGCATCGTAAATGGTCATAAAAATCATTGATAAACAAGGAAGGAATAGAAAGTGTTCCCCTAGTTTTTGCTGGATTTGGACAGCGGTGCGGTTTCACGCTTCACGCCTGTGGATCCGGGCTCCTGTCATCTGTCGCAGCTTCCTATTCGTCCTGTCGCGGACACTGAAACCTTGTAGTGCAATTGGGACAATTTGTGGCTATTTTTGTAATATTAAGACTCTGACTATAGTTATGCCTCAAGATGCATGAAGGGAACTAGGTTACTTTAGTATTAACTTGTGAACTGGCATAAAGTTAGATACAATTCTGTTTGTTGAGCGTAGTGGTTAGTACAAAAAATGGATACACAAACCTTCACAACCAGTCAAAATGCACGAAAAGTTTACATTTCTACTATCGTTTGTTTTCGCTTGACATGTTCCTTTTTGAAAACATGTTTATTTTCTTTTTTTTTATCATTTACACCGACATTAAAACGCTTTTTTAAATAGCCATTAAAACGCTTGCAATTCTTGAAGAATTAGTGGAGGGTTAATTTTTTACACTTCGCAGCTTAATTTCTTATCTAGGGGAATAAAAAAACAATGGTTCCGTTTCCGGTAATTAAATTGTACAGACCCCATTAGTGTTTATTTGGTATAGAATATCTTGTGAAATGGATGAAAGTACGACGTTTTACCCCAAGGGTGTTTTCTAGTATAGACGAATTACACTGTGGTCGCTTTGTCTTTCATTGCAGCCTGGGGTGTTAGACGTCGGGTATTGAAGAGTTATCTTGGAGGAAGGTCTTTCTGGGAAGGTCGTTCAACATTTTCGAACGTGAATTGTTGTGGTTGCCATTGCAGTCATAAACCGCGAAACTTTTACCTAGCGTATGCAGTCAAAGTTTTCTTATCAAAAGAATATTCGGGAAACCTCTAATCAAATTCGTAATAAAGTTTATATCACCTATGTTTGAATAGGCTGCATTAAGGATTTATCAATGGACAGGTAAGGGTGACACGGTCAGTCCGAGGCTAGTTAGGGTTTTATGAATGCAATAAAGATTCCGACTCACGTCCGCTCCAAGTAGATTCACGGGACTACTTGTATAGTATCCGGCACTGCATGGTTCCGAAGAAACAGTATGCAACAATGACGTATATTACAGAGTTAAATAAAAAGCCCCTTCAGCTCTTTGGAAATCCGTGACACTCGTGAGACTTATTCAAATGTGCGCGATCAGGATTGTCGACTCTTTTTTTGGCAATTTATTTTATCTAGCTCTGGTACCTTTTAATCTCCTTGGCTCGATTCCGCGCTACGTAGGTTTCGGTGTGGATATAGAAGGCGGAGTTTCTCGTCGAAGGAGTGGCGTGCCATAACGCTTGCTACTTACAGGTAGACTTCCCCACATTCGTAGCGAAGAGTTCCTTCTCGTGCAGTAGAACGTTCACCTGCGTGGTGAAAAGGTTTAATCCAAACAGAGACGGTTGATTCACGTGTTGTTTTGCGTTCCTAACGTCTAGATAACAACATCAATAATGTCCTAGACAGTAAAAATAAATTCCAAAGTTGACTCTCTTTGCCTCTTGATTAAGTCTAGAAGTTGATTGATTGTGGATTTGAACTAAAGCGATAACAAAAACGATCGATGTTCACTTTCGTGGATAGTAAATTATTAAGCTCTCAAAATTCCATGGCTTGACTTGATTTCCATTTTGATTCGTGCTGCGAGTAGTGTTGTGAGTGCTATGTAAGATAAGCTAACGACCGGTGAATTGTTCTAGTGGGACACCCCAAATATTTTTGCGGTGGACATAATGATGATGGAGGATGAGCTTAACGCCAGAGCCAGTCCCGATTCAGGGACTAGTTCGTTGACCGATCCCAATTGCAATGTTATTAATTGCAACAATGTTTTGTATTTCGCGGAGAAAACATCTCCTTTGTCCGGCGAAGGCTTGGACCAGATTTTGTCCAAATGGCGTATGAACAGGAAAGCCACAGTCAGCCAAACTATTCAGAGTAGTCTACGCAAAAACCCTTCAGTCCAGCAAAACAACGGCAAGCTCTTGGTCTCGCCTACGCGAACGCTCGCTTTAACGAATCGCAAAAACGCTACTGTTATTGTCCCGTCCATGTGCTTGAATCACAACAAAAATTCCTTAGAAACCGTGCATTTCTCAAAGCTAAGCGACACTGACTCTGAGGTATCTGAAAAACACGAAATCCGGAGTCCAACAACACCTTCAGCGGAAGATAACCGGACACCAAGCTTTTACAGCGACTATCAATCCCTGTCACCGAGAACTCCAGTCACTCGAAGCTTCGAGTACCGGAATCCCCCCGCAATTAGAAGTCACTCCATAGGTGGTCGTCCGAGTACTCATTCGCATCCGCATGTACGAGGAAATGGTTCTGGTCAAGATCGCAACTTTAACCGTACGTGGAGCGGTAAAGAAGTGCAATGCGAAACTTCTGTGGTAGGCCGAGGAGTCCGGTCGTGTCGAAGTCGCGTGAATTCGTTGAGCTTGGAGTTGGATTGGGGTCCTGATCAAGAGTGGATTCAATTGTTCGACAATTTGTTGAAAGGACCACTGCCCTCCAAATCTCGAGATTGTAACTGCGAGAGGCACAGTGGTAAGCTTTTTTAACACGTTGTAATGGGTTGACAGAGCATAGTCTTTTATAGCTGTGTATACCTTTTACAGATAAAAGAGGGTCCAGTTTTTACGTTGTCCGTATAAAAAGAGCTGGGTTGTGGCAAGAAAATTGGCCTTCGGTATTGTCTTCTACTAAAAGCCCAGATAGGTGATAAGATTAGTCCAGAAAAGCGTAGGTTAATAGCGTGTTCGGGCAGCAAAGGCCTTTCAAAACAGTCAGTTCGTCTACGAAAGTCATGTGCTCTCGGAGGAACCGTTTTATGTTCCGTTTTTCCCGCATACCCCAGAAAGATAAGGGGTAAAGAGGTGCTGAATCCTGATTTAAGCTCTCTGGATTATGGAAAGCGATAAGAAAGTTGTTTGTTGACATAGAAAGCAGTTACTGTTCGCACCCTTGCAATTGGCCAATGCACTTGCCAGTACTGCTAGGTTATTTTACACTTGCTTAAGGTGGCAGACGAACATGCAAATTGTAACTTGTTATGGAAAACGAAGACGAATGTAAACGACTGCGAGGGGTTACAGTGTATGCCTTGTGGGCGAATTCTGTCAAATAAGTTATCCGAAAGTTTACGTTCCTGGCGGTTAGAATTTTTTCATAGACATTCTAAATTTCCCTTTGCCTTACCTTTTGGTATGATTACAAGTGAAATCCGAACTCATGCTATTTTTGTGTGTCTGAAGATGCATGTGAGTGGTAAAGGTCTTCCAATTTCTGGAGGTGTTTCCAGTTTTAAACCTGTGTATCGTTTTTTCTTAAATTATGATAGCATCTCCCAAGATGTTCTATTAGAAACAAAAAAAAATCAAGAATTTAGACATGCGTATTACCTTGAGTTTCCTTCTAAAGATAGAAAATGTTGTCTAATTCCTTACCCAAGTCTTCTCAAGAACGGGGAAGTTAGAAATGAGAAGTTTGGGTGTTCTACTTTTCCAGTTGAGGTGTGAAGTCCATTCCTGTAAGGAAATAGTTTAGGAAGAAGATTCACGTATGACTGAGCGTGTGATATTTAACCACGTGAAAGAGAAATTGCGTTCATCGTATGTCCCTGTTGGTTAAAGAAACTTCAAAACTTGCCAAAGACAAAGGAGAGCACATTCTTTGTTGGACGAGTTGATTGGTTTGACTTATTTCAGTGCAAATGAGATCGAAAAACCCGTTAGGTGGCTAATCTTTCTTCAAAAGAAAAGGTTACGGCTGCACCCTTGACATTGCCTCTTGTCCCGAGTCTGATACAAACACGAAGCTATAACACAACAGCCAGTTATCAAAATACCAAATTCTAATTAGGCTCCCAACCAAACCTGAAGTTGTAACACCTGCGCTGCTGCCCCGGCATTAGTATTCAATGCTAGTTGTTGGCTAAAGACCTGGTTTGATTTTTTTTTATCCTGTCTATTTAAATCTCGGAGCTTCTTCAGTAACGTCTGTATAATTAACCAGTTCGTGGAACAAAAAATGACCTAATCTCCAGAAAGTTATTGGAACCACCACTTATTGAAAGTTCTCTCTGCTAGGAAAAACTTGCAGCACAGTGTTTTTTTTGTTTGTTTGTTATTTTATTTTTTTATGAGAAAGCGTAAAGCAGAACGGATAAGGATTAAAGAAACAGTGTGTAAATGACTTATGTAGGTCCCACTAAAGAAATTAGGTACTGTATTAGTAGCCGTTTTGGAAGAGCGTTGGACCGTGGATTTTGACGAATGAACGGTCCAAAACAAGCTGAAGGCCTAGGAACAAGTTATGGGCTTACGTTTAAGTTAACAAACGGCCTATTTATTCTTTGTCACGATAGTTTTGGGTCTGACTGAGGCAAAACGAGCGAAATTTTTGGAGTATGAATTGTCCCGCTCGTATTCTGGGCGTGTAAAACAGGTTTCAAATGCGAAGACCCCACACGTAATTCCAAAGTTACTTGGTTCCGGTTTTAATTGACGGAAATTATGCGCCTGCATGTATGTGTATCCTTGCTCTAGGGCTTGTATTTTGATAGACGTTCTTTCTTCGAGAGTTTTCTTCTCGCGGCTTGTAATGATCGATAATAGCTGGCACTTTCGTATTACCGAATAAATCTTGACAGTTTTAGTTACTATTTCTACTAAAATAATCATTGTTCGGAAGAACTAGGAGTAGAAGAACTTGAATCCTTGATAGCGATTGTTAATGATTGTTTATTATTGAGCTCTTGATCATTTTTAAATTACAGTTTACGCATATGCTGCATAAGAAGCATGTGCATGACCTTGTGCTGTTTTGTATTAGTTTTGTAGTTTTTCTACGCATTGACTGCATAGTTATCTTAAACATTCTTTTAGAAGAAACAACCCAACCGCGGATAAATTCCTTATTATGAAAAACTTTCACTCTTGCATAATTATAAGGAAAAGTGCTTAAGGGAAAGGCTGTCTGTTTGAAACTTCGAATTCTTCTTACCGAAGTCGTGATATCCCTGACATGCGGTTTGCCAGGTTCCTCAGTTGTGTCGACTGTTTTCGTCAATTGCGTTATGGTCCTAGCCGCCGAAATGCTTACCGCGATATCTCTCTATACTTACATTCTTTGCTTTAACGGAGTTTTGTTAGAGCCGATGCTTTTTTGTTTGTCCCACTACCAGAGTTGCTCATTAGTTTTAATTATATTGTTTTAATTTACAGCCCGCCCAGTGGAAGATGAACCGGATCGCGCTGCGGTAAGTTTTCTCCAACCCAGTACTTACGATCAATATGGTCATTGTTCGGTTATTCACAACATAAGGATTTTTTTAGTATGACTGCAGTTATTCGTGCAGCAAAGGGGTTAGTTTCGGAACACAGTGGGTACAATGCACTAGGTCGAGGGAATGATCAGTTAGCGTGTGCTCAAGTGGCCGAGACTCCTTCAAAAATACACCCTCCCTCCAAAAAGAAAAAAAGAAAAGAATTCGTATCAGCTAGTTTCACTATGAGTTAATCGTTAGATTTTTCTTTTTTTTATCCGAGCCGGTTATTTTTATAGACAGAATGGCGTTCATTTAAATAGGAGAAAGCTAATCGCTGCATAATACATTCAGGGAAATAATGACGCTATAGTGATGCCTATCCGTAATTAGACTATACATTCCCTGTATGGATATCTTTTCACGGTTTTATTGCATTACTAAACAAAAAAAACAAACAAAAAAATCCGATAGCTTGTGTACGTACCAGGGGATCCTAGCACTCCCCAGTCAGGCGATTTCTATCGCTTGGTCCATAGCGGAGCTAGTTCAAGGGGGGGTGGGGGGGAGGGACCACAAAAAGAGTGGGAGTGAATGAGTTATAAGCATGCTGGTCCGGTTGAAGGCAAAACATGCCGATATTTTTTTCTTTCTTAGCGTTTTTCAAATCTTGGCACGCAAGAACTTCCCATACAGCGTGTTTCGCATCCCGAGGTGTGAAATTTGCTACGTGAACCTTCTAATTCCGTCAACCGGTTGGAAAACTCGATATATTACTAACAAGCGACCTTCAATTCTGTTCTTCCGTGGAGAACTTATAGGGAAGGAACACCGTGACGGTCATGTTGCGACGAAAATTGAACTATTAGTCTGTCACCCTCAACCGGAAGTTGCATTTCAGTTCTTCTTTTAGTCAGGAAAAAGTAGCGAAAAAGTCCCGTAAGAAAAAGTCTTTCTTAAGAAGTCCTTGCCGAAATCCTATGCAAATAGCTCCCCACAACACATGAAGACCGACTGAAGTCAAAGAGGCAAAGCATGATTCTCTGAGAGACTTAACTTCTAGTCTCGTCGTTAATGTAAATGCTAGCGGAATAGGTCACGGAGCCGTTCCGTCTTACAGTTTCTATATATGGGCGAGCCCTCCCTTTTAACGTATGCAAAGAGCAAAGATGAGCGCCTTATTGTTAATGCTATGGACCACAGGTGTTCTAGAAGGTGGTAAATACAGTAAATAACGAACAAAAGACTAAAAGCAAGCCTTGAAGGTCAAGCCACCTTTGTTTCTGTACCCGCTTCCGCTTCTATTCTCAATCCGTAATCTATCCGAAAATCATGCTCGGGATAAGTCATTGCCATAATTCACTGAACACGCAGTGTAGGTTGAGGAAGAAGGACTTCTGATATGATACTTCTGATCTGGTACGATAAAAAATGGATATGATTGGGAAAAAAAGTTGGTTAAAAAATAATGATTATCAGAGGAAACGATCGTCATTCATATCTAGAAATGTTAACGCTACAAGCTTGAACTGACGTAGCCAAGGTCACGAAACAAAAAAGAAGGAAGTTTACAGCACATCATGCTAATGACTGTTTTACGACCTTTTCCATTATGCATCGAACGTAGTTCTGCAACTTTTGATAGCCCAAGTTGTCGGACTTGGCTTCAACATGCGTTGTAACATACCAGTTCCGGGTATAATTATTTTCGCAACCTCTTTCATATACTATATATATATATAT
>JAGJRO010000598.1:0-21813 GCA_022832285.1 Lepidurus apus apus
ATACCAATACCAAGGAAGCCATTGAAATCGATTACTGAATTAAGACTATCGTTATGCTAAAAACGCGTGAAGACTCAAAACGCGTGAAGATTCAAAACTTGCGCTTGGAAGCTCATTTAAAAATGATTTGACATGCACAACGTTTTTTTCTCAATAAAATCGGTGCCCCACATTGCCCTGCTTTTCGTAGGCCAATCTTTTCTCTTCCTCTTCCTCGCGCGCCTTTATTTCCATTTGATAATTCTCCTCTTGTTGGCGACCCAATTCAGCCTTGATCAAATGTGTTAGTCTTCGCAAAATAGATTCAATTTTTTATGTTCAACTTTACCTCATCCTCTAGCGCAAATCTTGAGTCTTCTTCCCGCTTTAACACTTTTTCTTGTTCTTTCTGTTCATCTGTCATTTGCTTCAGCAAACTTTCACGATCTTCAATCGATTTCTCGCGTTCTTGTTCAACGATAAATAACATCTCGGCAATCTTATCAACAAATCAGCACACCGAAGTCATTCTGCAAGAATATTGTTTACCTGCTGCCGCTGGTTTTCAATTACTTCTCGCATTAATGCTTCGCGTGCTTCTCGTTCCTTCTGCCAAACTTCTTCCTGTTTTTCCCAATTTTTCTGCGCTTCCTCACTACAGGAATACAAAATGAAATACAAAATAAAATAGTTGGGATGTTTATTAGGAAGTTCTTACTGAAGCATAAAGTCCGTGTCTTTTTCGCGTGCTTTTTCTACGTGCTTTTGCTTCTCGACCCAATCAAGCATCCACTGTGCATTTTTCTTCTTCGACAAGTCGTGGTGCTGATAACGCTTCATCAGTTCCACCTTTTCACACTCTTGCAATTTCTGCAGCATTTTGCGATCCCACTCCAGCTCTTCTTGTGCAAGATGAGACCGGTGGCGTAATTTCGCCAAATGCTGATTCGTCAAGTACACCCTATTCAATTGCACAGAATAAAAATCCTACCGAAACTCAATTCTCGTAAGAAAACCCACTCGTAATCCTTTTTGCGTCGTTCTTTAGCTTCTTTGTCTTGCTCTTTGGACAATTGCTCTAACGTCAGATGATGCTGCAATAGGTTGCGATACTCCATGGCTGCTGCTTTTTCAGCTTCCCCCTCTCGATGTCTAAAATCCAACGGCTTATTGAATCAACATTGGATCAATATTACAAATTGAAATCTACTTGAATTGCTCCATTTGCTGTGCAAGGCTAGTTCAATCTTTCAAAACAAATTCTTTGACTCTGTCTTATCGACTATTATTCGTTTGATTTGGAAACGCCTAAAATAAAAACATAAAATCATTAAGTTAGAACAGTTACAAAACCTGGAATTGATTCGCTAGAATGAACACTTATGTAGCCAAAACTAGTGAAACTCCTATTGTCACGTCAACTTACACAATTTAATTAAGACGCGTATGTGATTAAACGAGTTACTTGTTTGATCGCAGCACATCGACTGTGCATTCGTACGGTATTCCAAAAACGGTTTGTCCACGTCGATAACACCACATTAGGCAGTAGCGTAGGCCTCACCCTAAAGCGAACAACAGCCCGCAGGCGATAACCCTAATAAGGGCGGTTGCTCGCACCCTTGAAGGAAATGTATAATACCATATTAACAGTTCGTTCCTTATGTTGCGTTACGGGGTATGATTTTGTAATTGTTTGATCTAAATGCTGGACTAGTGATTGGACCTTTCCAGTGTATTAAATTTTTATATTCGACTTACGTAATTTCTTACACAGAAACCAATGTACATTTTAAAATACAATGCTAGTTGTTCTAAGCGCGATTTTTGAACCACGAACGTAGAATATTCCAAAAATGAATATAATTATCACAACAATTAAGCGAAAACGAGAGAAACTGAGAAAAGTTGGTATCGCCTTTGGTTATAAATCAGTCAAATGGCACGTCAAACCGGCTTTCTTGACCTTAGACATTTACAGGGTTTGTTTCCATAAAGTTTAAAATAAAAACAATATGACAAAGATTCGAAAAGGTATCAAACGAACTAAGCTAATTAGCCTGGATTTCCTGGGTATTGACTGGCTAATACGAAGACAACGTTCCACTACTCGCGCTAAATGCCATAGCACCACGCTTGGGCTGATTGTCATTAAAACTAACGTGGTGCAGTAACTTCCGGAAGCTGGGAAAGAAAAACAAACATAACAGAATTAGTTTCGAATTCAACTGAATAGTCGATCCCCTACCTTCTGAGCGTAAAAAACTCGGTTGAAAAACAGAGCTCGCAACTCAAATAAAATAACCCCCATGCAAAGGCTCTCCAACTATGGCTTTAGGGAAAAGCGAAAATAATGACAACCTACCAAAATTCCAACAGTGAAAAAGCAACCGAAAAAAAGCAGCTTACTGGAAGCAGAAAAGTATGAGCAAAAGTATAGCAATATGAGCAAAATTCTCACTGCAGGTAAGTGCCCTGTGTTACAAAGGCAAAAGAAAACGTGTGAAGAACAGCATCAGTTTTTAAAAAAAGGAAAGAAAATGGGTTATCGCTGAACTGAAAACAAAGACAGCAGTACAACAGAAAGAATTTTACCAAAATAAGATACTTACAAACGTCTAATACCACTGTCGGTCTTTCTCCACGGAGCGTCCATCGGATCTTCTGGTAATGGTCCTACAAATTCTCGTATTAACAAAAACTGACTACAAGGATCACAAAATGTACCCTGTACTGGCGCATCTCCTTGTTCGGCAAGATTTACACTGAGTTTTGGGTCAGGCCGATATAAGGCCAATTCATCTTCTAATTCATTGACTCGAGCTTTTAGCTCATTCCGCTCGATTAAAATACCTTTCAATTCCCGTACGGTAAACCTGGGCTGGTCTGCTTCCGGTTTCGTCTCCGCAGGTTCCTATCAGTAAAATCATGTCACATTAGGTAAAAATGAAGTTTTAGCGAGTTTTAAAAGTTTCTACCGGAGCCTTTTCGCCTGTTTTTTGACGAAGTGCATGCAAATCGTGACTTTGGTCTTGCAACTGGGATTGCAGTTCAGCTCTTTCTTCGATAAGCTTATGAATATGCTGTGATAGCTGCCGCTGCTTCTTTTTCATGTCCTTGTTGGTTTCTGTGAATCGTTCTACTTGCATCCGTAACTGGCAATAATTTGCAGATTAATTTACAATTTTTAGGTTAATAAGGGCGTGTGACAGTGTCTAATAGCCTTACGGAGTCTAACTCAGTGGTTTTGACTTGTAGCTCTTTGTCTTTTAATTTGAGTGCCTCTCGAGTTTTATCATTAGACAGCCGCAGTTTTTCAATGATTTGTAAATCTTCATCAGGTTTAATAACTATAAAAAGTATATTAACGCAAACGAAGACGAAAATGTTAATTAAACTTGCCAGTTTCTGCAAAAACGAAACCTGCCTCCTTTTCTCGTAACGAGCCACTTAGTTTTTTGTTTTCCTCTTGCAATTTGGAAATCATTTTCAGAAGTTCATGAGACTCTTCCTTATAATGGTCATCTAGCTGCTCTAACTCCTGCAAACGAAATCTTCCACGTAAATACAGTTTTTGACTTTAATTATACCTTAAAATACCTCTTCGAATCGTTTTCTATCAACAGCTTTCTCCTTCTTTTCCCGCTGCATAAGATTGACTTCCTGTCGGAGTTCCCCAATGACTTGGTCATCTTTTTGGGTTCTCGACGCCAACTTTTCTAGTTGTTCCAGGGCAGAAATGACTTTGCCCATGAGGCCTCTTACGGAATCTGCTCCCCATTGCTCTATAAGCTTCTCCAACTCTAAACCAATTGCGCCTGCTAAGTCATACACGTCAAGAACCGATAAAGGGCTGGTCTCCAAATCCAAAGAATCAAGGGAGGGCGTTCCATCTGAACTCGCCACATCATTTAACGGCATGGTTTGTGCTCGTTTCAACCCTCAACCTAGAACCGCACGCAAACAGAACAGAAGCTCAAAATTATCTAATCAAATTACAGATACACACAATTATTTACCTCGAAAGATTCGTTTTTCCCCCAACTCCCACATAAGACGGACGTCCTCAAGTCGTTGTTATTGACACAAGTTTACAAGGCTGCCACCGCAATAATGAGCGCTATATCCGTAACTCCTCCCCCGAGTTGAATATCATTTTCCGGCTGTCTTCTTCCGTTCTCCGAAATAAATGAAAATGGCTTTTGCAGTGAAGTTCGCATCTACTAAGCCAGTAATGAGGTCTTTTGCGACCTCTGCCCCTGTCCAAGCGGCGATAAAAAACATCACGGTTATTGGCAGCGGATTAATGGGCGCTGGAATTGCGCAGGTGATTTTCCCAAGCTCTACATACATGAATTAAATTATCTTTTGTGTACAGGTCGCTGCACAGTCCGGTCAATCCGTCACGTTAGTTGATACCGACCAGAAGATATTGGACAAGGCAAGAAACTCTATTAGCGCGAGTCTTCAACGGGTCGGGAAAAAGCAGTTTAAAGTAAAAAAATTCCCCTAATCGTCTTTCTTCCAAACCAATTTCAACTTATTTTTATAACTAAGGATGATTCCCAAGCTGTTCAGAAGTTTGTAGCAGAAGCTTTTGGTCGCATCTCTGTATCAACGAAAGCTGAAGACGCTGCAGCGACTTCCCAGCTGGTTATCGAGGCGATTGTGGAGAATTTGGATATTAAACAGAAGTTGTTCAAGTCTTTGGATGCCGCAGCTTCTACAGAAACCATTTTTGCATCCAATACCTCTTCACTGCCTATTAAAGACATCGCTAAAGCTACGCAGCGACTGGACCGATTTGTAGGCTTGCATTTCTTCAATCCTGTACCTGTGATGAAATTGCTCGAAGTAATTCGCATCCCGGAAACTTCCGAGGAAACCTACCAGCAAGCTATGGAATGGGGCAAGGCGTTGGGCAAGTCCACAGTAACCTGCAAAGATACCCCAGGCTTCATTGTGAACCGCTTGCTAGTACCTTACATGATGGAAGCGGTGCGCATGTTGGAACGCGGTACAAAACGTTGTGAAGCCTTTTGCGTGCTTAATTATCGCTCTTCTTTCTACTTTAGGCGATGCCACGGCCCGGGATATTGATACAGCGATGAAACTGGGAGCTGGCTATCCCATGGGTCCGTTTGAACTGTCAGATTACGTTGGCTTAGACACTTCCCTATTCATTATCAACGGTTGGCACAAGGCTTACCCCGAGAATCCGCTGTTCAAACCCGTTCCTTTGCTGGAAAAGCTCGTCTCGGAGGGTAAACTTGGTGTCAAGTCTGGAGAGGGTTTTTACAAGTACAACAAAAAGTAAAAGCGAGATTGAGATTTATCAAACCACGCCTTACCAATGCAAACCTTAGGGTATAGATTCTTCCGGCATCTTAATACAGAATTATTGTGAACATTGTGTGAGTTTTGATGGTCAAACTATTTCGTAAAGGGAAGCCGAAACTTTTTATTGGCTCTCCTTAAAAAAAAAAAGAAAAAAATTTGAACGGAACAAAAATACTCGGAAAGCATGATTAAGCAAAAGAATAAGGCCTACAGGTCGCCTTTGTTTGTGTTTTTGAACCGTTACACAGAAAGTATATAGCACGCGCTGAAAACAACTGTTCACTGCGAAAGAAAAGTAATAACAGCCACACATCCTAGGTCTTGATCATTATTTTGTTTTAACTAAGCAGAGAAGTAGACGATGTTTGGGCTAATTAATGACAAGTACATAACCTGGCTAGGTAAACAACATTATTGAACATATTTTGTCCTCTCTGCTTCGCCTAATTTTGTGGCAATAAATAATAACAAGGCACGTATGGCACTCGGGTACAAGTTTTCGTAAGGCACTGGGGTACACAGATCTACTAAAGCTACGTTCTTTTCTTTCTGGGCAGAGGTAAAGTCAGACACTAGAAAAAAAAATTAACAAAAATTCAGAAAGTGAAAAGAGAAGGGGGGGGGGTAAATATCTTTGCTTTGAATCTCTAGTGAGCGTGGCTCTTGCACATTGGCTTGCCGCCTTTAGCCAAAAAGCTTTGTCCTTCCAAGTTTTTCTTGCAGATCTAAAATTCGTAAAAAAAAAAAAAAAAAAAATCGTAAAAAATTGAAAATCGTGACCTGGAATATAAACTTACAGCGCAGTTGAAGCATTGGCTATGATAGTTATTGTTCATAGCTTCTACCCAGCGATCGCCAGCCTCAATGGGGTACTTGCAAGCGAAGCATTTCGTTGTAAACAGTTCATTCCAATCTAAATAAAACCAAATTTGACGTTAATTAAAGAACGTAAACAAATGACGTAAACAAATAACCTTATAACGCAAACAAATAACTTTAATAACGTAAACAAATGACCTTAATAACGTAAACAAATGACTCATACCTCCTTCACAGTAAGGCAAACCATCTTCCAAGTAGAAATGATTGTTTCCGAAGAGTCTGCCGCAGTAGGCGCAAGCGAAGCATTCCGGATGAAATTGTTTGCCAATAGCGTTCAAACAATCCTAAATACATATAACATATGATAAAAAATACTATTAAAAGAAACTAAACAAGTTTATTACTCCTTTGATGCGCTTTTGACAGCGGCCACACACTGGGGCCAAGAAGTTTTCGAAGCAAGACTCGCAGTACAGCTCGTTCTTCTCCTCAACGAAGCCGATATCCTGCAAGTGACGTCGGCATTGTCCGTTATGGCAGACAAAGTGCTCGGGACACCAAGTGCGGCCCAAGGCAGTCACAAATGGTCCCCTGTTGAACAAATCGACAGTTTTACTCAACCGTAAAGGCTCTACTGTTATTTATCAGTAAAAAGAGGCAAACGGAGGATGTGGTACCTTTCGAAAACTTTATTACAGGTATAGCACTTGTTTTGAGTGTTCGGAATGGACAAGGTGGAGCTGTGCGAAGGGGGTTTGGCATTGTCAACGTGTGCACTAACTAGGGGAGAAGGAGAAAACAAACCAAGAAAAACAAGGGATTCAAAAGCAAAATAGCATGCTAAAACCATCCAATGTCGGTCGAATGCGCATGAGTCAATTCCGTTGAATTCTCTGCGCATCTCACTAACTAAACCGTGAATCGCAACAATGAAAGCATACCAAGCAAAAGGGATCACATGCGGTTCTGGGGTACATGCAAGTAAGTGAGCTTTATTAGTACAAGCTGCCATGCCAGAATTGTGCGGTCGGTTGTTGCCTATAAATAACTTCCTGTTGATGCTTACCGAATTTGGCCTCCACAAGACGGGGAAGCGCAGTGCGGAACGCGAACACCGGGTCCAACTTGTTGTTTTAGGATTCCATGGCCTCGGCGAGGGGCGGAATGCGTACCCACGGTGGCCCCGGAGGTCATTGGTGGTACTCCTCCTGCATTGAGGGACAGTCCTGCTAGTCCTCCTGCCAACAAGCCTGCGAGATCGGGTGTCGGGTAAGCGGGGTTGCCTAATGCAAGCGTATCTACGGCCGGGCCCGGGACGGACACAGGAACAAGACATTCTAGTTCTACTACGGGGGCTGTAGGAGGAGTAGGAGGTGGGGGTGGCTGAGAACGAAAACATTCGACTTCGGGCTCTAACTGAGACTGAACAAGTTCTACGGCTGGAACAGCCGAAGGAAGCTCGGACGCTTGACATTGCGGGACAGTGGTCGGCTCGGCTGACTGAGTAGCCAAGTCCGAATGATGGGAGGAGCTTAAGGTGGGAGGAGCTTCTTGGGTAAGGGCGGCAGTCGGAGTACCAGAGACCAAGTCATTGGGCTGGTCGTCCATAGGGTAGAGGTACAAGGGGGTTGCGGTTGGGGAAGTGAGGTTATCTTCGGTACGGGAGGGAGGCCATACAAAGCGAGATACACCCGGGATGGTTTGTTCTGCTTGCCGTTAGGGATTGTCATATTCGCATTGCGCAGTAACAGTAAGTCGATACGAAGTTTTGCAGTACAGGTGTGCAAAAAATAGGTAAAAAAGAAGAGGTGCAGATGTTTCATTTGACAACATGCAAAGTTTTCATAGTGGCCAAAATAAAACAAAAAGGTGGTGAAGGTGAAAAATGAGTAAAAAGAGAGAAATAGGAGTCAATTGGCGACCATCACCGTCAGTATTGTTAAAGCGTATCAGTCATTTTACAAAGACATTATGGTCGTAACCCGTTATTTGGAGGTTTGAAGCAGGAGAGACTCAAGGCCAAGAATGGGAGCGGTTATAGTGACTACAAGAAGTTACGTATAATTTCTAATGTTAACTGAATTCATTAAGAGGCAAAAATTAAAATGCATGTTTTTTTAAGTGCTTGTGAATTTTTTAAAGAAAAAAAACATAGCTCTAATGAAAAGCAGACTAGTGTCGGAGAAAAGGTTTAGGCAGAGTATTGAAGGACCGAGTGTCTGTAAAAGAATAGAGGCAACAAAGAGACCGCCCACAATCAAGGGGAAGAGAGAGAGCACTGTAAGCAAACGAAAAATACAACACGAAACATCCCTATTTCCACCCCTCCCTAAAGCTATCCTTGCTTCTCCAATCAAAACCACCCCAAAAGATCAAAAGAAACTGGGCTTACCTGCCGGACGGTTGACTACATTGCCCAGTTTGGCAATGGGCGAAAACGTGTGCGGTGGCGCCACATTCGCTGCAGGGGCCGGAGCCGGGACCTGCTAGAAAAAAAGTAAAAAGTGGAGCCAATTAGTTTAAAGTTGTAATAGTTAAGACTGGGTTTAGCCTGTGACGAGAAGTATTGACAACCGGGACGGACAAGGTTGGTAATTCTCACTAGTAGCAACTACGAAGCGGAAACATTAAAAGAGCCACTATGTAATGGACGCAGAGTTTGCTACTGGTACCTCCGCCTCGTCTCTTGGCGCTGCTGTTCCCCTCCAAAGTGCAACTCACTAGCTTAATCTTTTTTGAGTGTTACTATTGGTTAGGTTATGGTTACATTACTATTGGTTAGGTTAGGTTATGGTTAGATTCCTATTGGTTAGGTTAGGTTCAGGCATGTTCCGAGAAGCCTTTTTCGTTGCTTTTTGGAGAGGAACAGCAGCGCCATGAGTCGACGCGGAGGTACTACAAACGGACTACCATGGTATTGGTAAACACGACTAACGAGTGTACTACGACCATCTAGGCTACGTGTAGTTACAATACAATACGGTACAACCCAAAGTAAGGGGGATAAGTAAGTAAGTGGGTTGTGATGAAATACCTCCTGCGAGTGCTCAGAAGTAGTGACCGATGATGATGAATAGGATTGGAGAGTCTCTAGCACCTCAACCTGACGGGTCACACTAGAGCTTGATTCTGTGAGTACACTCGTTACTTCAGTCGAGTCACATTCGTCAAACTGAAATTAAATGTTGGTTATGTTTTAGAGACACTGCCCCACGGGAAATTTAAAGGAGCTCGCAATGAATATTTTGTGGACAGACCACTCATTAGTCTGTTGAGTTTTTGTTTTTATCGTTAGGCCAAAAAGTTTAAAACGGACGAAAAGGTGTTAGTTTCGGAAAAGAAAGTCCCTTTAGCTACCTTGTTGACCCCCTGCAAGCCTAATCCAGCACCGGGTTGAGAAGTGCGAGAAGCGGCAGGTGGGAAAATCATCACACCTCCCGCAGGAGGATTCACTCCTCCGAAAACCTTGTTAAGGTAGAAAGTATTACCCCGAATAGAAAGGCTTTAAACTTAAGTACAGCGTCAAAAACTAACTGGAACTACATGTAGGATCTAAAACAGGGGACGAAAAAGTAAATTTAACTTACTACAGGCGAAGCGAATTGAGTTTTCATGGGCGAAAATGGCGTCGGACCGGTCAGCAATGGTTTAGGGACGGCCGCTACCACAGGAGGAGCCGGTGCAGCAGCCACAGGAGCGGCCAGCTTATGGACCGCCTCGGCGCTAATGGCGTGAGCCGGAATGGGCGCATCACTTTGTGGAAATTTCGAAGAACAAAAAGGCAATACTTTTGGATGGATTCACTAGCCGCGGATTTACTTACGGTTGGACAGTGATGGGCTCCATGTTAGGTGCAGGTGGTCCATGACGCGCGACTTGACGAGCGTGGATATCACAGTACAACTTGGAGTTGATGTTGTAATATCCTGCAAAAAATTCACCATTAGGATATGTTTTGTTTGTTTTAATTTCTTGGCCTTACCAACGTTTTTAAGCGACGTGCCACAGATAGTGCACTTGAAGCATTCCACATGCAAGTTCTTATCCTTTATGCGAACAAATACACCTCTAGAGAAAATAAAAATAACATGAAATAGAACATGAAGACCAGGTTGATTTTAAATAAAGGATTTACACAACAAGTCGGTCGCATTCTGAGCATCGGACATGGGCGCCTTGAGCTGCAGAGTTGGCATTATTATCCACAGTGCTTTCTGGCTTGGGTTTGGGAGGCTCCACGTGTCGCAAGCCGGAAGTCAGCACTGGCGCGCGAACTTCTTGGTGAGCAGATGGCGCTAGTGGTTACAATAACCCGTTAATACCATCAAAGTCCAAGTTGTAGAAATTAGAAATATACGTATAGGATAAGCAAGAAAGGATATAAAAGTACTGTAGTATTAGATTACTACTCGAAGTTTCAAGCTGCAACATGCAAGTCTTACCTCGGCCAATCAGGAAAGCGGTAGGAAACAGAAGGAAGAGCGACTTTATTGAGTAAAGCGTGAAAACTAACTACTTACCGTCGATTACGTTAAGCGTTTCCTGGAGTCGTTTAAATGAGTAAGACTGAATGTTACGGGCTGACAATCCTTTCTGTTGAGGGGAGGCTTCCACGGGGTCAATATCAATACCTGGTTCGGGTTCTCGTGGCGCCTTATCCAAATCTTGCACCATCTTAAACACCTCGCTGTTGGTAGCATCGTACGATTTTTCGTTTTTCTTAAAATTCACCCTAAAATGACGCAAAATCTTTACGGTTCGTTATTATGGTTCACCGATTTATTGACACTCACCCTAATACTCCTTGAGCCAATACCTCAGCCTGGGCAGAGAGGGTCTCGGCAATACTTTCTTCGCTGTATAATCCAATAGGCGAGTTGAACTGCTTGTTCACCGCCTTGGCGTCAGAATTTCCATTTGCCTTTCACATATCTCTTGGTTAAATAAACGTATAAAACCCCCACACTTTATTACCTTGGCAACAGGAGCAGCTGAGAAAGGTTTGGACACAGAATTATGCGCTGAAACCGTCCGTATTTCCTGGCGACAATTAACCAAAAACAAAAGCAAAAAAACGTAAGGAAACGTCGTTTCTCATTTAATAACATGTACCGCCAAAGTTTTATTATGAGGAAGCATTTACAAACTCTAGCTGAGAACAAGACGCAAGCTAAATGTAAACTAAAGGAATGCGCATGAAACTCTAAAGCGTGAACACATAAACCCATGCAGCTTTAAAGTGCTGGGGCGAAGGACATTTTACAGAAACCCTTGATGTCGCTTACTTTAACCGTAGACGAAATACCATCAGCATGCGAACCCTTTACCACGCGCTCTGACTCTAAGTAATTGTTGTTGTTGCCTAGGATGGTTTCTCCCGAAATGGCGCATGCTTGAAACGGTTTGGGGTACTGGTTAAAGGATGGCGGGTGCAGCATTCCAACATGCTGTGGCCGTTATATGGGCGGAAGCGTGGGGCACACAACCAAAAAAGTGTTCAGTATAAACAAACAAGCGCCATGCAGAGCATAACATAAGAGAGTGGGCATGGGGGGAAGGAAAGGATGTGCAAAGGAAGGTTCTAGAGTAAAGATTTTCGAAACAAGGCGCAGCACAACAATGAATGATATCCCCTACCTGGCTCGTTGTAGTCAAGGAAGTCTTGGTGATAAGCGTTTCGCCATTGCTTTGGTGCTGCGGTACAGCCAATGGGGTAACCTGTGGCTTCCAAATCCCGCCCCTTTAAGGCAAAATAAATAAACAAAACAAAAAATATGAAAAAATATTAAAAAAGGTGTAAGTTCGTTAGCTCGCTGGAATTGAAGGCTTCCTGTTGCCTACACATACATATATACTCTAAATCTAATCTAATGTAAATACATAAGTCAGCGGAATTGGCACGCGTTCATTTCAGGTGGGTTGGGTCCCAACGCCAACCCAGACTAAGAGGGTGACGTGATGCTATAAGGTTGAGGCCCGGGCATCGAAAATAGCAGCTTCCCGTAATTCGAACCTGCCCGCCAAATTTAGCTTCTCGGAAGCTATTCTTCCATCACCTTTTACCCACCTACGCAAACCTGCGATCTCTCTCCCAATGTTTCGTTCACGAAACAACGACTTGCAACCAATTCATCTTAAAGGATCATTTGTCTTAACGAAAATTCCAGTCATGTCCGGGTCGGGTTGAGGTCTATTTAAAACTAAATGTAACCCGTCTTAAGGCAATTGAAATAATTGGGATTCCAGGCCATGATTTCAGACTTGTTTATCGTTGAAACGTTGAAACGAAAAAGCGACAAGTTTGACACGACTCGAGGACATAAGCAAGCTGGAAATACCCCTGACAGCTTCTCTAGCAGCCTCACATACATATATAGAGAGTGAAGCAAGATATTTTTAAGTTAGAGTAGGTTTTTAGGGAAATATGGAGGTCGTTATAGCATCTCGACCGGCAAGCGTAGCATATAATATCTAGCACGCTTTCGCACTTAGCGTGCTATTAAATAGGGAAATTTTTGATTATACAGAGAAATAGAACTCACGCGTGACGCTCAGGGGAATAAACTATATAATATTTACATATGAACAGTTAGCCACCTTTTTGTGTGAAATGTGGAATGTTGTTTACCGCATGTTGCGGAAATGAAGGCGAAAGCTTAAAACCACTTCCTCGTCGAAAAAAAAATTGGAACATTAATCGAGGCCATGGACTTTTAACATTTACCGCAAAACTTTTCTTCGCAATATTGGAAATCTCAGTCTCGACCGTATAAACTTGATTAGGGCGTTTAAGGATGTACCGTATTTTTTTTATTTATTTTTTTACCTGGTAATGGTGATCTCGAAATTGTTTCCCGCCTTCACGAGAACATCCTGGGCTTCCTTGTGCCGCAAATTGAACACTTCTTGGCCATTTATCTTGAGAATGTTATCTCCGGCATGAAGACCGGCTTGCTCGGCCAAACTTCCGCCGTTTACCTATTAACAAGGAAAAGCCGAATCGAAATCTGTATTGTCTTTGCCAAGAGTTTACTTTACGGCTTGGAAATAGCGGAAGACATGGTTACGCGTTTCAAATACACAAACAACACTTGGTACTCGTTTAAAACCCTGCCAGCTAATGTATCTTATCAATTCCGAACCTTTGGAGTGTAAAGAAACTTGAAACGTTTTAAAAAAAGAAGGCAAAGAATAAACTCCAGTGTTAGTCCTAGCGCTATGTGTCAGCATTTGTTTATATTAGCATCTCCATACATAAAAGCACTAACGGGCGCCACCCTACGTCATATCTCCGATATCGGAGCACAAAAAAATAAAATAAAAAAATAAAGAAAAATGCCTTTCTTTCTGTAGAATAAAAAAAAATGAAATGGGAGAAAGATGTAAAAGACGCTGTTCAGTTCCCGGACCTCGATTACAAGCTTGGAACGTGGAAAGGACTGCAAAAGGCGTCTAGTCTTGTACCAGGACCACAGCTTTGCTTATTTTTAGGGTCTGCATAGCAGCCATGCTTTTCCCTTTTGCTGTTGCCACCAGACCCTTTGCTAGTTCAGCGAGTGCTTCCGTCAGCAAGGCATTTTGTCATCTTATATGCTATTTATGTTAGGAAATATGACACTGCGGATTTCATAGCCGGCGTAGAGCTTCAACAGTCGTTTGTAGCACCCGATTTAAACAAAAATGTTCACTTAAAAACTTACTAATATTAATAAACAATAACGGGTCCATTACGAAGTTATTCCGGTATGAAAGCCTTAAATTGGAACCCTAGCTTACTACAGGTGTGGCAGAAACAAGAGTGCTATACACAGTCCCCCAGAGAGCTATAAGGGAAACATGCCACGTATACACAAACACTTGCCACAGTACTGTAACTGGGATCGCTTGGAATGTTTTGTAGCAATTACTAGCGGAAACTTTATATGTAAATGTAGGGCATAAGACGTACCTTTTGCACGGATAAGGGGGTACCGAAATCCTTCCCACCTTGGAGACGGAAACCCCAGGGTTGATTATCAAATTTGGATAGTTTAACGGTCAAAGCTTGCGACATTTTGGCACTGAGTATGTATCCTTGTATAGCGCTGTGGTTGGGCTCAAGATCTTGTAAAATAAAAGCGAGAACGTACAATACCGAGGTTTACACACTCACTTTCAAAGCTAAAAAATTCGAGGAGGTCTAGCAACAAAGTTGAAGTGTTCGGGGCACGTGCGCTTCGTCGAATGTGAGCTTGGATGAAATGAAAGGGCGATGCGCAAACCGGTTCAACGGACAAGTGTAGTCGCGCACGACGTCGACGGGTTTGGTTTGGGACGAACTGGGTTTCGCGGAATTTTAAACGCCTTTTTCAGCGGCGAGATGCCTGGGAAAGTTCTACTTATGCGTCAAAGAGGGGGAATTTTTTAGGAAGTGAGGGGAAAAGACAAGGTTATTACGACTAGGAAAGAAGTGGATCTCAGGCCACTGATTTAAATAAAAAAGGGTAATGGAATTATAACGAGTTTATAAAGGGTGTGGTAATGCCATACCCATGATCAGAGGTGCTCATCCCCCCCCAGGCCCAAGAGGAGTTCCCCCCCCCAACCAATACAAATTCCCCCCCCCCAATTTTCGAGGGGGGGAATTCCCTTCAATTCCCCCCCCCAGAACATGGCCAAGAGGAGTTACTCCTCACGACCCCCCCCCCATCAGCACCACTGCCCATGATGTCATCCACTCACATGTTATCACATGATAAACTAGAGGGGGACACATATTTTGCGGAAAACGACGAGAGTATTGCAAGATATTAAGCCAATTTGCAAATCGGGCAGTCGCATGCAAGAGCCTTCTGATAGGGGCGGTACACAGTTTGATATCGATTCTTATATATATCGATAGTAAAATGGAGTTACTTACAAATCGATCAGAAAAGCATTTTTACCGATTATCCAATAACTCTGTCGTAATCTTTTGTCTTGAAAATAACGGATGAATAAATATTTGTACTAGCTTATTGCTCTTTCACACCTACACATACCGCCCTTTCGATATATTGCTACTCTGAAGAAATAGCAATTGTTTTACACATTGCGCCAACTCAAACCGAAGAAAATGATCTTATAGCGGTATTTATTTACTTTGAGCCAATAAAAGGTAGAAATTATTAGAGAAACCTACATTGAAATTGCCATTTAACATTTTGTGTCACAAAATATCAACAGAGAGCAAACCAGCAAAATAAATTGCATTGACCGAATTTAAAAAAAAAATATTGCCTAAGATACCCAGTGTATCTTAAGATACCAAACATTTGGTATCTTGCCTAAGATACCAAATGTTTTTTCTCCATAACGATATCCACATACTACCCCCCCCCCCCAAACCCCCCCCCAAACCAAAATCCTGGGTACGGGCCTGCTCTTCTTCCAGTTTTTCCAATCTTCCTTCCCATCGCTACGCTTATCTAGGATTCCCTTGCGGGTGTTGTCTAAGAATCTCTATGATTCCCGGCTTGCGTTTCTCATTCGGACTGGGTTTACCTCCTTCTATTGTGGTGGTTGTTTTGTTAAGCAGTTCCGTGGGTGGTTTTTCCGCCACTACCTCCACTTCTCCATCAGGTTCAGGCTCTAGAAAAAAATAATAACAACAGTTAACACATGTTCATGTCTTAAAGTATTTCATTTTTAATGACAACACCCTTCGTTGATTGGTGCTGGCTCGTCGGCTTCGCTTCAGTGCTAACGTGATATCCCGTCAGTTCTTCGTTGGGCAAAACGGGTTTTGTACGTGTTGTAGGATAGGTACGTGGAAGCGGAGTACTGGAAAGGTCTACAAAAAGAAGAAAAAAAGGCTACATTGAAATGCTAACCATATAGTCTTGTGAAAAGTATACTAGGTTTCAGACACTCCGTGTGAAAGTATTAATATGAAGGCAACTAGGATTAACGTAAATGTGGTCAATAGCAGTGTTTCCGTTGGATGTTGATGTCAACTGACAGAATAACAATGAGTATAATTCGTTAAGAAAATGATGACAGCGTTGTTACGTGAAGTGTGTAGTAACCAGTCAATATTGAAATCACCTAGTACAGTATTGCGATGTCTTCGATAGTGGAGTATTGTTCGAAAATGGATTCGAATGCACTTATTACGCTATGTGCTCTTGCTGTCTAATCCTTACCCGTGGGATTAATTAAAGACTGCTCACGAGAGAAAGGGAATGTTTTCTCTAATTTGTGTAAATAATGAAATGCAATTGTAATAACAGTAGCTAGTTTAGACATTGATCACTGCGATAGCTATTAGAAAGAAATAGCAAGAAAAGAACTACCGATTAGGCAAAGAAGACCTGCTGAAGCCAAGTATCGCATAAACCCAAATGGGAGATTAGAATTAGCAATTGAGCGCTGTTTGCACATCAACTATCTAGAACAACCAAAGCTTGTTTGCATAGGACACAATTTGAACAGGGACACAGAATTGTGAAGTCCCATTTGAAATGACCAGAGATTTTTACTTGCACGGGACATCAGGAACGCCATTTGAAAGTATAGAAGCTGTAAACGACCGAGGCACGGTCACTAAAGGTTGGCTTGCCCTAAGGGCAGAACGCCAACTCAAAAAGTATTAATCTAATGTAACTTCCCAGGGTGAAAAGAGAACCAACTGGGGAATTTAACACCAATTCGAAAATACTGCAGTATTCACGAATTGGTGTTAAATTGGTGTTAAATGAAGGAGGTTTTCATTTCTCGAAGATAGGGGTTGTAGAGGGGAGCTTTTCGGTGTTGAAAAATAGTTTTTTGGCAAATTAGTTTTATCCTAGCCACCTAACACATCCAGCCTAAAAACAGATGCTTAGGGAAATTGCAGCTCCTAGTCTATATGCCACGCATATGTGGCAGGAATAAATGCAACAGCAGAAAATTCAGAACAGTATTACTGAAGAAATGTTTTTGTTCCTTTTTAAACTCAACTAGTGGACAAGCGACAGAAGTTTTTAGTTCAGAATCTGATCCCTGCAAAGGTGAAGATGCTTGATCTAGATTCGCTACAGGGAATTAAGGCAAATTGTCAAGGATATATACGAAACTTTTCGAGAGGACCTGGCACAGTTTACTTTCAAGGATTTTGAATGACAAGCTTTATCGTGGCAGGTAAAAAGTGAAGAGATGTTTTAGGCTCGAAGCACCAAAGAAATTTTTTGACACTCAAGTCATCAATACGAGGTGATTACTACCCGGCATTTGTCACTTATATTTTAAGAGTTGTAGCAAGACTACCAGTGGTGTGTATGTAAAGACAGACAGTTTTGTTAAGTTGCAATAAAAAAATAGCTTGAAGGTTAGGTAATTAGTTTTGTCCCTAAGAACGGGGGGGGGGGAGGCATGCTTACCTTCCGAAAATGGCGGCTCTGTTGTACCGTTCCTTTGTTCTTGGTACAGTGTTCTTGGTGCAGTGTTCTTGGTTGAGTCATGTCTTGTGTAAACCCGTGTTCTATATCGTACAGGGTTCTTGGGTCCATCAGTCAAATCTGATCCATCAGTCAAATCTGATCCATCAGTCAAATCTGATCCATCAGTCAAATCTGATCCATCAGTCAAATTTGCAGTGATTCGCCGAATGCTGTCCTTTGTTGGATCTGTCCATTCAGGCAATGGTGTTGGTCCCAAAAAAGGCGAATTGACGACCGGGTTGTGTAGAGTGACCGCGGAGTCATGGCCTTTACCATTCAGCAGGTAACGTAGAAAAACCAATAACAATAACACAACCGCTAAGAATCCAATAACATAAAAAGCAAAGACAAAGCATGCAAGGCCAAACATCCTCAGCCTCGAAACCTATTTTAACGAAAAAATGAATCATTTTTACTCTTTCTTTGAATTTATCCACATAAGCATTTATATAATGCATCCGATATAGGCTATACCAATAGGCATCCAGCAGAAATACACACTGGTAAAGTTGTGACACAACGAAGTGAACATGAATTTTTCCTTGATCCTGTTATTACCTTATTTTGTAAACTTCTTAAAGGGCAATAGCCACCAAAAAACAACTTTGTCTTATAATAAGGAGTAAAAAATGTAGTTTCCAGTTCTCCATGTCTTTTTATCATACGCTAAAATGAAAACTAGATGATAAGAAAATAAGAAGTCTAACATTCAAACGGGGCATATTTGCCATTGGCCAGCGCGGTCACGTGGGCTCCGTGACGTAATGTACGCACACAATGCCAGTTTGAGCCATAGAGGAACCACGAACTCACCGAACACAAACCGTGAACCACGAATACGAACCGCGAACACGAACAGGTCAGCCTGTAATGTTTCAAACGGACTCTACGTCAAAACACTCGTGGCGGGAAAAAGCCAAAAATTCGCAAGTCAATAACTCGGGAACGGCTAGTCAGAAAAACTTGAAACTTATTTTTTCGTTCTTAGAATAATGTGTACAATAAGACTCCATCCAAATATCAATACGCTATGTTGTTGTCTATTGCCCTTTAAATCGGCAACCGCCATTTCTTCGCGTAACGCGTTAATAAGACGAATCGCACGGGTAGAAGAGACTCGGGTCAATTGTAACATTTCGCGCTTGTTTATTTTTCACATTTTTCACGAACTTAACTATCACCTGAAAGTAGAACCAATAGATGCAGGCGTATCTCTGCTCTCTATTAAGCCACTGTATACTCCATAAAAACGTAAAATAAGATCAAAGTAGCCTTCAAACCAGGAGGTCCTCTTTTGTTACAATCGTATAACCCCTTGAGACAATTGTAACAACATGTTTAACGTTGTGCGTTTTCCCATAATAAACTTTGCCCATCAAATTTTTAATGATACACCTAATAGATTGTAATGAAAATGTAGCGGTGAGCTAAAAATATTTTTGTACAATTTTTGGATAACTGTAGTTAACGTAACAGCGAAAAAAGTACCACCCGTTTTTGTTAAAAAAGGTAGCGAAACCATACTTGGTTGAATATCTCGACTAATTCTCACTCGTTTCATATGTAACTTTTTTTAGTGCTGCCTATGTGGCATGGCCTTGATTTTTTACAGCCTTAGCGTTGGTTAGAGAGTTATGATTTTTGTTACTTTCGTGTCGCGTTACAATTGACCCCACCCTCCTCTAATCCGTGGAGCCTATTTTATAATGCAACAATTAACCATCCAGCAGAATTAAACACTTCTAACGTTGGGGTGCAATGGAGCGAACATTGAGTATTAATTTTTCCTTGATTCCGTAATTACCTGACGTTCCTGATTTTCTGGAGGTGGATCCAAAGCACGTTCTTCATCGGGCGGCATTTTGTGTAACCAGGGGGGGGGGGGGCGGGTTCGGGGGGTTTAAACCTTAAAGCTCAGGTATAGTGTGAAATTTCTGCTTCCTTAAACTCTACAACGAACATGGACACTAGGTTAAGTCTGTCTGCTGGTACGCAGTCTGTTTCAGTCAGAAACAGCTAAGTCTCATGGTAAGAAGTGAACCTGAGCCGACGAAACTTATCACCTTCACGTAGGCAGCACTTTATGATATCTTATCAACTCGGATGTTTTAAAAAGTCGGATAATAACAACCTAAACTTGCCATTTCTAAGAAAGTTGCATAAAGGAGCAAGCAAGCTCTGTATAAGCTAATCGCTAATGTTCTGATAATAAGTATATCCGAACAAGTATATCTGATACTAATATATCTGATATATCTGAACAAGTATATCTGATACTAATATATCTGATATATCTGAACAAGTATATCTGGTACTAATAACAAGTGATCCTCGCCGATCAGGATAAAGAAAGGCAACTTGTAAAACGGAAATTGTTAGAATCGGCAACGAGCACCAGCTCACGCCCATGATTTAAAAAAAAAAAGCTCTGTAAGGTCTACAAAAAGGTAAAACAGGAAACCAACTTCGTACCAGGCCGGACGTGTAGCGTTACTCCGGCTTGCCTAGCAGTTGCTCAACAATGAAAAATTATGGACCAAGTAAAACGAGTGGGACCTGGCCGGGTTTCTTAGCTTGATCCGGCACGTCTAATAAGCCGCTTCACGGGCGAGTCATTCCAAGCAAAATGGCTTGTTTTTGTTCTTTTCTTTCCCGTTGCATGTTTTGGACGATGAAACCAAAGCCGCGTTCGTTTTGACCAAAGTTTAAGCCGACTTAAAAGTCTACCCAAGACTTTGTGCTTATAAGCGTTCGAGATAGGTAGACTTTGCTAAACTTTGGGCTTATAAGCGTTTTCTTTAGCTAGTCGACTTAAACTTTGGAAGTCGACTTTTAGTTTTGGTCCAAAAGTCAGGCAAGTCTATAGCGAGTACTCTTGTGTCTAGACTTAAACTTAACCCCGCCTCTTGTTTATTTATCTCCTTTGTCGATATGAACAATTCATATCCTGCTTTTGTTTATTTTCTACAAGCACCGCCCCACGGGTGGAGCAATTGTAAACTTTTGCTTATGAGCGTTCGTTTTGACTCAAGACTTTCCAAGTCGACTTTGGTAAACTTTCAAAGTTTAGGCTAAAACGAATGCTCGTAAGCAAAAGTCAAGGAAGTCTGGTAAGTCTAAGTTTAAGTCGACGGTGCAAAACGAACGCGGCTAAGGTTAAGTGATGTTAAAAACTTTCATTCCCGCAGGCAAGCCGGAGTAAAGCAAAGTCCTGTTTCCAAGTTGGTTTCCTTCGTTATCTTATCTTTTTTTACCTTAAAATACGCAGAATTGCATTATACGTAAGATACAGGCACATCACTGTTATTTTAAATTTAAACGTAGTATTTACCACCAAAAGCCATGGGTGGAGATATTTTTAAAAAATACAGCACTAGGATATTTGACATATTGACAATTTAATCTACAAGCACATATTTTAATATTCTTGAGCGAGACATTGTGAGTTATTTATAACTCTTTGAAAATAAAATATGACATAAGGTAATAAAATGAAACGTGAACGTACTTACTTATTTGAAGTAAAGTAATTGGGAAAAGTTGCTCTCTGTTCTGCAATCACATTTCCCGGTACGAGACGTCATTGCCGCTTATCGGTAAGATAAGTTGTCTAGGTACGAGACATTGGATAACTTATCGGTAAGATCCCCTACAAAAATCTGCCGGTTACAACCTGGAGTATTCTGCTGGTTATACGCCGGTTACTGTCGGTTTACGGCGGTAAATTGGGACTTCTGTTAACTGACGGTTTATCGCTGGTTTAAACCTACCGTTTGCCGGCGATACACCTCAAGTCAACCGACTACAGTCTTACCGTAGGTTAACTGGCGGTTCATCGCTGGTTGTAACCTACCGTTTACCGCCGGTACAACTCAAGTCAACTGACTACAGTATAACAGCCAATTAAACTTGAAGCAACCAACGGTTTACCTTCACACAATTTTCACGTTGTGAGCCTTGTATTTGAATATTTCTGTATACTAAAGTACTTCATGAGTTGACTCGTTAATATGTTTTACATCGGTAAAGGTGTTCAATTTGTGAAGTATTATTTTAACTGGTCATATTTCTGTATTAAAACTCTGCATCTTTTTCACAGGTCTGTAAATTCCAGTAGAAATTATTCCGGTACTTAAAACACTTAAAATCATCATACCTTAAGGTCATAAGGGCATCTATATTAATGATCTATATATATATATATATATATATATATATATATTATATATTATTA
>JAGJRO010000594.1:0-19572 GCA_022832285.1 Lepidurus apus apus
TCCGTGAATATTGGTTTTGCTTACAGCTTTTACAAGTAGCTCAGGTAAAAAACAAAACAAAAAGACTGTTGGTAGATAATCTTGACTTAGCTTAGCTTAGATTTAATAAAACCTGAAAAAATGCCCAGCTGCTGTTGTTCTTTACAGAACACTCAGGAAGATCAAAGAAAGGAAAGCAAGGGCCGAAGATAACATTTCGTCAATTACCAAAGGAGCCAAAGTTACAGGAGAAATTTGTTTCGTGTATAAGGCAGAACTTTGGGACATCTTTCAGAGTAACTTAACATAATTTACGTTCTTTACGTCCAAAACCAAAGCTTTCAAGTAACAGGTTACCAATAATGCTTCAATCTGCTCCAAGCATTTCAGTGTCGAGGATTTCTACTCTTACGACACTCCGTCGGGAAGAAGACAACTAAAGCCAGGTGTTTTGTCTTCTGTGTTCGAAAACAAAATGCGCAATATGGACTCAAAATGGTTGATTTTAGTTCTTGCGACTCTCGCTAGAGGTCACTTGCGAATTTGGCAAAAGCTCTATAGCTACCATTTATTTGGTATAAAGTATGGAAATTCGACCATAGATGGCGTTGCAGGTGCGCTCGCACATTTATGAAACGAGCAATCGCGCTCATCGCTCACAAAATTTCTAGCGCGCTCGTTTTAACTCTGGACTTGACCATCCATTGCATACATTCTTTACCCTACAGCCACAACCTTGGAACTTTGGGCTGTTATCCTTGACATGCTTTGGGGGAATTTCCAGATGACAACTGCTTAAAACTAGGTAAGGAAATGATATTTTAGGAGCCCAGTGACCACGTAGTTCCCTTATCAGGTGCTAAATCTCTACCTCCTTGTGCTGTTGAAACGGGGAAACACAAACAGAAAAGGAAAGCTTGAGAGCGAAAGTGCACGGACTGGTTTCAGAAAAGCGAAACCAAGCTTTTACTTCAGCCAGACTGCGGTATTTAGAATAGATAAATGGTTGTATAAAAACTCTGCTTTATAAACAAAAATAAATTCACACATAACACAAGGAACTTTAACGCTTTCCAATGCCACCGCCGAAACCGTACGGGGAACCATAACCTCCGTAACCACTTTATATTCAAAGAATGAATACATTAGAAAAGTTACACACAAACCTAGCATTTGCAAAAAACTTACCCGTAACCACCATATCCTCCATAACCTCCGTAACCACCACCACCATAGCCGCCTCCATAACCGCCATAGGGATAACCACCATATCTATTTTTTAAAAAAGTTTACTGATCAAGTAAATAAGTAAAAAATCGCATTATTATTTAATTAAATTATATTATAATGCCTTGCGATTCAACTATTATGCACAACTTACCCTCCTCCATAGCCACCGCCGTATCCACCGTATCCTCCATAAGGATAGCTACATGAAGTTGAATGTAAAATATAATTCAAATAGGAAGACTATAAAGCTAGTTTCAAATTTTTACCCTCCTCCGTATCCACTGTGTCCGTATCCACTGTGTCCGTACCCTCCTCCGTATCCTCCTCCGTACCCTCCGTATCCTCCGTATCCTCCTCCGTACCCTCCGTATCCTCCGTTTCCACCGTATCCCCCATACCCGTTACCAAATCTATTTAATTCCGCACTAAATCACGCACACTTTCTTTTACAACTAATAGACTTACCCTCCATAACCCCCACCAAACGTACGCTGTTCGGTCTTGGAAGCTTCCGGCTTTTTATCGTCCGCCCAGCAGTTGCTAATGAGCAACAAACAGAGCAAAAACTGAAACACATCGTTATCGATATTAAAAAAAATCTTTAATCAGTTAAAAAGACAGGAACAAAGGGTATTACCATAAGATTCATGATTGGTACAATTTTTAACAACAAAATGAATAAACTGGTACTCTGAAACCAAACTACTTTGGCCAAGTGCGGCTAGATAAATAATACCAAAGGGCTTGACTACGTTGCCTTTATAGGACCGAGGCATTTTCCACTTTCACTAGAAATGACCTCCAGTTTTGCTTGGTTGGCTCCATATGACAGCTTTATATAGGTTTTCGAGAAATAGGCCTTTTTTCATTTGAATAGATATAATGGTTAGCGTGACAAATATCTTTTAATACGACTTAGAAGAACTGATACAGTTAAATTCTCTCTAAAAAGCAAAGAAAAGAGACACGACTGCAGTACAAAGCAGTTGCTAAAGGAAAACGTGAGAAAAATGAACAAGCCATTCAGGTTTATGTATCACGGAATATCAAGGAATATGTGTCATGGAGTATCATTATCTATCACGCATGCTTCCAGATTAGTTCCATTACACGACATATAAAGGTACGCCGTAGAAATCAAAACTAACGAGAAAACGTGAGAAATCTTAGTTCCAGAGCGTTGTAATAACATAAGTCTTTGACTACGTTGTAGAAAACAAGTGCAAAAGTACCCAAGCAACTGAACCTGTCATCAACGTGCAGGGTAGAAAAATTGGATTTCCAAAAGTTCTTGCGTGGGCTAGGAAACAGGCGAGTAAACAAATTTCACACATCTCAAGGCCAAAACGCCATAATCGAAAACGGTAACGGATATGTGAAAGTGAAAGTGGTCAAACAACTCGTAATCTCTTAAAATAAATAGAAAAAATCTCTTATATTCTTTTAGGAAGTTTTCTTACAAAAGTCATACCACTCATTCGAACCCAAAAGCTCACTTTTTGCCAAACCCAAAACCCCCAAACCCGCCGCCGAATCCGCCATAGGGATAGCCATATCCGTAATAAGGTCGTTGGTAGATAAACGGATTATAGGGAGGGTAGTAAGGGTACTGCGGGTAATGGTAATGAGGGTATCCGTATCCGTGGCCACCATAGTACGGATACCTAAAAGATTCAGAACATCATAAATCAAGCCCGATTGGAGGTTTAACAAGTTCTAGATCACCCGTATCCATATCCTCCGTAGTGTCCAAGCGACCGAGATTGGGCCTGCTTATCCGTTCCTGTCTGAATTGTCTGCTCATCAGCCCAAACCACGCTGGTTAGGAGCAGGCATAGAATCGCCTACAATTAAATATTTGCTTAAACACGCTCCACCTTTTTTTTTCTTTCTACAATGTTCGAAAACTTACCAACTTCATGGTTCAACAGTGAAAAGCTATTAGAGGCTCGTGGAACACATTGATTTTCTGGCTGAGCGTTTTGAAATGGGACTAGGTAAGTGCCAAGCCGCACATTTATAGTGTCGAAGCTGCTTTCCAACTTTCACTCCTGTACCGAAATGACCTTAACCCGTTCTTCTTTACTCCTGTACTGATAGTACCAGCTCTAACAAGGCTCTAACATCCTATTATGGGTCTAAAGTGACTAACACATGAAGAGCAACCAAGTGATGTGTGGACACTTAGAAAACAACACGATTTTAACCCATTTTTGAACATTGCTGTCCTTGTATATAACCAGTGTGACAGTCCTTTTCTCCATTTACACACCGCACTATCCTGTAATACAAGGTCCTAAACTGAACAAGCTTTCCTATTTCGAACAAGAAATCTCAAAATCCCCTTTAATGGATTAAAAAAGAAATTTTTTTAAAAAATTAATAGAATGAAAAGGTAATTAAGTTATGAACCTTTTTTTCTATTATTTCTTGTATTATTTGTGAATCACCATAAACGAAAACCGAAATTAAAAAAAAGGCTGAATCACGTAATTTTCACAAAAAGGCCCTTTTCACTTTCTTTTAAGCAAATGCGTCTTCACGGTCAGCCCCAGTTGACTCTCCTTCTTCCAGGGAAGAAAAATTTAAGAAGTGAGATGGTCGATGGACCTCATGGTAAAACTCTTTTGGATTCGCCAATTGTAGATCGTACTTCATATTAGCGTCGTGACGGACGCCCATAAAGTTGTAGTTCCAGGAAGCTTGGGTGGGGACCATGAAAAAGCCCAAGAACTGGTCAGAAAGCAACATTTGCACTCTTTCGTAATGCGAAGGTAAATAACCCTTCGGATTGTTACCGCGGTCCGTATTTTGTCTGCCCCACTCAAAGCCAGAGGGTGTCAATTTGTACGCCATTAGTGAACATGATCCTGGAGTAAAAGAACAGGTAATAATAACCGTTTTCTCGCCGTCCCATGTGGCATTGTCCGCCATTACTTTGGCATGTGTCGTAATGTCCTGAGGGGACAACTGCGGCAATTCATTAGGTTGGGTATGGATCCAGCCTAAAGGTTCCATATCCTTCAGATAGTCATGCTGGGGTAGTTGTGAAGGTAGATGGATGGTTTGATGCGTACCCCACTGAGGCGGAAGGACTAAGCAGCGAATTTCCTTTACTTGCGGGTTATCTGGAGGACTGACGCCATACATAAAACCAGCAATCTGCGCGCGCAAGTCTGAAATGGTAACGAACTTCTTCAGAACATTCTTGGGAAGAATGTAGGTGTATCCCGTCTCCTTGATGTCGTCCGATGACACGTAGATGTGATTAGTTCTTAAATGCAAGTTGGTGGCAGAAATGGCTCGTACGCGCCACTCGGTTTTCGAGCTGAACGTCTGGGTTTCATAGTTGGACGTCGTGGTGGTGATGATTTCATCACCGTGTTTGTTCACCGTACGCGTGGTTACGGCAGAGATTTGACTCTGTTCCTTGGTCTGCTTCTCAATTTCGGCAATTTGCTGACGCTGAGCGGAAGGTGCGGATATTTCCATACCCAAGATGATATCTCGGATTTCGGATTGGGTCAAAGAAGCCACGTTAACGTTGTTCTTTTTGCCGTAATCCGCCAAAATGAGGTCTTTCAGCTGGACTTCGACCTTAACCCATTCTTCGTCCGTTAAAGTAGGCCAGATGTGGTGGGGCTCCGTAATGGTCGTCTTGTCCGGTTTGAGCAGGACTTTGGTCCTGTCATTGTTTACATGCAGCGCACGGAGGATGAGAATTAAGCGCGAAAATGCCGTGTAAGAGGAAATGGTTTTGAGCCAATCGTCGTACAAGTTAAAGAGCACCATCTGGGGCTCGGTGGCTTTCAAAATCAAGTCGCCAAACTTCTCGACTTTGAGGCAAGCCTGGAAGGGCAGCTGCAATTCAGAGCCTTTGATGACAATGTTGGGGAAATCCAAGAGATGGACTTCCAACGGGTCCAACATACCCTTGCGGGTGACGATGATTTGCTTGGGCTGTTCTTCCACGGGTAAAGAACGAATCAAAGCGGCTACTTCTTCAGCCGTTTTCCATTTCGCCAACTGACCCAAACGTTTCTGCCCCGCCCAGACAGAAGTGTGGATGATTTTCAAGAAAAGCTGGCCAGTACGTGGGTTGAAGATGAAAATGGCACCGTTGATGGGTTTGGTCGTCAAATTACCTTCGAAGGTCTTATGAATCGTTACCCGGTAAACGTTAGTGTCATCCACAAACCAGATGATCTGATTGGAGAAGAGTTCACCGTAATTCTGAGACGACAAGTACGGTTCGGTCGGCTCGGAAGAGTACAACTGCAAGCCTTTGCGGATACGCTCGCGCAATACGTACAACGCCGGGTTGGCTTTCATGATCTTGGCCATGGCTTGTTGAATAAGTGGTTTGCAGCCGGGGAACCAATTACCATAGGCCGCGTGCAAATTGTACGCCAAATCGATGGCAATCAGGACTCCGGTAGGTGAAGGGTAGATAGACATGTTGTCGGTGGTGTAATCGAGGAATTTGGCTCGAGCGTAACGTTCCACGTCATGGGAATCATAATCGCCCCAACGTAGTTGTACATCCAGCCAGTACTTTTGGGTAGTGGTGTTGTCCATGGTGTCTTTAGTGTCGGCCAACAAAGAAGGTCGAGAAACGTTCCATTTGTACGCGGCGAATAACAAGATATCGGCACAGGACGAGTTCATTTTGTACGATTTACGGGGATGGATCGTTTCCTTTTGGACAGTTTCGATTTCCAATGCGTCCAGCTCCTGGTCGAGGACCTGACACAAGTCCATGACGACTGATTCATGGATCTTTTGCCACAAATGGGCACGGAAAATCTGAATCAAGGAGATCTTTAAGGTGGGAATCTTGCCGTGCATGAAAATGCCAGTCAGATCGAGTTGCACTTGGAAACCGACATAAACATTCGCGCGGTTGATCGTAGGCGACCACCATAAAGTAAATCGTCGATTCGGGATCTGATTCAAACCAGATCGCTGGGCATTGGTCAATTTCTTGTACTTCATGGATTCTTCAAATCCGGAAGCTTTTTCCCAGAACAGACCTTCCCACGTTGGGAAGTAGGTACCCTTGAACAAAGTGTGCTCCAAGATCCCTAATGTGAAACATTTCAGAAATTAATTCGTTATGAAAAAGTGATCAACATAGTAACAAGCATCGACACAAACACAAAAGCGACAAGCTTATAGGAAAATACAAAAATCCTTAAACAAAAACTATACAGTGGTGCCTCGCATAACGAAAGTAACCCGTTCCAAAGCGGTGTTGGTTATGCGAATCGTTCGTTACGTGGGACGCCGTTTCCCATGGGTTACTATGGGAATATTTTGATCCGTTCCGAGGCCGGTCCTAAATCGCGAAAAATCTTAATTTTGCATTACGACACTGTAGAGTCCACTTTTTTTTCTTAAACCTATGACCCCCACCCCTGGCTTTGAACTCTTCTTGCTCTTGCTCTAAAGCTTGCGAGCTTGTTCCTGGAGTGGATCTTTTAAGCTTTTCATTCATAACCTTAGCTTTCCCACAAATTATTTCCTGCGTGGTTAGATCTTTTATTTGCCTTTCACTAATCACAACTAATAGCAACCTCTCCATTTCATCACTAATCGATTTTCTGTGCACCTGCGAACAAACTTTTGAGACTCCCTTAGCTTTCATGATTGATTCTCTATTGGCTAAAATTGTTCCTATGGTTGACTTGATCACTCCATATTTTCAGCTGCAAGATCCACAACTCTAGTTCCTGAGTCTTTTTTGTCTACGATTTCTTGCTTTATTTCCATAGTAATTGCTTTTCTACTCTTCCCATTAACTGTCTTATGTGCCATCTTGACAACATTAAAAAAAGCACTGAATTCTTATGTGCCATTTTGACAACTCTAAAAAAAGCAATGAACTTTCCACAAATTTCAAATGTAAAAAATACAACAGTGCGCGAGCAGTTCGTAATAAGGGATCGCGTTCGTTTTGCGAGGCACCACTGTATAAGCTTAAGAAATTAGCTACATTAGACGTATTGTAGTGAGAAAGTTACCTATAGTTACCTATAAAGTGAACAAATTAATTACAAGGTAACTATGCTATTATCTTAGCTTATAAATATATTTCCATATTTCTTTATTAGTTAAACAGACTGAAATCGCATTGATACTGGACTTTCAATTTGAATCGGCTGAGAAACTCAACTAAATTTATATACATTTTCTCATGTCTTCATTTATACCTCCTTCCTCGAAGCTTTATGAGAAAAATGAGAAAAACCACAAGCAAGTAAAACACTATTCCCTAGTCTACTTTAATTAGTACTTAATTAATTTAATTATTCGACTATAAAAACGCAATATAAGAAAAATACCCTACAACTAAGTAACTAATAAAAAAAAAAGTATGGTAAAAAAAAATTACAAAAGGAAGTTATAAAAGGAAAATTACCTTCAACACCGCCCAAGGCTTGGATCATGTCTGTGCGGTAGTTGTTCAAGTTCCAAAGTTTGCCGTCGTGGCGCTGGTGAGTCCACCAGAAGGGATTTTGCTTCAGAACCTGGTACTGCTTGAATTCGGTCCTTACTCGCCATCCTTTGTCGTACGCTAAAGTATGTCGATCCTTCTGGAACAAGGTGTTGATCCTTGGAATGCCTCTGTCCCAAGAATCTTCCAAATCTTCGAGCGTAAGACGGCGATTCTGGGCGTTAGCTTCTTGTCTTTTTAAGGCATATTCAGCCCAAACTCGCTGCGAATCCAAGAACTCAGCCTCCCAGGGTTGCACGTACCGGTACAAATTGGGGATCAACTGATCTTCGTCGTGGGACATACCGGACCGGAAATGGGTAATGCCCACGTCCGTTTGTTTCGACCAACGCAAATCTGATTGGGGAATAAGCACGTGACCCATGGAGAGCATACCCAATCCACCCAACTCTTTTGGTGTATAAAAGACCACTGGCGGGAAACGCGAAGGCATTTTCGAGTTGAGACCGATCTTGATTCTCGTCTGGATCTTGTTTTCGCACTTGACCAACAGATCAAGCAATTCTTGCGTGTTGACGACAGCTTCGCGGTAGTAAGTCATGAGTCCAATCAAGGCCGTATTCCATTTATTAACGATCTTAGTAAAAGTGGTCGATCCGGATGCCATCAAAATCTGCCTGACTCTGTTGTGGAATCGCTGTAACGATTCATCATCGACTCGTAAGAAACATTGAGCCGTTCGCTCTTTGGTGATTTCGTTCTGCAAGTTCCAGACGCCGTCTCGATGGGTCAATTCTTCGTGAGTCATGCGGCATTTGGGTAAAATTCGGCACTCGAATCCACCCATGTTAAACAGCAAGTTGGGATTGTCTTTCGAATAGACGGAAACGAATGAATTATCCCACTGGATAGTCGTAACGGAGCGAGGCAAGCGATTCTGGATGTCCCAGAAGACCGCTCGCCCCAAGTTGACGTCGTGCTTCATTAAGCGCATGCGCGCATCCCGGGGCCAACATTTTTTGTTATTATAACCCACAATGTTCTCATTATTGGGGTCAGGATGCTCCGTGAGGTATCTCTGGATGAGATCCCGAGCTTCTTCAGCTGTGAAACGGAAGAAAATGTGGACTCGATCCACGTACCTTGAATACAACCGAATGGGATGCGCTGATTCTGTGACGACATCTTGGAACGTCAAGAAATCATTGGGCATTTGCGGCGGTCCGACCATTTCAGAGGCTCTTTGCAGGCCTAGGACCAGCAAATCCAAGACCAGTCCATAGTACTGGACGATGAAGGACGCAAACTGCAGTCCGCGAATGATTCCGTAAGAGTTGGTGTGATTCATATCCTTGTAATTGATGACCACGTTGTTCTTTGCCGTCATGTAATCTGCGATGTTGTGGTCTACGATGAGCCGCAAGAGTCGATTGAGCAGTGTCAGATCCATCTTCTCGTACATCTTCTCAAAACGGGTCTCGAGCATAACGTTGCACTCGCCATCGGCCGTATCCCAAACGTCTTCCAAATTGTTGACGCCTTGACACCATTTGTAAACCAGCAACGGGGGTGGTTCGGAATCCGCGGGTTTGATCCAAGGTGGGAAAAGTCGGCGTTTATCAGCTTCATACCACAAATACTGATCCAGGTACGCGTCCGTGATCTTCTCTAAGGGTTCGACGTCATGAACGGGCACTAAATGCGAGTACAAGTCCATAAACTCGATTCCAACTTCTTTAAACGCTCTCTGGGTAAGCAGATGACGCTTAATACGAGACAAAGCTTCATGGGGATTATCGTACGCTTGCTCAATGAGGCCCAATTCCTCTCGCTGGCTCTGGTTTAAGCGAGACTTGACTGAATAAGCTTCTTTGAGACGCTCCAACGACAAAATCAGCAGTTTGGTGTCGTGTTTGTAGGAGAGTGGAGGGAAAGGGATGGGAGCAAAACGCCGCGACTCGAGCCAATGAACTGTGGTGGTGTAGATGGCGACAGCTTCCTCGGGACTGATGTAAGGTCCGTCTTTCAGGTAATTGTGCTGTCTTTCTTGCTCCGCCTTGAGATACAACCGAGTCAGTCGACCCAAGTTCTTCTTGCAGACGGTTTTGTCCACGGTGGCACCGCGCCTAATACGCTCGCGGTTGTAATGAGCCGTATTGGTCCACCAATCCGCCTTCATCTTAACGTAACGCAAAATCATGTTCTCAATGGGAGTGGGCAATCCTGGTACCTACAATATACGAACGAAAAGATGAAGCCTACTACAAATGTTCACAAAAATTGCTTAAAACTAGAGATGGTGAAGTAAAAGCTCAGTAGTGCAGTTTTCCTTGCAAGGGCAAGGGGCGTGGCCAACTCCCAGAAGAGGGCCTGTAGCCACACCTTACTTCCCTCGCAAGTCGTCCCACATGACTAGACGATTTCAATACCCCTGCACAACTCATCAGGGCCTTTATCTTCTCCTTTTTTATAACGGTCTGTTCTTAAACTGCTTTCCTTTTTTTCTTTCCAGCAGAAGGATAAGTTGAATTGTATCTCCCCAAGATAATCTTCCATATGTATAAAAAAATAACGTACTTTCCAAGGAATATTAGCCTTCCAACAACGCCACGCTTCGGACAAGTGCTGCAAGATGGTTCTGGCCTTGTTCTGCTTGATTCCCTCAGGCATCATATCTAGGATATCGTGCATAACCGACGCGCGGAGTTCCAAATCAAAGTGGGATTCCACACGCTGCTTGGTAACAGTTTTGGCAACGCCTTTGGAATGTCTGCCCTCAAACTGACGAGCCAACAAGTTACCCAACCATCTTTCCAACAAGGGGGTAATTCCTCGCATAAAGAACAGCCATACACGCCACCCTGGTGCCCAAATTCCACAACCAGGCCCTTTTCCCACTGGACCCTATAAAAAACAAACATGAATAATTCACTTATTATATTTTGTAAAAAAAGAGAAGATATTGAAAATACTGCAAAAAGGAAAAAAGCGAAACCCGCGTTGAATATTTTAGAAGAAAGGAGAAAATCTTACAAAACTGTCAAAAAGATAATGAAAAAAAAATAATAAAAAAAAAATAAAGAGAATTTTTATCACAGAATAAATCTCGATCTTACCGTATTGAAACGGTAGTAAATGAGATGCTTGAGATCTTTGCACATTCGGATTTGTCTCATGAGCTTGTACTTGTAACGGTACATGCCCGTTAGCTGTCCCACATGGGCAAAGATGTATTGCATGCCATCGGCCAACTGGAAAGCATCAACGTTGTTGAGACGGTACTGCACATGCGCATCTACGACCAACTTGGTCAATCTCAGGATTTCTCGGCACAAATGGAAGGCATTGCCGAAACGCGACTTTTTACGTTCCTTAGTAGTCAAGGTCTTGACGGGTTTCAAATTGAAATTGTAATCCAAATGGAGATAATTCAAATTCTTGCGATGGATGAGGAGGTTCAACATGTTGTAACCTTGGCGACAAACTTGCAAACCAGCTTCTACCCAATCGAGTGTGGTTTGCTGGAAAAACTTTGTGGCTTTAAACGACCTGAACAAGTACCTATGAGAAAAAAAAGAGAAGTTAATACAAGAATTACTCAAGCTAAATTCTACTGTCGCATAAGCAATACCTTTTCTTCTGTGGTTTAGGTCTGCGATGATGCAACGCATTCAAAACATAGTACTTGAGCAATTTCTGGTAAGAAACGCGGACTTTGACTGGCTGGCTTGGTGGACAATGCTCTCGGTACCAGCTCTTGACCAAAGGGATATCCATTGCACGGCGAGAGTAGCCGCTCCTTAGGTTAAAGGGTCTGGGTGCCCAAAGTAAGGCAATGCCATTGGCGGTATTGTCAGTATACAATGGCCAGTCTTGCAATAGAGGAGCAACGTCGTCCGGCAAAGTAAATTCCGCCAGTTCTTCGTCATCTGGCACAGGATCTGGGAATTTGCCCGCATTGCGCTGCGAAATGGGGTTAATCAAAGGGTCAAAGTAAAAGGCGGGCAGATCGGGATCTTCCGTCTTGATAAACACCACATTGGGCGTGTGGTACCAGGACAGGTGCACGAAATTTGGCAAATTATTGTACAAGTACGGGAAAGCGATGCGGTACTCGGTACGAATGGGCTGGCGAATTATGATCTTGTTAATATCGTTAAACTCGTTCCAATCGTCATCTTGGGTAGGCGCGTCCTTGACCAAAGGCTCGAATTTAGGACCACCTGGAATGGCCATGTTCAACGCTTTGGCCGTGAAGAAAGATTTGAGGTCAAACAAGTAGAAGTAATTATCGTCCACCAAGTCAGTCAGTAACTGGTTTGCCAGACGATACAGCGTGGCCATCTGTGGTAAGGACAAGTTCCATTTCCTGTACGTAGATCCATTCACATATCTGTAAAAATCCAACAAAAAATTAAGCTCGCGAAAATAAATTAAACAAAAATTAGAAATAAGTTCAAGAACAGCACAACATTAAAATGAACATGAAGGTAGAATTACAACGAAATGCTTACTGGGTATCTACTAAGGGTTTGTGGTCATAAAACCAAGAAGCAACAGGCTTTTCTTCCTCCGTATCGAGCTCCATTTGCACAGCTTCCAAAGGTTCTACGTCGAGCAAATTGTCCGCATAATCCAAGGGCGGTTCTTCATCGTCAAACGGGGGAAATCGCATGCGTTTGAAATGGCGACGATCGCGTTTCTCACGACGCATCATGATCCACATGGTGCCCCACTGTGCAATATAGATGGGTTCCACTACCCATGGAATCTCGTTGACGAAGGTGATGGCTCCGGTAATATGATAGAGGACTTTGACGTCGCGAATCTGCTCCCAGGGCATGGGCATGTTCTCCATTAACTTGAGGACAGCGTGAGGCATGTATTTGAGAGCCCCCAAGTACACCCGTTTGTCATTGCGGTATTTGCGATGAGTCATGTCACCGTGGTCGCGGATAATCTTGCGAATGTGCTCGGGAGGCATGTCTTCTTTCTGCGCATCTACGAAGCCAAATTTCCGTTTCTCTGCATAACGTTTACTTTGAAGTTGCTGCCACCGGCGAGCTATCAAACCAGAAACAAATTAACATTTTTATTTACAAAAAGGTATAAGTACAAGTGATTTTACCTTTCTCTTGAAGCTTTTCTTCGGTAATTTCCTGGGTTTTGGCAGGGTGAGCAGCTTGCATTTGTGCATGCATTGCTTGCTGATGATGGGTAGCCATTTGAGCTTGCTGCTGGGGTGTTGGAGCCATCATTGGCATTGGCATCCCCCAGGGATTCCCAGGGATCATGAACGGTGGCAAGGACATGATGAGTGTCCTTTAAATTACCACAAAACCTGTAAGAATAGTCACTTTCATTAAAGCACACTGCGTGAGGACATGCGTGAAGCTAACAACACATGCCGGTCGCTGGACAAAATGGTGGAAGTATGGAAAGCAATCGCGGAAAGCTTGTACAACACCAACACACCAATAAAAATGCATTATCAACCTAGTAAGTATCGAACAAATGAAGCAATCAATAAATAGTTTACCTTATATGTAAATTTTTCTGACCCCAGGTCCCTTAATTAGTAAAAACAGTCTTCTTTTGTTTCCCGAAATGGTCCCTTCACAAAATGCGCGTCCGAAACTAGCAGAACGCACACCAAGCGAAATATACTGAACTTGTCGGGAGAAGAAGGCCGATAAGGGAAACCATTTCGTAACTTACGTTCCCTGCACCACTGGCGGAGATTCGGATAACTAATAGAAGCATTAAAGTCAAGTTTCCTTATCAAACTATTATCAACAATTAAATTAATATCATTATAAACTTATTATTTACTTACTAAGTACCATAAGTTGTTTAGCTATAAATGATTTATTATAACGAAATTTAATTATATCGTTTTGCGTCCAAACATAGAAAGCGACACCTGTAAGAATTCTGATAAGTTCCAAACTATTCCGCTTCGAGATTGACCGGATAATAGGCGCCAACTTTTGCGTGTGTATTTGCTGTGGTTTTTGCATCGTTTTTAAATCGTAAAAAATAACTTATCAAGCTGAGTATTTTATGCCAATTATTTTATTTTTAGAATCATTTTCTTTATGAATGGAAAGCAGTCCACGAGCACTACAGTTGGTAAAACAGCTAGAAGAGCTGCGTCAATGGCAAAGAACACAACAAGAACGTTTAATCCAACAACAAGAAGAGCAACGACTAGGTCTCCAGAAGCAACAAGACAAATTCTGTGAAAGCCTTGGCTTAAAGAGTCCCACACCTCCCCAAAATGGAAAAGATAACGATTTCACTACAATTGCTTCGTTCAAACCTGATTCTGCCCTTAATTATATTCCTCCTTCACAAGCTTATGACAACCATAAAAATAACAATACGTATGCTTCGCCAACTCCCAGAAGTATTGATGAAATACCCTTACAGAAGCCTCAATCGCGAAAATCCTTCGCAACGTTGATCCAATCCACCTTGGACGAGGGACAAACCACTCATGATCCTCCAATTGGCACACAATCTTCCCAATTTAACAAGAAATTCTCTTTTCTAAAAAAAGGCCAAGGCACTGCCCGGTTTCAGCCTCGCCAGCGCTACCCTACCTTCAGACAACGTCAGACAAAAACTTCACCTTCACAATTCGACCTTCCTCATCGTCAGGACAAAAATGCAAAATCTAACGTACCCCAAATTGTTAAAGAAATACCAGCAAGCCCCACATGTCCTGGATTTCCTCCAAGAAAATACCCTGATGAAGAAACTACGGATAGTAGCGAAATCGAAGTTGTTCATAAGAAAGAACGGGATTTTCAAGATCTAGCAGTATTCGAATTAATAGAGAAATTCGCTGAGCTCAACAGCTCATTTAATTTCACCTCTTCCATGATTAACAATTTACTGGAAAATAATCCTCAGCCCCCCTTTTCCATCCTCAAGATCCTGGATAACCCTCCAGCAGGTGCTAACAATAACGAAGAAGATCTAAAAGCTTCCAAACACGTCCATTTTGCACGAGAGGAAGAATGGGAAACGTTTCAAGACGTAACTGAAAATGAGTCACGATTGTCTTGCCCCGAATCACCCAACTTTTACGAAGGATCAAATTCTCCAGACGTCTCTTGTGTTGCCTTGCAAAGTACGCCTATCATTCGGGGTAATGTTTTACAGTTCTCTACTCCCCCGGATAAGCCGGTCAATTCAGCTTCTCACACTATTTGGGACAGTTTTATTCGACCTCGGCAAGAAAACGTGTCAGAAAAGCATTCTAACCCTTCATTTCCCAATTTGGAAGACCAGGAAGAAGAAAAGGAAGAAAGTACATCAGGAGCTCATCCGGACGAGACAACGCTATTGCAGGGAGCTGTTTTGAAGACCAAATTGCTGTCTTTGGAGCGCGAAATCAACATTTTCAGGCGTGAAAATGCCCAAATGCGGAAAACGCGGCAGCAGCTTGAAGAGGCACGTCTCAAGTTGGAGAAAGAACGAGAAAAATTTGTCAAATACGCAGATAATGAAAAACGTCGGCTAATGCTCTTGGTTGAGGAAGAAAAGAAAAAGGCGATGAGGAAAGCACCTGCTCGTGTGTCCGAAGCTGAGCCAACGACTCCTAAACTACAACAGCAATTAGACGCCTTGAAAGAAGAGCTCAGGGCTAAAGAAACCAAGTTCTTTGCCGAACAAACCCGGTTGCAGGATAAGTGTCGAGGGTTTGAAATTAAGAACAGGGAACTTGTCAAGTCGGTCTCTAAATTATCTGAAGAAGAACAAACATTAAGAAGAGTAAGTTTAGATTAATTTTTCTTTCCTTAGATAATAACCTTGCTTCGCATTTTCTAGAAGTTGAATTCCGCGCTCAGACCTGGGAATGCCAAAGCTCCACCAGCAAAAGATTATAGTGCCTCTAGCCCAGTTTCACCGCAGCCACCACCTGAACTAGAAATTCATCCAGAGACTAGCCCTGACGCTCCAAAAGCTACTTCAAATATCCCAGCTCCTGAAATAGTCCCGAAACCGGCTGAAAAAGTAGCCGAGGAACCCACGATTAGGCAAACTCAATTAGCGGATGGTACGACTGTGTTCTTTTACCCGAATGGCAATCGCAAAGAAGTCTATCCTGACCGACGAGGCACCAAAATCACCTATTTCAATGGTGACGTCAAAGAAAAGCTGGTGGACGGTACCACCATTTACCTATACGGCCAAACCGGTACCAAGCACACTACGTTGCCTAACGGGACAGAAATATTGGAATTTTCCAAGTAAAATTAGAGACTACTGTTATCTTTTTCCAGCAAAAGTTGTATGCATTTGGAATTTTGTTGTAGTGGACAAGTAGAGAAAACAGAGCCGAATGGGAACAAAGAAGTTCGCTACCCTAACGGAGCCTTGCAACGACGATTTGCCAATGCGAGCGAGGAATGCCTTTGGCCCGACGGAACGCGACTCTGGAGTGACGGACACGGCCATGGTGTGTTCACTATGCCCTCTGGACAGAAGGAAATTTACACCCCGCTTTGCAAGGTAAATTACTATTTCAGTCAAGTCTAACTTCTCAAATCTAGTCCAAATTAAGAGAAATCTAGGTTAAATTACAACGAGTCTAGTATAATCCCTCAAACTCTATTCTGTTTACTTCAGTTTAGTCTGATTAAATTAGACTGAATTTGCAATTACATTAAATTAGCAATTAAACTTTATAAGTTAAGAAATACTATATAATCTAGTCGAATTCAACTTAAAAGAAAGTTTTTATTGTGTCAAATTTTAGAGAAGGGAATATCCGGATGGAACTGTCAAGACTTTGTATCCGGACGGACGAATGGAAACACGTTACCCGTCTGGAAGACTGCGAATGAAAGACCAGGAAGGCCACGTTATTTTGGACACGGGGAATGTGCCTGTTTCTGCAGCTAAACCTTGATAATTTATACAGAATGTATGGTTTTGTTTTTCTTTGTATTTGTATATAGGCTACGCAGATGAGTTTGTATCTATTCACGATACTCACGAAATAAATTGTGCCTTGGGTCTACTTTCCAACTGCACGGCTTGCTGTTTAGTGGCATCGGTCAAGTAAACACCAAACTCTAAAGGATTCATCTCGTGCTGGATGCCAAACAAACGACATAAAGCGTCTCTGGCTGCTAATTCTTCTGCGATTTCAGGGCTTTCTCCTGGAGCTTTACGTTTTTTTTTCAAGACAAAAGGGAGACATTGTAGCTAGTTTTTTTGGGGTACGCTTATGATTTTTACCTGATCCGATTAATTGTTTATTCGAGTAAACACCCACGTGATATGTCGCTAGAATGGTATTGACGCCAGTTTTGCGAATGAGACGAGGTTCAGGCTCACCATTGCCCATCTTCTGTAACACATCTACTAAGACGCCCATTGGATTGATGGGTTGCCATAAGTCAGCAATGGATTTGTCAGCTAACTGCACTGCGATGAAATCGTACACAAATCGCCGTGCTTGGTCCTCTCCGGAGCTTCGATTCACGCAAGAAACTATCGCATGTAAGCATGTGGTCAAAATTTCTTTGGAAGGAGGATCTACGGAGCATAGAATGAGCTCAGACATTCCCAAGTGTTTGGCAATGTGGGTATGAAGATCTGGATCCATTAAAAAATTTTGAATTATCCTGGGAAAACGACGAAAACTTGAACAATTACTGCTTTTAAACAAGAGTATTGCTTACCGGATCCCTTCTTCGGGAAGATTAGGCAAACTGGCTCGGAGATAGCCATACAAAAACCGCTCCACTAAAACTTTTCCTTCTTCCGCCAAAGTCTGGTTATCCTGGAGTTGTAAGGGCGTATCAATTCCCAAAGCTTGCTGCTTTTTTGTTTCTTCGTAGATGTAAGAAGAATGGGTGAAACTCTGCCGTAACAAAGCCTTATCGAGTGATTCATTTAACCGTTTCTGGAAGGCGTAGATTTCTGCGTCATAATTCCTATTATAAGGATAAGGTTATCATAACCATCTAAGTTGTGGAAGGTTGAAAGTTGAATTCGTACCATTCTAAGAAGGAATTCCTGGGGTTCACAAGTTTTCCTCCATTCAGAGCGATTTCCTTCTTCTTGCGTCTTTGTAATTCCATTAACGTAGGAGCGACACAACGTGGTTTAAAACACTGCGAACCTAACAGTAACACAATAGCCAGAATCAGTCATTGATGGATTGAATAAGTAAATGTGTGGAAGAAAAACTGTAAATAAGTAACATTCTAAAAAAAAGTTTTCCCTTACTTGAAGCATGTATGTTTTTTATGGATGCTACGATATTCTTAGTAGGTTTTTGAAGCAACTGCTGCTTTCCTGTATTCACGAATGACCTTAAAGTAATACTGACTAGGATAGTCGCACACTGCATTTTTAAAAGAAAAAATTTCCGAAAAAGTCCCAGCTTTGTCTAATAAACACGTTTTACTTGCATTCAAAACTGACGAAGTTTATCACGGCAAGCAAGTGGCAAGGGTGTGAATAAAACGCGAAATGTAAAACGCGAAATGTGAAACGCGAAATGCTAAAACGCGAAACCGCACGAGCGAAATCCCGCAAAACGCGGTAAAATGTGAAACAATAACGTGAGAGAAATTGTACGCTAAGTTTTCAAATAATACTTGAAAAACACAAGAAATAAAATAACAATATATTTTCAACCAAACCTACCTTAACTTAACCTATCCTAACCTAATCGAATGTAGGATAAATCATAAATACATTTATAATATAAAAACCTACTTAATCATCCTAGTGATCCTATAATTGATCATACCGTACTCAAATAGAGTGTCGTTCCAACTAAAGAAAGCGTGCATCATGAAATCCGCCCAAAAATTTTGCGGTTTTCTAACTGACGGAGGTAAACCTCGACGTGGATTACAGTAGACGCCAAAAAGAGACGTATACCCCCTGCCGAGGATCGATGACGTTTTGGATAGAATTGGCAATGCAAAATACTTCACCTCCCTCGACTTTTGGCTAGTGGTTACCGGCAGGTAGCGGTTGACCCTGAACACCAAGAAAAGACAGCTTTCGTCACACCAGACGGTCTCTATATGAATTCAAGAGGATGCCATTCGGGTTAAGCAACGCACCTGCCACCTTTCAGCAACTTATGGACAAAATGTTAGTTGGCTTAAATACGACATCAGTGTCTGGTATACTTAGGTGACGTGCTGGTTTATGGAACAACATTTAAAGAACACCAGAGTCAATTGAGGACTGTGCTAGAAGCGATTTCCCGGGCTGGACTTACCTTGAAAACCCAGAAGTGTGCGTTCGCCTACGAGCAGATTAAGTTCATGGGACACGTCCTTATGGAATTCGGCCTGACCCGGATTAAGTTCGAGCCTTCGCGGAATTTCCAGTATCCCAGAATGTCATTCGCCAAGTACGAAGTTTCCTTGGCCTCAGCAGCTATTATAGAAGATTTGTCCCTCACTTTGCAGCCGTCTCGAAACCACTCACGGAACTTCTACGAAAGCGCTAAGTACAGAAGTGCGGAGTTATGCAACGGGCTGTTTTCGAGGGACTCCGCCAGTTATTAACAGCGCCGCCTGTGCTCGCTTCGCTTAGGACTGAATGGGATTTTGAGGTCCATACTGTTGCGTCGGGAGATGGAATGGAAGCTGTCTTCATTCAGCGGGATGGAGACCGCGAAGATACCTAAGCCGGAGACTGACCCCCAAGTGAAGAAAACCACGACAGTAACGACCTTGAGTGCTTGGCTGTCGTTTGGGCAGTCGAAAATTTCCGTTCGTATGTTTTCGGCCGTCCGTTCCGGGTTATTATTGATAACTCGTCAGTCACTTAGGCTCTACTCAAAGCAAGTCCTTCCAACCAAGTTCAGCCCTACAGGCAGTGGCGTATCCAGGATTTTGTTTCGGGGGGGGGGGGGG
>JAGJRO010000036.1:0-243027 GCA_022832285.1 Lepidurus apus apus
CCCCCGTCTCCACCCCCCGAACATACACAACTTATGGACACCCCCCAAGCTAAAGTGGCACGTGAGGTTTGGCACGCCAAACGATAGTATAAGCTGGGCATGTCCCAAAAGGGACTTGCCCAGCTAATAAGAACCTTGCAGTGAACTGACGAATGTTTTACAAGAGACCAGTGTTCTGGAACGGACCCAAAATCGTTCCGTTCATTTGAACGGAACGGAACGGAACGAAGCGTTCTCGAAAATAGGCCGGAAAGGAACGGTATTTTGGCCCGTTCCTTCCGTTCCGACCCAAGCTGTCTATTGGCCGTAGAGTAAAATAGAAAAATTGAACTTAGCGGAGGCCTAGTGAAAGACAAATCAACCGTCGACTGAAAACTACCCATACTTAAGTTTTTCAGATGTTTAGACCTGTCAAACTAGGATGTTTTATTATTCTTAATNTGAACTTAGCGGAGGCCTAGTGAAAGACAAATCAACCGTCGACTGAAAACTACCCATACTTAAGTTTTTCAGATGTTTAGACCTGTCAAACTAGGATGTTTTATTATTCTTAATTAATTTTAGCTACACAGTATCTCTTATTGATATTTTATTTAACAGTTACTTTCAGTTATTTATCATTTTAGATAGATAATAGTAAAAATAATTCGGTTTTTATTCCTATTTTAAATTTCCCGCTTCTTTGTGATAAACGCTAACTATTAGAAATCGATTATTTTTTCTCAATATTGTAATCGATTTTTATATCGGAACGGAACGGAACGTCTCGAAAAATGCTCCAAATGGAACGGAACGGAACGACGAGAGCTCTCCAGTGGAACGGAATGAGTGACGTTCCGAAAACGACGCCCGTTCCAGAACACCGCAAGAGACTATTCGATGCCTTTGCGGAGATATTCAACACGTTCTCCGGATTTAGTTACATATCTACGTAATGTATCCCGGGGTCAAACATGACACTTGTGTGTCACTGGCCAACAATGAATTTTTCTTTTTTCAGCTAGTGGAGTGAAAGAAAGCAAGTTTTAACGACTCTCATCAACGAAAATTGATGAGAATCGTTAGCGAACCTAACCTAACCTAACTTAATAACCTACCCTAATCAAACCTAAAGCTAACCTATAACCTAAACTAATTAACATAACCTATCATAACCTAACCTGTCCTAACCTAACCTAAACTAATGCATTTCCAATCCAACTACCAATTTTGAACTCGAGGGACACCAGTTTGTCATTCGTTTTCACAGAACGTTTTGAAACCATAATACACACCAGTGTCATTGTTATCTCCGAGTTCCGAAACTGGAGAACCTGTTGGAGAAAATAACTCCAGGATGTGCAGCCCTCTATTGAAACAAAGAATAAGACAAGGCTCACGGAAACAACAGGGTTTCAGGATACAAGGAACCGAAAGATGCCTTTGCCGAGCAAAGGCTCCAGGGTCAGGGCCGTCTTAGGCGCAGCCCCACTAGCGGATTTTCTCCGTACGTTTTCTTCCCGTACGGATTTATTCCGTACGTTTTTGTGAAGTGCGTCCCGACTATTCCGCATTTCCCCTTGCGTTGCTCCGCCTCCTTTGCCATCTTTTGCCTCCTTTGCTAAAATAAATTTATTTAAGGTCTGTTTTACTTAATTTGCTACTTAATTACTTACACGAAATACCAAAAAGTTGTCCGAGCTTTCCCCATGTTTCCTCTTTCTTTTTTCTATCCTTGAAAACTTTTGAGCTGTTATCCCACAGTACTGGATTGATCCTGACTTTGTTGATGAAGGCCACTTTCTTTTCTAGGTTCCAAGCCATTATTGCTCAACGTTAATAGAGGTAACGACAGAAACTATTTGACTAGGTGGAGAGCGATAGCATTTATATATAGTCCTCCACCTGATATCATACAATGTTTAAGCCGTTAAATAGACAAAATGTCAGTAGGGCAAAGGTCGATCTAATGTTGGCCTAGCACTGCATCATAACGGTACAGCGTTAGTTGCCGCTAATAGAATCTCTGCTATTTATTTATTCATCATACTTTCTCTAATGGTGAGATTAACTAATTTTACAGGGCATGATTTACATTAGTTCCATTTATTGTGTGCCTTATATCGTTTGTGTTTATTTTTACATGCGTTTTTCTTTTCTATGGGAGGGATCAATATAGTCTCGTTTCCTCATTGGTTGGTCAATAATCCGTAAAGATTTGGGCACCAGTTTTGAGGAAACGGACGAAGGTTTTCGATCCCATCTGGAGGGCATAAACTGTGCGGAAAAACACCCGGATCGGCGAGAAAATCCGCTAGTGGGGCTGCGCCTTTAACACCGCCATGGGCCCCTGGGCCAAGTTTCAAAATGGACCCTTGAAACCTGCGTTTTATGAAAGCTGCGTTTTATTTGACGTTTTATTCTTAACCGAGTCTGACTCGCTGGCTTCAAGCCGTTTTATTTGTCTGACGCCTCACCTATTGTGCGTTTTATTTGTGAGAGAAGCAGACGCGTCGCGTCTTGCCGGACGCGAAGGCCGGACGCGTCAGACGAGAACTGACGTCCTCGTTCAGCGAGTCCGTAGTGCGAGTCGAAGTTGTTTATTTTTTGCTGATGAACATGGAGCAATAAGTTATAGTTAATATAGCAACCAGTGTTCTGGAACGGACCCAAAATCGTTCCGTTCGTTCCGTTCTGTTCATTTGAACGGAACGGAACAAATCGTTCTCGAAAATAAGCCGAAACGGAACGGTGTTTTGGCCCGTTCCTTCCGTTCCGGCCCAAGCCGTCTATTGGCCGTAGAGTGAATCTGTGAAATTCTCCAAACAAACGTTTTGTGAGACACTTGCTGTGAACGTTAGTTATTTATCATTTTAGATAGATAATAGTAAAAATAATTCGGTTTTAATCTTATTTTAAATTTCCCGCTTCTTTGTGATAAATGAAGCCGATTAGAAATCGATTATTTTTCCAATTTAGTAATCGATTTTTATATCGGAAGGGAACGGAACGTCTCGAAAAATGCTCCGAATGGAACGGAACGGCGAGAGGTCGCCAGAGGAACGGAATGAACGGCGCTCCGAAAACAACGCCCGTTCCAGAACACTGATAGCAACTCTCTGACATCAAAGAAAAGCAGGGGAGAAAAACGGATATCGTTTTATTTTTAAATTATATTTAATTTTATAATTATTTTTCAATTTGCCAAAGTTTGTGTTTCCTTGGCGGAGTATCTAGTTTGTTTTCAATGCTAATGATGTCCGTAATTTTTTACTCATGGTTGATCTTATAGGCTGCGATGAATATAATCCTGCTAAAAATAAGTTGCTGTACACTCCTGAATTTAATCTGGATTTCTGTATTGCACTGTCTCTTTTTAAGAATATACAAGGTATTTTAAAATAAAATTATGGGACCTGTTATGCTCACTTATACTGTAGTTGTAACCGCTAACATCTTCACTGATATCAAGTTCCAGAAGGATCTGAATAAAAAAGCTGACCCTGCCAATATACTTCGATAGCAGTTAATCGCTAAAGGCAATGTTTTTATGTCCATTATTCATGAGAGTTTACGTTTAGAATGAGGTTGTTTACAAAACTGACGGTTGAGAATGCTACGAACCGTTTTATTTGGTATGACGCGTCCGAGCCAGTGTTCCGGAACTTCTTTTTTTTCCGGAACGTCGTTCTCTAACGTTCTTCGGTCAACTTCTGTCGCTCCGTTCCGTTCTATTTGGCAAAATTTTCAAAAGAACTAGTTCCGAACGGCCGTTCCGCCCAACTTTTCCGTTCCGCTCAAAGATCCGATAGTTTTATGGAAAACAATTAAAAAAGTTTCTAAGTGTGGCGAGTAGACGGCACAAACACTAGATTGCCTAGCCACTAGATGGCGTGGTATGGGAACGGTAAATTTCCCGAAAAAATCGTTCCGTTCCCTGCCATTTTCAGTGCAACGCCGTTCCGTTCCCGTTCCGCCCAAAAGAGCGGAGCGGAACGGAGTTTTCCGGGAAGTTCCAGAACACTGATCCGAGCAACGCGTCCAACACTCGTCCTAAATAAAACGACTTTAGCGCCTGACGCGGACGTTTTTCACTGACGCGGTAGGACGCGACCATAGCAAATAAAACGCAGCTCAGGTCAGGATGGGCCCCCTTAGTTCAAAATGGGCCCCTAAACAGGTCAGGATGGGCCCCCTAGCCTCGTGTGGCCCTGGGCCAGTGGCCCATGCGATAAGACGGCCCTGTCCATGGTAGGAAGGTACTAAAGAGGTTGCTATAAAGGCACGGGAAATGCCTTTTGCGGAGAAACGTTCCACCGAGTCCCGGGCCTAGTTCCACCGAGAGGTTAAAGGTGCTTTCAGATTGGTGGTCTAACAAGGTCTAAGTGGCTTACGAGTGGACTATTGCTGGCTCAGCAGCTAATTGACCCACAGTGGACTATTTTTGCTGTTAGATATGGATAGTACGTAAAAAGAAAAGGGGCTGGACCATACGAAAAGGGGGTTGACCAGTTGACCAAGTCACCACCATAAGATTTTCGACGCACACGCTTCTTTTTACTCCAAATCAAAATATACTGTTACGGACCAAGGCCAAGGTTAGGGGTCCTGTAGGGAACGGTAGGGGAACTAACACTGACCTTGCTGTTTGTTGTTTTGTTAATTGTTGGTTTACTGAGAAATGTAAGGATTGTGTCTTAACGTTGTGCAAACGATTACTCGGTGGAGGGTATAAAACACCGATGTTCCCAGTTAAGGGGGACAGAGTAGAACGAGCTTCAGACAAATAAAAGCCTTGAAATCAAGCCATCCGTGACAATACGCAATACCAAGGATCACAACGATTGCTTCAAAAATCAGTCATTTTTTTGCCACGAAAATAACTCGAGAGTGTTTACAAGGACGGATTGTTTACAATAACTATATATCCCTCCCTTTCTAATTTCGCCATGGCGTGTTAATTACTTAGTCCCCGCCTAGCCTCCTAGCTGATGACCGGTAGTCATGTTGGGGTCTAAAGCGTGCTTTACACTGCCCCTGTCAACTGTCAGCTGTCTGTCTGGCGGGCAAGCCGCATGCGCAGTACCGTTGACATGGCTAGAACTCCTGTCAGAAAACTCAACACGTNACACTCGTCCTAAATAAAACGACTTTAGCGCCTGACGCGGACGTTTTTCACTGACGCGGTAGGACGCGACCATAGCAAATAAAACGCAGCTCAGGCCTACAAGAAAAAAAAATGCCCACTGAGAGTTTCGAACTCTTACCTACATAGTAAAAAGGCGTGCCTTTGCCCGCTATACCACTTCTGTAAAGAATATGTTGCCCAACAACCACTACCTACGCAGCCTATAACGCAAGCTCTCTAGACTTTAACATAGGAGGGAACAGCAACATCAGCAAAGGATTATAGCAACACTGCAGATCAACCCTATTCTATTGTGGTCAACTCAATCACATGAGAACAAATAAGTTTCACTTTCACTTAAGAAAATAAATTACTAGGATACTCCTATGATGAACACATTGGTTTTAATAACAGATACACCAGCTTTAAGTTAATTTAGCACAGAAGCAACGCAAGGTAATCAGGAAATATCACACCAATCGTAACACCTAAGCCTACATAATCTACGGTGTGTAATTAATTACATAATAATACAAAAATAGCTGAATTATACCTTTCGCTTCTTCGGTATTTGTGTTGCCATATTTTAAAAACCATGTACACACAATCCCAATATCGGCAACGGTTAAAACTTGAAAGGAAGACCCATCGTCATTGAGTAAAAACACGAATAAACATCAGGAAATATCACAGATAGACCTTTATGGGCGTTTTGTTACCACTTTGAAAGTCGCAGGCTACTTCCTGAGAGGACAGGATTGGTCAGACCTGTTTTCAGACCTGTTTTGCTCATCGCGGGAAATCTAAAAAAATGAGGTCAAACGTAAATCGATAGCAATATGGATATATCGATTCCATAGCTTATATGTGCTGAACAAGCGGGAAAATACAAACCATTCTTCATCCGATCAGAACTACCATTTTCTTAGAAACTGAGTTTTTGGAATATGCAACTACTTGTAAGTAGGGTACTGTAGATTCATAAGGCAATCGCTTTCTGGTAAGAAAGGTAAGATTGCAAGTACACGCAAATAATATTAGGCGATGTGCTCTTATAATAAAAAAAATAAAACGAAATCTTTGTCTCAAGACTTGACTTTTCACACAAGTGTTACATGACTTTTTACACATAAAACTGTAAATTCGTACTTGTTTTTTTTGCAAACCATTTGAATTTTGTATCCTAAAATATAATAGAACACGATTTAAAGTATAAAAGTTGGATGTGAATTGACTTTTATACTGTTAAACACTACAACTGCAAAACATTTCTGCCAATGATTTTTGAAACACATCTACAAAACGTTACGCCAATAAAGAGGCAAGGCACCTGGTCTACACTGAACTAGGATCTAAATGTAACGATTCTTTGTTCACTGTAATTTTACTCGAATTTTTGAAAAACCTGAAGTTCGTACATACCATAGGACAGGTTTGCATCTAGTAGAAGATATTTTAGTTTGCGAACGGTTGCAGAACAGAAGGATTTGCTTGCTTCGCGGTGCATTTCAACAGGTACGAAGTTTGCCAATACTTTAGTTTGTAAACTGGAAAAATAAAAAGTCACAGCCTTCAGTGAATAAGTTCTTTGGCAGAAACGTCAATGATTTTGGACAATTTCAAAGACGTGTTGACGATATATCTTGCATCTTATATATGTATTATTGTTTTAGTATATAATTATGTATTATAATTATATATTATACATTTATTTATTATAAAATTATTAGCATTATTGTTTTATTATGTTATAGACTTATTTGAGAAGGAAAATAAGGCGTCGATCGAAAGTACGATAGCGTAAGGGCCGATAAAAATGTTCCTATAAGAAGAATGTCATGCCTCGAACGCAATTAATATCCCTTGGCCCCTTTTTTCTAGGGCTAAGCTAGCCCAAGAAAAGGATTGCTATGGCTATAAAAGTCATTCTTTATCCCCATCGATATTATGATATATACTTTTGTCCAACAGTCATCTGTTATGGGAACACAGAGTATACACACGACACAAGCACACACATCCACACCTGGACAGGGTGTTAGTGTTGAATACATTTGGTTTTGTGTATGTACAAAAGAAATACCATTCGTAATGAAAAACTGTTGTTATTCATGGCACTACAGTCACTTAATCATGATTGTGACGGAATGCTTCCAAGAAAGAGGCCTGTACTTCAATATTTTTGTAACACGTAGGAAAATTGGGCTTTATGGCTGAATTACGAACACATTTCTCGCTCAGTAATGTTTTAGATAGTCTAGAGGAAAGATGAAGTTCGTAGTGTTACTGACTCTGGTCGCCTGGTACTGGGCCAGTACCAAAGAATGTGCCGGTGATATCAGCTGGAACCGATTTGCAACTAGTAAACTGTATACCAACACTAGAATGGTGACTATATTGGACCAGTATATTACTCCGCTATATATTCCCAAAGGTACTTTAGCTCAAATCAGTCCTTAATGCTCCCGTATACCTTAGCTTATTGATGCGAAACAGTCAAAGATGGCGCTGATGTTTGTTAATCGTTTTGCGAAAGCAAGTAAAAAATGAAAAGTATAGCTAATTGCCTACTTGTTTAGCTTCTGAAAATTACAACTTGCAACATTAAATCTTTTAATGTTCTCATTCTCTTTGTTTTACTAATACTTTGTTTTATTGAATACATTTTATTTAAGCCAATTCCCTGTTAATGGCTCGGATGCAATGTGGCTCGGCTTGCGCCTCTAACAAATCCTGCCAAGCCTTAAATTTCTTCGAGACCGAATACTCTTACGTCTGCGAGATGCGACCCGAAAATTTGTGCGGACTCGATAAAATTCGGAAAGCGTTTGTATACCAGATTGGAAGTACTGTGTGGGACAAACCGAGTCTTGGATCGGCAACGTCTTGCTTTGAGGTCCGATTTAATAGCACGACCATAGCGAATTCTTGTAAAATTATGCGACCTGGATGCTTGGGAATCTGGCCTAATTGCTCCAACTGCATGACAAATTGCACCGTTTGCTACGCCAGAATGGAGACACCAAGTAAAGAACAAACACTATGCACTATTTATTGAAATAACAACGCAAATCTTAGCAATTGTAATAAATCATTATGATTCACGATGATTCATTGCTAAAATTACAGGCTATTGAAATTAATCCATGTTTTTTGTGTTATAGCTTGCACATATTGGCTGGAAGGTGACCGAGCGAGTCAGGTACCCATCTTTGGCAGATGCGGTCCTGGTTCTTCGGATACTATCTTAGCACGAAGGACCCTCCTTCGTACATTTAATAACAGTCTGTCAACCTTAATTCAACTGCCTTTCCGTGATATGAATCGCTTGTTTAAATTGACAAACCACACAATGCTCCAATTTTGGTGCTATAACATAACTACTAGCATTGGGTATTTTGCCATCTACAAGAACGCCTACATCGACGAAAACGGGACGTTGATGAACCTGACCTTTCATAATGTATCGACTACCAATGTGTTGCAATCGTTTCCAGCAGGCGATATTTTAAAGCTAAATGGAACGGCGATGAAACCCACACCTTTCGTGAAGGTGACTGATGATCGCTACAGCTGCGGATCCTTTTGGTTACTGGATACCAACAATGCTACGTACTGCCCCGGAGGGGGGGTAGGTATGTGGGGTGCGAACAAGACCGATGCTGCTAAATACGTAACCGAGACGGGAATGAGGTTTCCTGATGGGATGTCTTGCGAAGATTTCTCCCTTGCCTACGTGCCTTAGAAAATTAGCTTTTATTTAGAATTCGCACCTAAAGTTTAATTTTCTGGCGTTATCGATTTCAAACTTGGCGAGAGTGATCCTTTCAATATTTACACAGTTTCCTGAGCAGGAACATACGTTTGCTTGCAGTGGTAGGATTTGTATTTGAAGCTGTAGTTTAATTTCTTGGTGTTCTATTCTGAACTGGAGTGTCTAATTCGCGTATAAACTAAAAATTAATTCTTGACAATTCCCGAGTTTATTAAATTAATGAGATCATTACATTAGCTTAAAAACTCCCCTATTCAATACACGAGCTGGGATTTTTGTTTTGAAACTGTTATGTTCAATTGTCATTTTCAGTTAATATTTGCTGATACTTTATTGTGCGTTACCCTTTGCTGGGAGCCTTGAGTGGTTCAATACATTTCTTAAGTTCTCTAAACCCAAAAATCTTTATTAATATTTTCATGAAAATAGATACAAATACGAGATTTTGCAATGACTACCAAGTAGTATGGAATTTGACCTGAAGGTGTTATCCATCCACCCATTTTTGCCTATTGTTGCGAAAGATCAACATATTTAATTAAAAGGCAGATCAACTTCTACGGAGAAGGAAGCTATGCCTGGCCAAAAAGCGATGCAAGCATAAAAATAGTGTTGCCAAGTTCTTTGAAGATAGGCAAACACGTAAAAAGTATAACAGTTCATCTGAAGGCCTTTCCAAGAAAAAAATAATCTTTCACCAGGACCTTTCACCACGCCACGCAATTTTCATTCCCGCCAGGCAGTTTCACCTGGGCCAAAGGTTGCTTTCACCCCATTCTTCAGGGAGATGAGATCCGGGTATAAAATGTGGTTGCAGCTCGTGTTTCAAATCATTACGGCAAAAACTCCCTGGTCAAGTAAGCTTGTCGACACCAAACTTTTATACACATTCTTAAATTTACTTATTTAATTGTTTTCCTTTGTTTCTACTTTCAGAAAATGAACCTGGGGGATGCTCACAACATCGCTGTGGCGGATTCTTCCCGTTATCGTTCTCGTCGCTCCCGGTCCCACTCTCGTCGTTCCCGCTCTCGGTCCCAGTCTCGTTGTTCTCGGTCCCACTATTGTCATTCCTGCTCCCGGTCTCACCGCTATGAGCCAGTTCTGCAGCCCGGTTACCAGCCCTATGACGAACCCCATCTCTATAATGAACTCTATGACAATCTCTATGAAAATCTCCGTGTTGAGTCCTATGTTGAGTCCTATGTTGAGTCCTATGTTGAGTCCTATGTTGAGTCCTATGTTGAGTCCTATGTTGAGTCCTATGTTGAGTCCTATGTTGAGTCCTATGATGAGACCGGGTTCCAGCTCGCGTTTCAGCTCGCGTTTCAGCCCGGGGTTCATCCCGTTTGTCGGCCGGTTGAGGCGCGGTTTACATCCAAATGGCCCAGAGAAATTAAACTACAACGCGCCAGATTTTTCGCGTAAGAGCATGTTAAAACTTTATTTTACTTAACATAATTTTGTTAACATTATCCTATTTCCTGCAGAAGTAGACAGCGACAAATCAACAAACAGAATCGAATTGCCAAAAAGAACGAACCAGTGACGCTGTGACTATACAAAATGTGACTTTGTCCATCAAATTTACGTATATATGTAATGCAATGTAATTGCAGTGTTGTAATGTAATTCAGAAGTTTGACAACAAGATAAGAATATAAAAATGTCAGTGCCCATGCTTGAAATCTAACGCGTTATAACATCGAAAAAAACTCTTAGTCTTTACTTAGTCTAAACTGCGATTTCATTAATTCATGTTTAATTCGTTATTTAAGCTTAAGATTAAGATATACCTTATAGTCTATACTGCTGCGAAACAATACATCATTAAACTCAACAAAACTAGCATTGGGGAAAAATTGCAACTCTTAAGAAATTAATAATTTAATAGGAAAATTTAATTTCCACAGTTTTTTCTGGTACCGGACAGATTCAATGCGAATTCCGTACTCCAGTTTATTAAGCTGAGTGCCACCGACCAATAAGCCATCACTAAGCAACATGTCCTGACAGTCTTTGCGTCGTAAGCCGAAAGCCCTTCTGCCAAGAGTAGTTCTTGTGTCGCGTTCCCGTCCAAATCAGGGTTCCAAACACACCTCTTGTCGGGAATGCCTTGTCTATTTTACATAAAAAAAAGTCCATAAGAGTCACTTGAAAAACCGGCTTGTGGCAAGAATTGGCACACGTGAGGTCACACGACCGAATGACAACGACAAAAGTAAATGACTTACTTCAGATTGGAAGATACAGCAAAAGATTTACTTCCTGTTTATACGAGCAAGGAGTACCACAAATTAACCCAAAAAGAAATGACACAATCCTTCTTCACTTTAAGTTTTTATTTACGATTAAAACCAGTTTGCCATGGTTCAAGATTGCACAAGTTTACTGTTACAAAATTCGAAACCCATTCCACTATACCATGTTGAAAGAATAAAAAACGACATTCGTTTCATTAAAGTCTCCGTTAGTTCAATTCGTTTCAAACCAGCGTTCATTTACTAATCATCTTCATTCAGACTTTTAATCTACTATTTTGAACTGTTTAAGCTTGGAATCACAGTAGGAGACCAGATTTAAGTTTAGCAAACGAGTTTAATCTTTTTCTATAAAAATAAAAATAAATAAATAAAAACACTGACAGAACCAGATTTTCCGTATAGAAAACGGAGTGCTTCCAAAAACAGTTTCTGTTACAAATGTTTGCAATTTTTAAATTCTTTACAGGCATCATAATACTTAATGTAACGCCATTCCATATTTCTCTGGTAATTTTACGCATTTCTGTGTCGTAAAGTGCCTCTAAATTATCTGCTTGCATTGTAATCATTGCAAAATACTGTGCAATACGTTATTGATAATAAAAATAAATATATTAAAAATATATCAAATAAATATATAAATATGTTATTGGTGCAAGTGACCCCCTCATTTTTCTACCGCACGTGCTTCAGGGTGCACATATCCTTGCGCAACGAAGTTTTGCATATAATGAAAAATGAATAAAGAACTATTACCGAGGGAGTGTGGGTAGTTTTTGCTCATGATCTGTGAACCAGTTTTAGAAGACCAAGTACAAGTACCAAGACAAGACCCCTGAAGATACTTTCTTAAGCTTATATAAGAGCGAAGGCGATAACGCAGTCTTATAACAGAGTCCACAACAGAAATGGCCAGACATGAATGTCAAGTTCAAGTTCGCTTCAATCTAATTGCAGTCATAATATGTTGCCTTTGTCTTGTGGTGCTAGGTGTGCCCAGTGTTCCAAAAGTTAAATCTGTGAAATTAAATTCCCAAAGATCGAACCTTTACTACGATAGGGAATGGGATAACTTTAAGGTAAGTTAAATTAGTACACAATTCAATTTTCATCTTAAACATTTTTCTAAACTGACTTTTTTAAACTCTTCAGCTCCTACAATCAACAAGTTGCAAGCATAGGTTTCAATTTTAGCAAATGTTAAAGAAAAATAATATGAATAGAACGCACGTGCGGAGCCAAAAGCTGATATTTCAAAATTCACTTAAAAATCAGGCAGTTTACTTGAATTTTTCGCGAGCTAAGAAATGCATTGCCTTGTAGGAAACCTATGGGAGGGTTTACCGGAGCCCGGCGGAGGACCGCATGCGCAGAGCCATCTGGCTGCAGCGCATCAAAAGTATTCGACAACATAATGCACTCTACGCGATGGGTGGAATGAAGTTTTCCTTGTCTAGCAATACCCATGCTGATTTAGTAAGAAACTTTCGTGTTCCTTTTTAATTCTACGAAATGCTGTTTCACTAATTGGCTAGTAGTTTGACTATATAGTATTTATGACGTTTATAGACTGATAAAGAGTTGAGACATTTGTTGGGCACTGAACCTCCTCTACCAAGTTTTCACCGTCATAAGCCGTTTTCTGAAGAACACGAAGAAGACTACGATATTGACGGTTTGCCTCTTGATTATCATCCAAGTGAATATGAAGATCTAGAGGAAACCAGGGGTGTTATTACGCATTACGAGGTAAAGCTTAAGAGAGAAAACCGGCCTTGGTTGAATATGAAGAATAACGCTCCGGTTCGTGAAGAGCAAAAGAGGGAAAAGCGACCAGTAAGTATAAACAAGCACAGGGGTGAAGGTCTGACGAAGAAAGGAGAAAGCCAAAGCGCAGCCAAAAAGACTAAACTACCCTCTAGTGTTCAAAAAGCGCACGAAGTTGAAGCTACAGAGGAAGAAGACCAAGGCGGAGGAGACAAAGACGAAGATGAAGAAGATAAAGAAAACGACGAAGGATTTGATGAAACAGATGGTGATGCAGATGGTGAAGGAGATCCTGATGAAGATTATGAAGATTACGAAGACGATGAAGATGATGAAGATTATGAATATGATGAAGATTATGGATACGATGAAGATTATGAAGATGAAGATGTCAACCAGACTAGGGTTGCAAAAAGACTTGGTGACGAAGAGGTCGTAGAACGTCTTCATAATGAAGGAGAATTAAGTGTACCTTCCCTTTTCCAAATATTCTTAGAGTTCTTAGAGGAAAGAAGCAATAACAGGTATTATACTTCCAAAACATCATCTCGTGGTTCAAGTTGATAACTTTTTCTTCTTCAAAATTTGTTTTCAAAGTACGGCACGTCATGGCAACCATAAGAGGAAGAAGAAGAATAGAAAGAGGAAGAAAAAGGAAAAGCAGAAGAAGAAAAAGGATAAAGAGAAGAAAAATAAGAAGAAGGAAAAGGACAAAAAGAGAAAAGAAAAGAATAAAAAGAAGCAAAAGAACAAGAAACCAAAACCTAAGCCGTACAAAAAGCTTAACATATTTCAACAGTTGAACCAAATTAACGAAAAGATTAAGGATTTTGAATTAGAAGACATCGCAGCGTCGACTGATCTGGTGCAAACTATTAACCAAATTTGGAAGAAAGCGAAGTTCTTGTTGAAATTAGCGTGGGCTACTTTTGGTAACGATGACGACAATGATCGCGATCATTACGATCAAAACGACGTCGATAATGACGAGGATGACGACCTTTACGAACACCACGATGAAGATTACGAAGACGGAGTAGAAGAACAAGAAAAAGAAGAATCTTTCAAGGTCAGTACACCAGCAATCCTACGGCGAATAACCCAATAAAACAACTTAAAATCCAATAATTAAAGCTTTTACATTAAAACAGTTGGACTTGAGTAAGGACTCGTGCATGCCCCAAGTGAAGGACCAAGGCTACTGCAGTAATTCATGGAGTACGTACCGCATATTTGTAAATCTTCTTACAGCAATGCAAGCAATCATTCTTGTAATTTGCGTCTGATTATCAATACTTTATTTCTCTATATTTATTTCCACATATTTTGGCAGATTTACGTATATATTTCTTAGTATATTTATGTCTGATTTAATTTTAAAAGACTATGGTACTATGTACTAATTTACGTTATACGTACCTTGTACCTTGTTTTTAGGTTTCGCTGCAGTGGCGCCAATGGAGGTAAACTAGTTTCTCTATGGAAAGTTACTATACTATCTTACATCACTATAAGTCTAGACAACTTCAAGTGTCCAAAGCTGGTTAACTTCGGTGTATTTTTCTTGTAGTTTGCGTACTGCCGGAACAAAGGTTCTGGTCAACCATTTCATTTATCCGAGCAGCAATTAACGGATTGCGTCTATGACAATGGCTGTGAGGGACCTGGCTTTTATACCACAGCTTGGGAGTACATCAAATACAACGGTGGTTTAGCGTGCCACGACACCTATCCGTTAGTATCAGATCGAAGTGGTACTTGCGTAAGTTCAAATTTAGCGTTCTTAGCTTTCAAAATTTGACTGTTAAAGGATCTTAAATATTTCAAATATTTCATAGAGATTTTACCGTATTTTACAACCCAAACTTTCCAACTTAAAGCTCGCATGTAACTTGGCTAGTCTCAGTCACGCTACCGCGAGGCGGCGCGCAGCCTTTAGTATGGGTGTATATGAACGCGCATTGCATCTGCGCATAACACGGCAAGCTTGGAGACCTTTCTAACCGCGTATTGAGTTTGCATCAAGTTTTTCTTTAGAAATACACAGAAATAACGGCTAGGACTTGTCAGTTTCCAAATGCGCAAGTTTGCCTTTCTTCACGTAAGAAGAAAATTAATTTGCATTTTTCAAATTAGTGAAGGCAAAAATTTAAAAAGTAAAATCGTCCTGTCCTCCATGTTAATATTACCTACATTACTGTCAAGACGTTTTGCAAACATTTCTCGGACTTTTTACGTAAGACAGCTTCAGCTTTCCTATGCTATCGTGCCAAAGCAATCTTAGCTATACGGAAGTCTTCATGGTTTGAATATGAATTGCAATACGCATTCTCTATTTAGGGAACTTGCAAAGGTATACGGAAGTCCGCAGTCAACGTTATAACGTATGCGGGCTATTTAGCAGACGAAAATGCTATAATGGCGGCTATTAACGCGCGACAATTGGTGGCTGCCTCCCTTTACATCTCTCCCACCAACAGCCAATTTTTCTTTTACTCGTAAGTCAATCTCTTTAATTAAAAATAATTCAAAAAAATACTTCTATTTTTTTTTTATTTTTCAAAAGGAAGGGCATATATGACGACCCCGTAGGCTGTAACCCAGTCAGGATTCGTTCTTACGTTAATCATGCAATTACCATTGTTGGATATGGCTCGGATCCTGCAACTAGCACCGATTATTGGATTATCAGAAATTCCTGGGGGAAATCGTGGGGTCTCAAAGGCTTTATGCGCCTTAAACGCGGTGCTAACTTGTGTAATATCAGCCAATACGCTGCTAACGTTACTATTGAGATTTTTAGCTAAATAACCAAAAAATTCAATAAGCCACTGTATCATACCAAATATACTATTTATTGCAACAGCCTCGTTCAATTAGTAAAAGGTAAACACTCAGACGCTAATCAGTTCTAATTCCAATGCTATTTGCATTAATATGACAGTCTACAGAGTTAATTTTGATAACTCTGTTTATCATTAAAATTAAAGGGAAAAGCTCTTTTCGTAACTGTAACTTTCAAAGATCCTAATTAATTAAAATAGGACAAATATCAAGGTTGATTGGCCTCAACAAGTTTTTTTCCTGGATCTAGCGAAACAGGTTGGGATCACCGTGTCCACGGTTATATAGGCATCCCAAGATGCATGGCTACCGTAATAAATACGAGCATTAATATGCTAACTGGTTCCAAGTATTTCGCGAGGTCGAATGTTATAGCTACAGAATAAGTTAAACAGGCAAAACAGGTAATATAGGCTATTTAAGCTGCGTAGGACACCTGTACGCTTTGCAAAATCTAAGTCTGTTGACGTGAGCTAGTTTAGCTCGGGAGTTATACTTTAGCACGCTGTTGGGTTACATAACGATGCGAGATCTAACGGCCAAATTGTCTAATGCATACTTAAACCCGCGTTTAAACATGGTTTCAAAAGAAGCTAGCTGCTCTTTGCCATGACTGCATTATATCCATTAAATTTTCAGCTCATTACGCTGTTTCACCTTGTTAATTGCAAAATTCGAGCTCAAAACAAAAAGGAAAGTATCTTAATGGCAGTGGGCTACTGAATTTCATAACTCCTTCCTGTTTTATGAAGTCTTGTAATAAAAACAGTGGATTGCAAAAGAATATGACAACACCACGTTCAGACCACGCTACTATCACGTGATACTACGCCGGTCTGCTATGTATAAACCCCTAACCTCTATGTCAGCTGGCGGTCATCGCCCCAAATGGCTACGAACTGCGCAATAGTTTTTTTGACTCAATAAAGTGAGAACAATAACATTTTCAAGATATCGGTTCAATCGCTCCCGAAGGCGAAAAACAAGTTCGTACTTCTACGTATTTCGACTAAACAAACACTTTCCAGAAATTGTAAGGTCAAAGCGTAAAATTTCCCTCTTAGAAAGGTCGAGCATTCCGGGAAAATAACAGTTTTGCTCAAGTTTACCAACAACGGAGAATATCGATCAGAGCGGTATAAACAACTGCGTCTCCAAAACAAGTTTCCCTGTATACCCGGCCTCCTTCACATAGAAATCCTTCGAACGATAGAAACCAGACCCGAACCACTGGCAAACCAAACTTCAGTCTTCGGTTAGACCTTACAAGCGACAGTCACTACGACAGTTGTAGCAACAAATTTTTGCGAGTTAATAAGTTCGTTATACAAAGAATAGAAGAAATGGCAGCCGGTAAAGAAGTGAACGTGAATAATTTCATGGAATTGGATAACAGCGTCAGCTTCGCAGTTACTGCCCCTGAAGTAAAAAAAAAAATCCATGTTCCTAATTAACGAATTTAAATTTAAATTAATTAATTTAAATTAAAAAATTTAATTTAAATTTAATTTGCATTACATTTAAAATTGTGCATATTACGAATAGCAATTTATTATTGTAGTCGATGTTACTAATATGCTACCGATGAATTTAAATTAATTTATTTAAATTTAATAAGTTAATTTAAATGTAGTTTGCATTGAATTTAAAATGTTGCATATTACGAATAGCAATTTATTATTGTAGTCTATGCTACTAATATGCTACCGATTATGCTACTGACTAAAAATAATTAAAGCAAATGAAAATAATTTTTTGAGCGAAATAAGTTACACTAAGATTTGCTTCCAGAATTTTCCAACTGTACCTTACGAAATTGTAATGAATTTAGATATTTTCTAATAATTTTCCCAATTTTTTATTTTATTGTAAAGATGCACGAATGCCTTCAAGAGCGTGTGGAAGAATCAGGTCGTGGCATTGGAACAAAAGGAGATTCTAACGGTGGCAACAGCAGCAGTGATGAGTTGGTCGGAATTGATGACTTGCTCCAGGAATTCGAGCCACAGGTAATACAGACCGCGGATTTTCGGAGCAGTTTTAGCGAATTCATGGGAGCTCCGTAAGTTGAATTCAAGAATTGCGAATTAGTTGGCTTTTGGTTGGATCATTTTCCCCGGTGGTGCTTCGAGTTTAAAAAAAAAATATTTAAAAAAAATGAAAAGGAGTTGCCGGGGATGATATCCTCTACGGTGTTTGCTTTTCTTGTTGCTGTGCAGGCATTTTAGCCTTTTGAGATGTTGTGAAAGAGGTTTACGCACGGTCCCTGGTCCCCCCTACCTTCCAATGCCAAGGCCTCAAAATCTGACCCATTAGGAGACAAACCCTTGGGCTATATCCGGGTGATGCCTGCATTAGGCCTGCGCCATGCCTACCCCGAAAATTCCTTAAACTAAGTATACAACATCGCCATTTGCGTCTTTGCGTTTATTGCGTAACGAAGATAACTTGACACTATTAGCCAATATTTCTGTTATGTGCAACACCAAAATCGCTCAGAGTTTGAAAACAAGTCCGAGGACCATATCTTTGAAACTTTCTATGACGGGAATTTGCAACGATGATGGATCGATCAAGGTTACTTTGATTTTTTAGCAAAATCCAACGAGGAAGTAAATAAAAGCCTTGAATTCTAAACCTTCAAAAAAGTCAAAAAGACTTGAATTTTGTCAACCAACGTATTTGAATAGGAAGAAAGTTTTGACTTAGTAATGACATGTCAATATAGATGTCATCCGCGGTTAAATCTGTTATTTGACCTTTCTTGCTCAAGAACACAAGTATATCCCAGGATGGCAACAATCAATTTGAGGCATTCTCGGACATATTTTTCGCTCAGAACCATCAACAGTGAATTTACTTGCAGTTCAGTGTGAGTCATCAACAATGAATTACGTTGATCAGTTCAGTCGTGGAACACGTTTGAGTCCAAAAGGTAGTCAACGGGGGAAATTTAAGGTCGAGAGACAGAAATCTTTGTTGGCTAATGGTGTTAAACTGTATTTGCGACTCTTTCCGGGTTTTGTCAGGATAAATCCTTCCGTTTTTCTAAACCAAGTTCAGGAAACGGATGTAAACTCCTAACTTTACATCACTAAACGCAGACTGCTCTTCAGAATGAGAAACTGAAATGGCCAACTTTGTCCTTCCTCAGGAATGGTGTCAAGGCGATGTTTATGGAAGTCGCAAAAGCGATTTACGTTTGAGTGGCAGTCAACTCGGGGACGTGCCTACCGAGTACGTGACATCAGACCTCTACTCGCATGAATTGCCCGTCATGGGTACGTATGTTGATCCACGCATTGTCTCCGGCTTTTCTTTCACTGTTCGGCTCCTGGAAGAAGATATGTCTAAACGCGGCTTACGCAAGCAGTACTTGTTCCGTAACCAAGCCCTACGTTTGCAATCGATCGGCATCGGGTACGGCAAACGCATTACGTTCGCATCCCGTTTTCGCAATCGCAACGATAATTACTTCTGGAGCGACACGCATCCTGGCGGTTATGGTTTCGCTATTCAAGTCGTTAACGAAGGCGACAAGTTCACCATGTACGATGCCAATCGCTGGCCTTTGGGTACGTGCGAAGTCATCAAAATCCTGGTAAGTGCCCTTTCAGCATTTAACATCCTTTATTACTCTAATGTACATAATATAATGTATGCATTCTCATGTACTTTTGTACCAATTTAAACTTATTTTCTCTTACTACTTCAAGTACACAGTATCTTCAGTTGGCTATTCACAGTTCTGACTAAGATGCAGTATCTCTAGCATGTGTCGTACAATCTGCCTAAAGGCTAATATTATCGAATTTGGGATTTTAAAAAATGAAAGCTTTTATATTCAGTTTCTATTAATTTCTTCAGTTATTAACTCAAGTTGGCTAATTAGGCCTTTGACGTGGGGCGAACCTTTTGAGATCGGGCGTGTATGCACTCATGTGTTCCTGTCACGTACCCAATTAATGTATCAGCCATAAAAAACCCCGTTCAATCAATTTTTTCTATAATTCTATTAATTAGGGCCCTCAGTACGAACTGAGCCAGACAACGGATTTGAAAGGACGTGTGGACAAGTGCGTGAAAGTCACCTTGCTTTCTAAAGTGGAATTGTACGACTGCGGAACGTGCAACGTCCAGAAGCTCAACGGTATCGCCGTGGCGTCGCGTCCTGATCGCATCGCGTCGATCATCAAAATCAAAGATGTCTCTGTGAATCATCACCGTGGCCTCACGTTGATTCCTGGCGTGGACGACAAGATGCGACGCCTCACCGTAATGGGAGATGGTGTCCCTGCTCAGTACACCGTTACTGGTCTGGAAGCGTACGAAATCCCTGCTATTGGTAACTATCCTTGTGAAAACCCTTGCGATCGTCACTTTTCGACCTCACTAACTTTTTGGCGGGAACATTAGGAACTTTTATTGATCCGCGAATCACCCCTGGTTTCGCCTACAAAGTGCGTCCCGCCCACGCCAAACGGCCTCTCTTCCAAAACCGTGCGTTAACCCTAGTAGGAATCGGGATGGGTTACGGAAAGCGATTGACTTTCGAATCCGATAAGCGAAACGTCAACGATAATATCTTGTGGTCGGATTCCTACCCGGATGGCATCGGATTCGCGATTGAGGCCGTCTCCCCTGGATTGCGGTTCGCGGTCCAGGTTTTAAGCTGTGAAGGAGCGCAAGATTTAGGTATTGCGCAGATCTTTTCACTAGTTGGACCGCAAGTGGAAGAAAGCCACGAGGTTTTGCCTAGTGGTGACGTCGAAAAGCGAGTGAGGGTAGATGTGATGTGCAATCTCAGCTTTTCCTCTACCAATCCAGAAGATACCAAGACTGTACGCATCTCCGGAATGGCGTTGCTGCGGAAGCCGATAAAGGCGCGAAAGTGCCACGTGGTTGGTATCACGAACATCGGCTTGGGATCTCAGTTGAACGTTATGTTCGCCCAGTCTGGTTCTAGTTTGTATTTCCGACATTTGCTATAAAATTCTTGATACCGTTGTTTGAAGGGAAATTTTGCGAACTTTTTGGCCAAGTCAGTGAATTTTTGGGAAATTCACCAAACATTGAAATTGTGTGCTATCTTTGTGCCAAATTTTCGCAAAGTTTCGCCTCCGTAGAGAAATCTTATTACGACTAACATATGGTACCTGAACTAACCCCAATTTCTTTTGCTTGTTATAATCGACGCTTTTTTGCTGGAATATCACGACATGTAAAAACTTACAAACACCAAGGACAAAATACAAGAAAAATTTGCTCGATTGTTACTTTCTTTTATTCGTCGCTCGTAAATTTCAGAAGGTCTTTAGACTTCCGTGTCCAATATTTGAAAGTTTCGATTCGCAAATTCAACCAAACTTCCTGGTACCTAGTACTTTTGTTTTTACATTCCAAGTACGTCAACTTCTCAAGTTCACTTTGCATTTCTGTTGAAGAGGAAGGAAGTCTTTGCTCTGGCATATTCTTCAAAAGATTACAAAACCTTGCAAATAAGTTCTTCTTACAAATTGACAAACGCCCTTGTGCAGTCAATTGCGATTTCCTGGTGGCACCTTGCTTTTTCCCTTCCACCGCTACTTCCAACGCTCTAACTTCCGTCAAGGTCCAAGCAATGGACCCTGGCGCGGGTTTCTGCTCTGCATTTTTCTTCGCGTGCGGAAACCCGCCATTACTTTGCAAAATTACTGGTCGAGAACCTTCAAAAGGTACCGGAAGGGAATCTAAATGCTTTAACCGTCCCCAAAGGGCTCTTTCCAGCGCTTCCAATTGGAATGGACAAGGTCCAAGTATAATCGCCGATATGTAAACGGGTGCAGATAGGAAGTGCATGAGTAACGCTCCCTGCCAACCGACAATGTTCCATTTTGCTAATTTATCGCTGCAAGACATGGATAAGGTTCGGTCACCGCGTCCAGGTTTGGTCCGTAAGACGCCAACCACGTGGTAATCTTCCTTCGTTTCCGGTTGTAGAGGGTCTTGAAGCTCTCCCGAGACGCACTTCGCGCCTGTGCGATAAATATCTGCCTCTAGTTTCACTTTCTTACGCTGGGGTTCATCCGAACTTAAATTTTCCTGTATTAAATTCGCCGGTTGGATTAAATCCAAGTTTGAATTTAAAGGAATTATCGAGGCGTCACCGCAGGGGGTGTGGCTACAATAGAACACGAATTGGGAGCCGGATTTTAATTGGTAGAGTTTTAAATTGGGATCGAAATTAAAAATCGATGCTGAGTTGGCTTCGTCTGGAGAAAAACTGTGGAGCTGATCGTACAAGTAGCGTAAGAAGCCTCTTCGGGCCATGATTTCCGCATGGGAATCGTTAATAATGTCGCCCCATGGACTCAATTTACCCTGGCCGATACATTTGGAGCCAGTTCCCATGGAAACTACGGATAATGTGGGAGGGCTGGGATTACTGGTGGTTGATTCTCGTATTAAAACAATGGCAGCGAGGATTGTCCATTCTTTAGAGTTGGGTTTCCCAGTCTTGGGAAGTTTTTCGTAGTGATCTAGGCAGAGTTTCGTCACTGTGTCTGCAAAATTTGGAATTTTCTCCATGGTTTGTTTATGAACTAACACTTCTGAGTTTCAAAACAACGCGACACGCCACCTAGCGGTGCTATAGTAAAGCTAAAGCGGCATCTAGCACATGGAAGCGGGAGATTCAAAAACTTCGAAATTTCCATTGCGTTCCGGATTTCAAGTTACTTCTGAATGCATGGGACTACTTTAATATATGTAAAACAGACACTGATATAGAAAACAAACAGAGCATGTGAAATTAAAATTACGTTTAAACGTGTTTCCTTTTTTAAAAAAATACTTGCAATTAAAGACGTTTGGATTAATTTAAGAATTTCTTAAGATTACATTCGAGTCTGTGTAGCGTGGGGAGCATTTTTGTTAGCTGATCGGAAACCCTTTTTTGCATTGATCACATATCTGTGTGTTGACTTTCTGTATTAAATTGAAAACCCAACGTAAACCTGACCTTATCTCATCACTTTGGTAACTCTTCAATGGGGGAGATTTCTACCTTATGGTACCCTAAAGCCCCTCTCTAAGTGAATTAGTCGATTCTAAGCATCCTGCACTAAAACTCACGACTAAAAATTTCCTCGTGAAATGTCGAATCATCTTTGCACAGTTCAACAGAGTCAACCAGACTCTACTTTTCTGTCGCCTGTTAGCAAATTTACGACGGAAACTCCCAAGTAAACTTATATTTATTACCAAACCAAGATTCGTTCTCTAAAAACCTTAATTATAAGTATGAAATAAGACGTGTACAGCGAATAAGTTTGTTGGCATATAGCTACTAACTGTAATACCACATAATTAGTAATGCAATAAAATATGTGTTAGACTTATTAGTAAATATTGTAACGAGTGTAGTTTTGCAGGTTCCGGATAGTTATCCATCGGGAGAAACTACTTGGGACTCGACCTTTTAGACAACGCAACCTCGGCAAGATAACGCACCCGAGGCTTGCACACTTGACTTTGTACGACATTTAAGCCTGGTGCACACTACAGATCAAAATCAAAAAAGCATAAGTCAAAATCAAGAAAAGAATCACGGGCCTGATTGGGGCGTGGTTTGAACTGCTTTTCTTGATTTTGACTTATGCTTTCTTGATTTTGACTTATGCTTTTTTGATTTTGATCTGTAGTGTGCACCAGGCTTTAAGCGTTTCTGACTTCCAATGTGACTTCCAACGTCTGACAACGTTTGTTTCTGACTGACTAACTTTTAATGTAACAAGAGCCAGACACTCGATTCGACGTTGTACAGTACAGCTGTACAGACAAACGTACAAGTGTGCTGAGTTTTTACCTTTGCTTAAACTGTAATGATTGGAAAATAGAACGTGATCCCTTATACGTGCAAACTTAACGAGTGTTGCAGTCTCCGCAGTTTTGCTACATTCCGGCTTTGGACAGCAAGAGAAATAAAGCTTTGAAAAAAGGGCCATCTACGACAATACTTACTGAACTTATAAACCAATAAATTAGATATCTGTTGAAAAGCTGCTTAAAAAGATAATCATTGGTTATTCCTTACAGAAAAAGATCCAGTTCACGTCCAATGGCCACCAAAGTACGTCGATCTAAAGCGAATGCTCGAGAACGTCAACGAATGCATAGTTTAAACGCAGCCTTAGATAAGCTGCGCCAGAGTATGCCGTTAACTTCTACTTCGCAAAAACTCTCCAAGATTGAGACCTTACGTCTTGCTCGCAATTACATCGCTAGTTTAGCGGCCCTTAACCACGCCCCTCAACCTTTACCCAGCGTAGAAATTGCTCGTACTCTCTCCCAAGGGCTGTCTCAAACCACGACCAACACCATCATATCATTACTGTCGATCCCATCTTCATCTCATTGTACTCCGAACTTTACGCCTGCAATCCCTGGCCATTTAACCGCCACAACGCCTGCATCTTCCTTAACCGAACAAATTCCTAACCGTACGCGCTCACCGAATGCTTTTACCTTAACTGGGGTCTTGCCTTTGTTGTACGACAACAATGTTCAGCCTGAACCTGCTTTCCCACTTTATTACTCCCCAAATTACGAATGGAATTAAACAAGGAAACCCGAAAACGACCAACTTCTGATTGAACCTAAGTTTAACTAAAATCTCTATTAATTATCTCATGTAACAATTCTGTAATGTGTGGCTACCTGCCTACCTTGACTAAGGTAGTCGTGAAGAAAACGCAAAAGAAAAGTTTCATTGGGTCTTTCTGAAATAAGCGGAACATTAATATTTGGTTTATCGCTAGATTAGATATTTTAATTCAAAATCACAGTTTAGATCCACTTTATATCAACAATGGTTACTTACTCCAGGAACCTTATTATGTTACATAATTTCTTTGTTATCTTGTCGTTATTCTCTCTTTTCTAGCACCCGAGAAAAATTCCAAACAAATGCACGTAGGACAAATGATGGCGTCCAAAGGCGGAGCTTGGGTTGTCTTAATCATTTACGGCGCGAAATATGTAATATCGATCTGCGAAATGCGAAACCTTTCAAGATAAGAGCTTTCGACAAGATTTTTAGCTTTAAGAAACCCAATAGATACGTTCAATTAAAGGAGGAATAATTCCATGACTATTGTCGTTAAATCGCCGTTTATTTTTACGCAATTATAGGTCCATCACAGAATGTACAAGCTTGTGTTAATAGTCCTACAGATAAGCGTGATTTTAATAAAAAAAACCTTTACCTCTGTAAGCTTAATTTACGTGTTACCTTGATCTTGGTGATAGTATACTTTGCAATGTAGGCAACGCCTTGGCCTGAAGGCACAAATTCGCAAAGTTTCGGCACAACGAGGGAATTTGTGACCATTGGGACAAGCATCGCTGGAAATATTCGTCAATTCCGTTTCTAACCCCAAAAATGTCGCTTTAAACTTATCTTCACCCCCGGAAAAAATAAATAAATTTTGTGTTTTACCTGCAGCGCATATTGGGCAAGTTTCTGTACTCAAAGTGGTTAAATTACGAACGTTTTTGAGAGGAAATTCAATTTGGTTTTCTTGAGAAAATTTAATTAACACTATCAATTTGTTGAGTAAACTTTCCTCCACATCTAGCATCCTTAATCTCTCCCAAACATTACTAACATGCCGCAAAAAGATTTCCTTCTCGACGTTTTTTACACTTTGTAACTAAATACCAAGAATAATGGTAAGAATTATGTAAATATGCGAATTAGTGCATCACCATTTCCGTCAGATCGGGGTTATGGCTAATTTTCAGTAAAAAGAGCCATCGAATGAGCTTTAGATAATAGGTTGAGTGCTCTTTAAGATTGTGTAAGCTCAATTCCCAGTTTTTCTCAGGATTATTCGCCAGCAAGGCTCTGACAAAAGAATAAAAACGCTAATTAGTATGGTTTAGAGGAATGGAGCAGCTAAATACCTGAAAAGTTCCAAGGAAGGTGTGTGCTGACTTAAGTCTTTCCTTTTGGTTTCAGCCAAGGTTTGCAAGCCGCAAGCTAAGTTAGCAGACGAATAAAACGATATCGAGGTGGGATCTCTGATGCTTAGATGATCATAAGGCACTTTTAGCCTAATTAAACGATTATCATCACATTCACACGAAATAAGCCGATTTGTTTCGTAAACTTACCCTTCTAAGGCGCATATCAGATGCGAATTAGGGGCTTGCATGAGTCCTTTGCAGCCCATGTTCTCGTTAGAATGAATCTTACCTGGAATTAAAGTCATGGTAAGCTCATTAGCCAACAGTCTTACTGACATTTGATACAATCTGTAGTCTTCAGTGACCAAAACGAATTTCCCAATCTCTTCTGCTTCAGTTATGCCTTTAAGCCCGACAATTATATATTATACAAAAAAATGCATATAATTATTTACTTGTGGTGCGTAATCCTTCTACAAACGCTCCCGTTTGTTGCACATTTTCCAGTTCCGTTCCAATACGGAACGTATAAGCCATTAAACAGCTACCTTTAACTGCCAAGAGTAGATTTTCTTGGCGAATATGGGTGAATAGAAGCTTCTCAACAGGTAACCCATCGAGGTTTTGCTGGACAAAACCCAAATTTTCTACTGTTAAGGCTTCTGAACCACACTTAACTCTGAAGCAGCGAATTGATCCTTGTATGGAGCCAATAAACAGTAAATCATGGCCTAATAATAATAATAAAAAAAATTAGTACGATACTTCTAATGGGTTTTGTAAGACTTCAAGAATACTAATGTGAAGTGCGGATGGTTTGTCCATCTGACAGTCGAAACTATCGTAAAATTCCACGATGTCCGAAGTTGAAGTATTGAGAGGTGAAACTTTCCAGATATTAACTTGACCATTACGTTGCAAAGTGTGTAAATAAGCTTTTCCGTCGACTAATCGACTCCAACCCAAATCTGTTGATAATTACATGAAAAAGTGTAGGAAATTCAAATGGAAATGTGTTTATTTTACGGCCTTAACTAAATGATTGGCAATGAGTTTATTACCTAGAGTAGCTAACTTATAAGCTCGTGTTTGCAGTTGCGGAAAGAGATTGGCTTCGTCGACTTTTTCTATGCCCCAGGCAGTATGGCAACGTTCTTTCCATAATTTTGAAATGTCGCAAAATGGCGTCCACGTGTACTTCCGGTTTTGGTACAGCACTAAGCGGAAGTCAACGCCTAAAGCTGCTAAAACACAACTGAAATTTCAGTTAATATAACAAATGCCTTAAACAAGCGATGAAAACTTAACTCGACTTACTGAAAAACAAAACGAAATATATTATGACTGTTAGCTTTACCTTTGATTAGATGGCCAAGTACCAACCCCAGGTGGTGACCAGGCCACGCGTCTATAAACAGACAAAACGGGCTCGTCGGAGTATCTCAAAGGTCCAAATGCCCGATCTAAGATCACTTCATGCATCTCTAGTCTCGGTATTTTGCTCTTAACAAGTTTCGGATCGATTCCTAATCACGCAAATTCCTCTGTTAATCTTAACCTTGACCAAGTAAGTTAAACTCACCCAAATCATGATGCGGGTTCACGTCAGTCGGACTCTCGATACACTCTTGCACCAAATTAACCACTTTTCCTTTTGCTCTCGGATCAGGCACCAAACTCTACAAAATACAAGAAATGACTTCTAAGTTTATAAATAAGTAAAACCCTTCTTCATTTTCATAGAAACCGGAAGTGTGTATTATAATAGATTTTTCCACAAAAGGCAATACTTCAGGGGGCAAAAGACTAGTTAATGGAAAAAATGGAATCAAAATCACATTGCATCAAAATGGAATCGATGTGCTTCCTGTAAACGCTCCATTTTATCTTGTCTTCGTTCGCGGCAATGAAGTAAAGTCACAATTCCCGCTAAAAGAGTCCCAAAGCCGCCTAACGCCGCTGCACTTAAGACGATATTCCGACTCGGTGTAACAAAAAGTTTATTTAACCAATAACGCGGCTGGGATGGCAAATTCGGTATTATGATCATTTGCGAATTGGGAATAATTTGCGCCCACTCGCGTGTTCTTCGTTCTGGATCATAGTAGCAGAGTCCAACTTCCAAAAATTCAATAAAATTTGACGTTCGGCCTAATCCAAAAATGGCGTAGGGCAGCTGTAACGCCACGTGGGCATTTTGCGACATTTGGACCGCGACTGCCATCTGCCAATCACCACTTGAAGTTGTTGTCTTATACGTGATAGTTGGCCCGGGTAAATTAGTGCCGTATGGGATCTTCCCATGCGTGCAATTCGTGTAACAACGTCCTGTTAATACCAACACTTTAATAAACGTTGCGTCATAGTCAATACTGTTTTTAACCACGCCCATTTGCCAGCTTCCGGACGCGGCTTGGTGTACAGTGATGAAATCCAAGATGGCGTTCGCTGCAGTGTCATAAAACGCCGCCATGACAGTAGAATTGAACTCCATAAAGGTATCCCAGTGAACCTTGAATTTTCGTTTGAAAGACGGGCAGTTTACTTGGTCACAAGGAACGTTTTCGAGTAAGACAGTTTGGACGTTCGAGTTATAATACTTTCGGGGCTTTTTGGGCTCCAGGGTTACCAGGACGTCAGGGTAACCATCAAAATTAAAATCGCCGGCTCTAGCAGTAATGGTTTCCAAGTACGGGCGGTTCTTTCGATTAGCCGGGTTCACAAACCCCCAAACGGTGTTCACGGAATCAGTAAACTCAACGGGGATCAATTGCCATATGTTGTTGGTTGAAGAAGCAACAAACAGCGTGCTATTGTTGCAATCATAGTCAGTGCACACAGGCAAAAGCATATCTATCCTTCCGTCCATATTGAAATCGGCAAAAGTTGATTGACCGACAACGTCACCTTTGGGAAAACTCAGCGTCTGATTGTAGTCGAAGCTCGTATTGTTGTATCGGCGGTACTGAACGCCAGTTTGGGTAGTCAGCATTAGGTCCGAAGCTAAATCGCCATCCCAGTCTACGATTGCATGCGAATGCGGCGACTTAAGGATCGAAGATTTAATAGGTAGGCGAATCACCTCCGATATGGTTTTATTGTTGCTCATAAGCCATATATTGACCTGGTCTTTCGTGTCGATACCAAATATGTCGTGGATCATATCGCTATTGTAATCAAGAACTAAAGGTTCGCTTTTCAGTTCAATCAGAGTCTCATTGAAAGCGGGACAATCAAGGGATGTTAACGAGCCCCAGGCTATACGAACCACGTGGTTCGAGTCGATCAACAGAATGTCCATAGCGCCATCTCCATCAAAATCGCCAGGAATGACATTTTGAAGCGAAACCGATTTGAAAGTGCAGGTTAATCCGGTATAACGCAAGAAAGGAGGCTTTTCATGGGCGAGGAATAATTCCAGGGTTTTTCCTTCGTTCTTCAGAACGAACAGATCGGTGAGTTTATCCGAGTTAAAGTCGCCAAAAGCGACTGGAAGCCCCTCTTGTGGGTTTCCGAACACTTGGGAAGTGAAATCGGCGTTCGCTGGAAGAGGCGTCAATAGAAGAAAGGCAAAAAATAACGCTTTCGCCTAGCAAAAAATAGGGTTTCCTCCCATTTTTATACCGGACTTTTTAAATACAAAACAACGTTGTTACACAGGTCAGAATAGCTTAACATCATTGGTAAATATAAGAATAATTAAGGAAAGATCGGTGATATTGGTAAAATTTTTTTCATTGTTATAGCTTCAGGTTGAAGCTATTCCTATTGTTACGCCATGTGGAAAGGAAATTATAAGGAAATTGACTTACCATAATATAGATTCCTTTCTGGGTAACGGCGGCGATATTATTGTCCTCGGACCAACTTAATGAGTAAGGGTAAATTACAGTGGTGGACAAGTTAAAGGAGTGTAAGCTTTTGTACTCCATTTTTGAGTTTAATTATATTTGCTCACTTAGACAGCACTGAACATAGAAACTTTAGGCTATTTTTCATCGCAGTAACAAAAGCAAGACCTGTTTACCATGACAAACCGGCACAGCGTGTCGCTTCGTCAAACGGCCATACGCGAAAACGTTATGAGCGCGCAATATTCAAACTCCTTAAAAACTAAGGTAACTAAGATAACATTCAACAAAACACGCAATCAAATCAAACGTCATTTACCATTATTAGCTGAATGGCATAAAGTGCTGTTATTCAATAGTAAGCTCAATTTTCCCGCGACTGCAACAGCGTTTAGTGAAGTACTTTGAAAAATTTTGAAAAAGTATAAAAACTGACTTCGCAGTGCGTGGTATATGTATTATCAATAAAAGTAAACAAATAATGTAACCCGGATCAGACAGTAGCTTCATAATAGTCTAATTAGCCAAATTTACCAGCTTCAATGTCCAAACCCAACGACTTTTCACTAAATCTAAGGGCGGGAATGACACCTGGATTCCTCCTGATGTAGAATTCTTCCACTACAGAAAAGCAAAAACAAAAATTTTAAACTTAATAGATATTTTTCTTCAGAAAAGTTGAATATTAACCTGTAACATCTTGTCGTATCCGAGCAAAGAAATCTGGGTATTAGCTGTAGCTATTGGTGAGCCCAACAATAGGTCATTTCCGCTTCCAGGCCATGCCAAGACAAACGCATAAACGTTCACAGTACCCTCCCCCATCTTCGCAGTATACCAGACGTTGCTGTTGACCGTATCGTTTTGATGAATCCACGGTTTGGAAGCATAAATCGCCTCGCCATTCACTTGCAGCCACTGTCCAATTTGCGTTAATCTCTCTTCAAAGATTGGACCAATCAGCCCATCATGAGTCGGTCCCACGTTAAGTAGCAAGTTTCCTAAAAGTTCACTTCTTTAGAAGACAAATTTAAGCGAATTAAACCTTCAACTGACCACCACAGCTAACTGTTTCTACCAATTCCACCAAAAGCTCGTCAATACTATGGTAATCTGCCAAAGGCGCATTTCGGCGATAACCCCAAGAATGCTTATCCACCGTCATACAATTCTCCCATTTATGCACTTGCAAAACTCCTAATAAATCATAGACAATTTAATAAACTTTAACCTTTCTCTTATATAAACACATCAGTTTGTGAGTTTATGCATTTTAAATCCTTTTACCTGGGTTAAAATGATCCGTGCAGGTATAAAAGTCGCCATGGTGACAAGGAATTTCGCTTCCCCATCGATCGTTCACCACTATCGTGTCTTTAACTGGACTTTCATTGTATAACCATGCTAGAAAGAAAAATACACTAGATATAATTAATTAAGTACATTAAAATACATTTAATATAATACATTAAATACAGAAAAATAAATTAAAACGTGGGTTTTCTATTTTCTAAACGTATACTTAAAAGAAAATCGAAAGGTTAGTGAATATATCATAAATTACAATACCCAGAAATTCTGTTGATTTCCAATACGAATCCCTTGGCTCCCAATCACCATCAGACCAAATCACTTCCGGTTGATAGGTATTAACCTAAAAGAATGCGAATTTCAATTAAAAGTCTCTTTAAACTTGTTATATTTATATTTTTTTATATGTTTAATTACTAGTTCAATTAATTCAGGCATAGTTTTGGCGTCCACGAAAGTTTGAGTAGTGAAGTTGTTAGCCTTATCTTTCAAGTAAAGAGGATGGAACCACTCATACATGGAATGATACAACCCAAACTTTATATTCGTGTAATTCCTCACAGCCACTGCTAATTCTCCTACCAAATGAAACGCATTATTGAAGATTGCTTTTAAAATAAAGGAATTTGACTTTTACCAACTAAATCGCGTCTGGGGCCCACATCTTGGGAATTCCAGTTCCAGGAATATTTAGAAGGCCATAGAGTATAACCTTCGTGGTGTTTACTGGTGAGAACGATGTACTGAGCTCCAGAATTGTTAAAAATTTTTGCCCATTCTTTCGCATCATAAAACTCGGCAGTGAACTGAGGCGCGAAGTCAGCATAAGTAAACCGAGGCGGGTAATTGTCGTTCATAAACTTGACATAGCTAGACGAGTTGCCTATTTGGAACACATACTTTTTTTTTTAAGTTTCGTTTAAGTATAAAAGAGAAATTGGGGTTCTAACCTTTCCAATTACTCCAAAACCATTCAGAGCCAAAAGCAGGTACGGAGAAGACGCCCCAATGAATGAAAATTCCAAACTTGGCTTCATCGTACCAACCAGGTAAAGGACGAGTGTCTAAACTCTCCCAGTTAGGCTCGTAACTCTTAAGATTGTGCTTGGAAGAGCGGCAAACGCTCATTTCCATTGTTTTGCCTTCATTTTGTGCATAAGGGCTTTTGCTGAACTTTGACAGTTGGCAAGTCGATTCCTGGCATGTGACTGTTAATAAAACGATGAAGACTAACCACATCATTTCTGGAAAACAAAGGCAAAATTAAATAATACTAATAAGATTTTATTTCCTTGTATCCTTACTTTAAAAACAGAGCTTTCTTCTAGTCTGCAGTACCCAATGTACTGCTTGAGCTTCGTTCGATCCCGCAATCTTTTTTTATAGTTTATCAAGATCCGTGTGGTTGTGTCACCGTTCAAGTTTTGAAAATCAGATCACTGCTAGGAGTATGAGTAGAGAAAAGAAAACTAAACTACAAAGCTAACTAAACTAACAATAAACAAACACTGATTGTTCAGTTTATCTTGTTAGAAAATACATACATCTTATCACAGCAAACAATTCCTGCATTTATCTCCAACAACAACACAAATGCCGACTCCCAAGTTTTCTAATGTATCAAAACAAACAAACGTCGAACATGCGTCGAATTGGAGTACAGATACAATACAAGAATACGAAACGCGAAGCTTCTAAACTGCGGAACACCACCAAGCGAAACTGTACAGTGCTCCAACATCCCGGAATCGCCCTTGATCAGCTTAGAGCGCGAAATTCGAAAATATCTCGTCTCGTGAAAAAATCGATACCACCCAGGTAGATTTACTTTTTTCTTTACCTTACTACTATAAAATCGTTTCTATCTTATGTATACTTAAGCTATTAGTAAAACTGCGTAGCCCGCGCAGCCATTGCAAGGCTTCAACATCATTCTTACAACATTACGTCATCATCAGCTGACGTTCTGGCGGGAAAACGACCGCATTGTGATACGCACGCCGTCAAACTTCTTAAATAGCGCAAAAATAAACAAGGTAAAAATTCAAAAAAATCTTTTTGTATTGAAACTAATATAATCTAGAATGTATGAGCAAAAAGTAGAAGAAAATTCACCATCAAAACAAGACCACAGTTGTAATGCCCACACCCCAACTCCTCATGAAGAGCAACAGTATTTGTCTCTAATAAGACGCATTCTGGAAACAGGCAACCGCAAAGAGGACCGTACGGGCACAGGCACCTTCTCCATATTCGGGGCTCAAATGCGTTTTAGCTTACGAGACAGTAAAACTTACTTTTGAAATAAAATTCGAATAATCTCTTTTATTCATTTAGACAGTTTCCCGTTGTTGACTACTAAACGTGTATTCTGGAGAGGTGTGGCCGAGGAGCTGATATGGTTCGTTAAGGGCTCGACGAACGCCAAAGAACTGCAAGATAAAGATATCCATATCTGGGATAGTAACAGTTCACGTGCGTTTCTCGACTCCTTGGGCCTCGAACATCGTGAAGAAGGTATCTTTCCCCCAATAGACTTGCCGCTTTTCACTTTACTTTCGGAAAAAGTATCTTAAACCTTCGCTTCGTCTTTTGGCAGGCGATTTGGGTCCCATCTACGGCTTCCAATGGCGTCATTTCGGCGCCGAGTACACAAACATGCATGCAGATTACGCTCAACAAGGTGTGGATCAACTTGAGCACATTCTTCACACCATTCGGACCAACCCGGATGACCGCCGCATGGTCTTATCAGCCTGGAACCCCTCTGCATTGCCCCAAATGGCTCTACCGCCCTGTCATTGCTTAGCGCAGTTTTATGTTGCCAACGGAGAACTTTCCTGCCAAATGTACCAACGTTCGGCCGATATGGGTTTGGGGGTGCCTTTCAATATCGCCAGTTACGCCTTGCTAACGTGTATGATGGCTCACGTCACGGGTTTGAAAGTAAAGTTACACACAGACTCAAATATAACTATTATTAAAGCATTGCAAAAAAAGAAAAAAAAGTGGGAATGGAAAGAAATTCCCGGTTTTAAAACTCGTTTCTTCGTGTTTTTACTACGACAGCCCGGCGAGTTTATCCATACTTTGGGCGACGCGCACGTCTACAAGACCCATGAAGACGCGTTGAGGCTGCAACTGGAACGAGAGCCCAGACCGTTTCCCAAACTCCTCATTAAACGGCAAGTGGAGCGCATTGAGGACTTCCACTTTGACGATTTCCAGCTCTTATGTTACGACCCGCACCCCAAAATCGCTATGGAGATGGCTGTGTAACGAAAAAACCTCTGCTTACTAGACGTAATACCACAATTATAGTACCAACTTTTACTTACGTACGGGCAAACCTGACTATAATTTATTACCTCATAGGTTAAAAGCATTCCAACGGCGATGTCATCTTGGCTCCCTTTTTTCTGACCCAAATTTAGAAAAAAACGAAAGAATCCAACGAAGGGAAAAAAAATAAAATTCGCAATTCGAGTTCATCTCGTGTCCGAGAGGTGGACATTTAATTGTGTTGAAAATTACAAAGATGAAAGAATTGCACAGTTAATTACGATAGTATATGGGCTAAGGTTTTGTGTTTTAAAACTTTCACAGCATAAGTTGTTTAATATTTTACAGTTATTAAAGTTGCCCAAAGACGCGTTGAAACCCCCCAAAATAGAAAAAGAATAGTTCTGAAAAGATTTAATTAATTAAGGGTGCGCTTAGGTTAATTTCCGTTTCCCTAATTTCGGAACCGGATAGTTCAGCTTTGAATTGTTCCACTTTTCTTTGCACAACACACAGCAAAGAGAGACAATTGAAGCTAAGCACATAAAAAGCCGAATGACGCTTGATTGCACAGCTTTAATATGACAATATACCATACGTTAACAACCACCCCTTCCCTAATGTCTCCTTTATTCCTTATACTTCCCATCTATTCTTCTTCTCTTTTCTTCCTCCGAAAAAGGGGCCCCATCAGCAGCTTTTCGGCAGCCTTGGGACCTTTTTGCCTTGATTATGAGCGCAAACATTTTCCTTCAGGCGCAATAAGTTATCGTTTATGACCTGGCCGCCTCATACGAAGCTAAGACCGTGTATAAAACACAAGGGCACGCCCCCACAAGCTTGACAGAACAACACTTAACCGCAAAAAAAGGAAAACTGAAAGTCACCCTTTGTGAAGAAATAGAGGCGTGGCTAGAAAAAAGCAACACCAATGATTTCTGCCCCTCCCTAAAAGTTCTCTAATGGCACTCTCGATCGCCTGCAACAATGAAAAGAAAACCAAAAAGCTGAATACAAAATCCTGCAAAAAAGCGCGCGAAAAAACGGTGAAGATTGCTAAGATTTCTTCAACTAAAAATTGTTATTAAATCTTCTTTCTGTGTTGAGAGGGAGGGCCGTTAAGTGGATGCGCTCATCATTTAGTCGGATGATGAGAACAAGTTTTCATGTGGGCGATGAAGCGAGGGAGGAGAAGAGCAGCAGCACTTTGCTGATGTGATAGCAAGCTATACAGTCGTGCTGGGCAGTTAGATAACCCCCCTCCTCCTCCCTTAAAAGATTGATGAATTTTTGGATGCTTAGCCATGTCGCGAGTTTATACTCCCAGGGGTCAAAGTAAGGTTGGGATTTAGGTTTTTCTGGGTTATGTTCCGGTTTCGAAAAATAAAAGTTCGGCTTGTACGTCTGGACGTCTCGGTTTACGTATAAAAACTAAATTTTCCTTTCTTAAAACATTGAAAAAAGCTACGGTTACCCTATTACCATATCGTTTTTTGGAAGTTAAATGGACGTAAAACAATTGGGTTATGAAGCGAAACTACTTTGCATAACATTTACCGTTTGCTCTGCGTTGTTTTATGAAAGAAGCTTGAAAAAGACAGAGGAAGTCAGTCAAAGTTTTTATAACGGCGGAAAAGTTTCAGCCAAAGTTTTTCAACAAAATGGCGGCAGGATTTAAAAATAGGCACGGCCGCGTTTTCCCGCGCGCGGTTAGGCAAACTTCAAACGTAAAAAACATGGACCCGAAGTTCGCTTCGATACAAATCGAAAAAAACGGGGAATTCTTCACTGCTTTTTTTATTTGGTAAGGAACGAAAGTCTACATTCTTTCTTCTTTTACATAAACGTGGAATGCTGAATGAATCGGCGAATCATAAAAATAATGTTTTCTTTTTACAAAAAGAAAAAGATCCTTTATGTTTTTAATAAAAACAAAAAGGTAGTAGTAAGCATTCGCCAACACGCAAGCTTTTAGTAGATGGAAGTTGGAATGTTTATACAAAAAAAGTTTGGACGACATAGCGTAGCTTGTTGCCCTCAAGCTACCGCTAGGTGGCGAGTACTATCTTGTATAGGTGTAAAGGAATGTTATTGCTTCTGCGCGCTAAACGACAAGCTCTATAACTTTATAACCACTTTATAAATGTGCGCGAAATTTCTATTAAAAATACAAAAAAGTCTAGAACGCTGTCTCAAAATCTGCATTTTTTTATTTCTCATGTAGAGGAAAAATTAATACACCTTTTTCAAATTACTGTAGCCAAATTAGTTTTAAAAAAAACTAAACCTCGCCCTTTGTACAAATATTATCTATATTACTGTCAAGGTTTGTCGTCAAATCCTGTACTTTTTTGTAGATTTCTTCCGCCTTCCGCATGCTAGTGTATTGCGAAAAGGGAACCTTAGTACTTGTTTTAAGTGACAGAGAAATAGAGAACAAAAAAATCCTTTCCAGAAACGTTGGTTTCCTCGTAAAGGGTGAAAAAAAAAGCAAAAAGGAAAGAAACGCTGAGGTTCTTTGCAGCAATAAATCTCCTAAACGAACATTCAGAGTACAATCAAACTTCTAGTCCTTTTCCCCACCAAACAAAATCCGTTTGGTCAACTTTAGCTAACTTGCTGCCTTCATCCCTGAGCTTTTCCTCAAACTTTGCGGTAAACTTTTCTTTTTAAACAAGATTTCTTTTCTCCCAGATCGTCCAAACCCCAGAAATCCCGAATGTGTTGCAGTGACAGCGTCATCTCCTCTCATATCCCACATTTTCATCAGTATGAACCTAGTTACATTGCTGGTCCTGTCCAGCCGGAAGAAATACAAGGTAAAAAAAAAAAGCGCAATAGCATTTTAGGGACCACCTCATTCTTCCGTTTGTTAAGACCCGAGGTCAAAAATGAAGGATCGGAAAACAACTGACAAGATACTGCACCAAGTATATATCCGCCAAGGAAATAAAGTTGCTGCCACATTTCTTCATCAAGGTTCCCAACGGAGTTGTCAACGTTGAGCCTCGTTCTTTTCCTCGCCTCCATACCCCCCCCCCCCTCTTTCCAAAAGATCCTTGGGAAAAAAAGTAAATTCCAAAAATCAAGAAATCCGCAGACAAGGAAAAAGAAAAGACGTGAGATGAGAAACTGAACCAATTCTCTTCCGCTCCCCCCACCCCACCCCCAATTTTTTTTTTTTAAAAGTAAGTTTTACCTTGGCCTTTCGTGTAAGTCGAGTTGTTCTTGCTCAGCGGAGACAGGAAAGATCAAGTTTATCCGAAGAATCCCCCCTCCTCCAAATAAACTTAGTGAGGGTTGAGTGAGCAATCAAAGGATTCGGCTCTTCGTCGTGCGCTTTGTTAAATTTCCCACCGCCGCTGAAAAGCTAAACCCATTTCCTATCACGGCGAAAAGTATAGTCTCAGAAACTGGAAAATTACTGCGCCCCGCCTTTCAAAAATGCTGGTAAGACGAAACAAAAGTACGGAAGAAATAAGAAGGGAAAAAGGAAATTCGCTTAGGGAGGATTGTCTCGTTGCTCAGAAGCTCCTCCAGGGGCGTTTTTCATTGGTCTCTTTTTTTCTGTTGGATGTGTGTAGTCGTAGTAAATCATACTGGACGGGCAAGAAAACCATTTCTTCAGCTTCTTTTTGTACTTCTTCTCCTACACACACACACATCCCAATTCCCACCTGACCACGCCCTGGCTTGTTAGCAGGCGAAGAATCTTCATCAGAACCAGTAGTCACCTCCAATCTTCTTCCTGGGGGCTATAAGAAGACACAACAGCAAGACAAACTCGAGGTTTATCCTTCCTTTTGGCTCGTATTTCTACTGCTCGCACCCAATTATACCAACTCGCGTTCTTGCTCAGGAATAAAAGAATTAAATTAATTTAGTTGATTCACGCCTGAATGGAAGCAATACAACACAAATATACTTCGGAAGTTTGCTTTAACCCTAATGCAATGACTCTTCTGTAACAGTTAAGGTATTAGTACAACAAACGCAATAATTTCGCAAAGTCACAAAGCAGAAGCATAATCAACTACTGTTTAGCCTTTGAGGGACTGTTAGTTCGTAACTGTACCGCTAGGAGTTTCCATCTATTTCTGGTTTAGTCTTAGTGCTACTTTATTTTGTAGTTTATTCAGTACATATTATAATAGTATGTATAGATAATAATGAAGCTAGTCAAGCTAAATTTACCAAAATTATTTGCTGAAGTTAAAACTTCAGTGGAAAATTTGGAGAATCTCAAACATTCTCGACTGTGATTCTCTCGAGTCTTCCAAGCGGCTATAACATATAAATAAATATATATAACATACATATAAATGCTGGAATTGTGTAGTGTAATTTATTTTTGAAAAATACTCATCCTTTTACGTCGTTCAAAAATGTTTCATTTACACTCCTTTCCATACTTTCCTAAGTTTGGGTACAGTAGTTTGGTTTGGGAGTCTAGGATAGTTAATATACTTATTGTCTCATGATTAATAGGAACTCCAATATTTCATTACAGTGTTCTGAGAAAGATAACTAATAGATAAAGTACACCAGCTACCAAACAAATCTGAGAAGTTCAGTACAAAAGTATTACTTTTAATTAATTACTCTGCACGTTCTGTACTGTATCTTCTATTCCTCGTAAACAAACAAGAAAAAAAAGTTTACTGCTCCAAATAATTTCTTCCAAAAATATCAAAGCAGCTCAAGGTATTTTCAACGCAGTGCGTTTACTTCCTGACAATTTCAATTACCAACTTACTAATCAAGCCTCATTTCAGTCTATATTTTCATCAACTCCCCTTGCCCCGAACCCCACCAGGAAACATTCAAGCAAAAGCCTTTAAGTTCGCAAGATATAGTAATTATGTCCCTTTTTGGTCTCCTCCGTTTCCCCCTAAAGGAAAGCTTCTTGTTTGAAAAGAAAATAAGTCAAAAGTTCTTCTCATAACTAGATTGCCTCGTTGGACAAGTTTGCCACGTTGGGGCGCAAGAGGGCGAGGAAAGACAAGAAGCTTTTGCTTGCGGCGTAACGAAGATTTTTTCTTTCTTTCTTTTGTGCTCGGCGCTAATACCCCAACTAACCAGCATGTGTTACCAATGAAGGTTGGGGAATGGGGATTGGATCCGCTCTCCTTCTTCAAAGCCGGTAATAATCATGGTATGTACAGTAAGAAAAAACAAACAAAAAGGAACAAAGAAACCAAAATGGGCAGCAAGTCTTTTGCCCTGCAGGGGCAAGTTAACGTCGTTTTTCCTTCAACGCTAGAGGGAGCAGCTTTTAGTTACCCACGACGACAGGTTGATTGCTGCCATTGAGGCCGAAGGCTAAATCAATTGACACCCGCAAAGGCTAAAGAAAGACATGACGCCATTCCTATTCGCTTTTCTCCACCCAAAGCGGATTTTTTTTTCTTTTGGGGCAAGGAAAAGTCCATGCCGCCATAGCTTATACCTTTGACTTTGACCGAAAGCTAGCGTATAGGGAAAGAAGCGCGAAAAAGTCACAGGAGAGAAAAAAAAGAGAAAAACTTGCCCGCGTCAGACGCTTCTCAACCGTTAGACTTCTCGCTCCACACCTCATTTTGCGCGCCATAAAAACTTTTGGCTTCCCTAATGGGGAAAGACTTTATTTATTTTCCTGTGCAGCAACGCGCTACAAAACCCACAAGGTAAGCATTTACTTTTTATTACTTTACAGCTCTTCTCTCTCTCGCTCATTCCTTTCATTCCTTTTTTTTAAACAGTATAAAATGTTTGGATGCTGGTCTTATAAAACTTGAGATTCTTTTTTCTGGGTTTTTAATAAATTGCTGCTAAATTGAATGTCGAAGTTTCAAACTTTGGGACTTTGGGCATCTTTTAATGTCGATAAACTTTTTCCCCCTTCTTAAGGAGATTTTTCTTGTTAACCCAGATGAGAACTTTCAAAGTAATTAACAGCTCTATTGAGCTGTAGTCAGTTCATTTCCAGGACATTTGGGTACGTTTTTCTTTTAATTTAGAAAGTTCGAAGGAATTTTGGCAAGTTTTAATTTGTTGCGAAAAGCGGATATGGATCACAAGTTTGTAGTCTTAAATGTTAACAATACGTTTTTGGACTCTTTGAAACGTGCGAAACCGTACCCAAAAGTTCAAGAAGTGAAGATAATCAATTTTACCGTTCAATAGATCTTTAAGTTATAGTAAAATATAACATTGCAATTTTCTTCCATCACGGACATCATTTTCAGGACATTGGCTTACTTTTTCTTTTAATTTGATAAGTTTGAACGAATTTTGTAAAGTTTTATAATTTGTTGCAAAAGATGGATGTGTGAAAATTTTGTAGTATGAAATGTTAATAAATGCGTTTTCGAACTGTTTATGAACTGATTTGAACGTTCATGAAAAAATTTCCGGGTCTTTGAAAAAAAGTGAAATTCGGAAAATTACTTGTGAATTAAACAATTTAGGAAAAATTGAAATACAGACTTTTTTAATACAAAAATGCAATCAGTGATGTTTCGTTTTGTCTTGGTTTTATGGAAGGTTAATTTTTTATTTTAGTTGGAATGTTTTGATTTCGACTTTTAATGGATTTGGCAGTATTTGAAAGGTGAATTGAATTCAGTGACTGCATTTCGGATTTATCTTATTTTTTTATAATACAGGTTTGATGTTGAAACAACTGTTGCTTTGGATCAAGAATCATGTTAAATTTTTTCACAAAGAAGAAATGAGAATTATTTCACAGGAAAAAATCTATAATTGTTGAAAAGTTTAACAGAAAAACTCGGATGATTTTATTTTGCAGTGTGAATAAATCTCACAGAAATTACTTTCTAATCACGTTCTTTGTAAAGCAATTTTCCGCTAAAGCGAAATGCAGTTTTTTACAAAGTTTTATAAGGAGTGTTTCCGCCAACAGATTAATTAAAGCAATTATGATAACCATTTTTTTATTGTTGCATTTGCAAAGGAAATTACGGCTGGATTTGTAAGGCATTTAGGAAGGAGATAAAGGAAATAATGCATTCAGGCAACTTTTGGTGAGAAAAATCGAAACTAGGCAATTAAAGCGATACGGACTTATCTGCATAATGAGTACTAATGATAAGCTTTCTCCTTTGTTTGCAAAGTTGCTCGAAAACTAAAGGGGGAAGCGCCACCAAAACATCACCGCATCTACAACAAACAGAAACTTCGTTAATCGTGGAAAAGCCATAAAATTTGTTCCCAAGTTTCGAAAGTTATGACAGTTTGCCTGGCATTCGAGTCCGAGCGAGAGCATCTATAATATCTTCACATATCCCTTATATTTATATACAGATACTCCTCCAAACCTCGCCCAAACTACAAGTTTCCTTTCCCTCATGGTGATGCGGTGGTGTCTGCCGCATTCTAATGAGATTTATCGACTCGAAAATCACATAAGCCAAACAAGACCAAACCTTACCAATCAACATCACTTAGCATTATGCTAAATTACTTGTAACAATAGGAAGAAAAGCCAACCTTTCCAACGCCAAACACAAACAGAGACCAGATTTCAAAACTCGTCAACTAGCGCGTGTGTACCTTATTTATCTATGTATACACTCTTCCTGAAATTGATAGAACACGTTCCACAGATTCTTCAAAATTGCAAGACAAAGCCAACCAATAAACTCTCAACTCAAATATGCATACGAATCATTACAGTTTTGTGTGAAAACAAATAAACTTTAGGAAGTTGACATCTTAGCCTAGTTGGAAGGGTTTTCATTGCCTAGGGCTGTCTCAAGCGAAATACAGCTTTGAAATTATATTTAAAATAAATTAGCCCTGAAACTTAAATACGTTAAACAGGATGTCTAACACAAAAACTACAAATGGAAATGAAAATTGTGAAAACATCTGTAACTTTCGGCCAAACTTCTCAGGCCCCTGAAGTTCAGGCAATATGCAATGCACTCCAAAAGCCAACACAAACTACTGAAAAACTTTAAATGTTTACACTTTGGCTAAGTTTATAACTGTTTACCTTGCCAAAGTGATAGCCCTCGTAAGCTCAAAATTACAGCTATTTTCGCCATCTCCTAGCATCTTCTCCTTATAGTGGGCCAAAAAAAAAAAAAAGTCCAATTTTCTACTTCCCCAAATCTTCCAAGCCACGCACACCAACGTTCGGCAAGGGGGGAAAATCCTGTAGCGAAACATCCTAGACAAATGAAACATTCTGATTGGATTTGCCCTCAAAAGACACAGACTACTCCTGAATACAAAAAAAAAAAAAATTCTCGACAAAAACTGAGCGATTTGCGATGTCCCTTTTTCCGTAGGAAAACAATAGAAGAAGAAGAGCCAATCACCGGATCCCAAATCCCAAACCAGAGAAATATCCGCCGAAAATCCGTGTTTAAATTAAAATCAGGCTTGGCTGTATTAGTATTTACAGAATAACACAGACACCCGCCTCCGAATCAAAAATCAATGGCAGCACTAAAACTCGCCTTTTTCGCCAAAACATAAACAAATGGAGAAAAAGGATTCCTATTACCCCCAAACCTTTCCAATGCACTTCCCCCTTATATTTTGGCCACAAAAAACAATTTCGTTGGGTAAAACCTATACTTCAGCAAGCCGCGTTATTGCTCCCCAGTTTTCCGACTTAGTTTCATCACCACAACATAGAAACAGGAGCAAGGGGGGGCAATATCAGAAATTCCCCAAGAAACAACCAGAAAGTCTTTTGGCCTCGAATGTTTTTCACAAAAAGCCCCATTTGGCTGTTACCAATCCATCAAAAAACGCAAAGCATCCCGGTTTCCCCGCCCTTTTGAAAAATAAAACAAAGAGCTTCGATGTATATATCGACACACAATCGGAAATATTGGTTCCTCCCCACCAGTTCCATACACATTGACCCCAAAAAGGGGAAAAAAAATCCTGAATGAAATAACAAAATCGAAAAGAAAAGCTGAGCAAAACATTTAAAAACACATCACAATAAAAAGAAGGTTTGACTTTTCCTTTCCCAATTCGGCTTTCCAAGTACGACCTAGAACAATGCAATTGCTTTCAACAGCAATTTTAGAAGAGATCTCCCAGAACAGATCTAGAACTGGAGCTAAAGTTTCCAAGCTAGGAGGGCGAAGGATAGGGATAGGAGCAGCCAATTAACCCTCAGACCACCTCCACCACCAGCGCCTAATGAAAAGATAGCACGCAATTAAAACATTGTATCAGATATCTCTGCTCATTAGGCTCACAAAGCTAGAAACCGAAAAGAACTCCATAACATTTCCATAGACGTCGAATGACACAATGCCACGGCATTCTTACTCATAATTCCAATTAACAAATGCAACTAGAGGTACAATCGTAATCTAACTGTTCACCTGTATAGTCACTATAAAGCTAAGTAAATTATTGTCGATACTCATTTTATTTGATAATTTTCTTAGCTTAATTGCAGTCATGTACCTCACCTTTCACAGATGAGAAACTCAACCGCGAAATGATTATTTAAACAACGGAATGATGTTATTTACATTATTTAAACAGTGAACTAACTATCTCTTAAACCATACGAAAAGCTTCAATATATTTATCAAACTACAAGAATGTCGCTGATGTCTAGCCAATAATGAAAAGAAAGAGCCCATATCATTGGCTAAACCCCAGGTGCGCCTGGCTTGGTTCGCGCCTTTTTTTGAATTTGAATCTTAACGGTTATTCTCAACAGTTTTGCCCTCGTGGCTCTGCCATCTTTTCTTCCCCCTCAACAATGAATGCAAGTCACGGATCACAGCAAATGGTTGGGATGGAAAGCCAAGTAAAATAGAAGGTTGTAAATACAACAAAAGACCTTCGTTTTTGTTTCTTGTCAGTTGAAGGTCAGCCATTGCAACCGTTTACAAGGCGCGCAACTTGAATCACTACCCGGTGAACTGAACTGGAAGCAAAAGCATAAACGACACACAACGTACAGAAGTTCTGTAACGGTTTAAGAGAACACTCTCCATTTATATTGTCAGTTTGACTGTCAGCTTTCCTGTCTCTTGTGACCCCGTGAGCTTAGGGCCAAAAGGGGAAAGACACAGTGAGGAAATGTAATATAAAAAGATTTACCATGCGAAGCCGAGTGTCGAGGTAAAGCGGTGGACATCATGGTCGACGGCAAGTTATTATGGCCCGACCCCACGTTCGGTTTGGGAGGCATGGGACTATTATCTCGGGCTGTCATTTCAACAGATCGATGATATACGGAGCCGATACTCGCCGTGCATACAATATGGAGTGTGCCTTGCCGAAAATGGAGTGGATACACCGAGAATTCCAAGCCGATCGTCACCGTCTCCAAGTTATCCCCAAGTCGTTGTACCGGGTACCGCCTCGTATTGGCATCAGGAATCTGCGCAACCCGTCATCAAGGCGAAAAAAAGATAAAAATGCAAGATTTAACCAATTAGAAATTAACAACGTAAAACGCAAGAAGGCACATTTTCAACAAAGGAGAAGCTAACATTCTGCAACCAAAAACTTCCCGGAAAGAGACAATAGCAATTAGAAGGACATATCTGAACTAATAGAAAGTCCCGCGCAAACGGATCGATTTACTCTCCGCTTCATTAGGAACACAGGAAGGGAAGCTCAAACTAAAGCATTCTTGACATTCCCTACGTCTTTATCATCTCCCAGCTAATAACGTCACCCGTGTGTCTCCTTTTCTCTTTTATTTTTTTTTCTTTATTTGAATGCCTCCGAGTTTTACTTCCACCCTAAAAGAAACTTTGGGTCTCCATTCTCTAACCTAATTTATAAAAGGTCACCCTTCTTCACATGCTTAGTTAAAAAACTATAAAAAAGCCATTTCCCAGCCTGCTCACTTCTTTTCATGAGGGAGATTCATGTCCTGGCCTGTAATTAACAGATCGCTATGCAATGAGTTCATTATTATGACGTCACCATAAACATAATATAATCCGTCCCTTACAACCTCGGATTACTAAAAACCACGCTATAAAGTTTTACAACGAATGAATCCAATACATTTATGCAACATGAAGTCGGAACAGAATACAGAAATAGTGCAGAACTTTCTTCTTTGTTGCGCAGCAATATCTACCCTCTTTCTACCTAGGAATATCGATCGTGTAATTGAGATCTTAACGTCTCAATTACTATATGGCAATCTAGCAAAAATTTCAACAATTCGGGTAAAAACAGCTAAAAGTAAAGTTAACACGCCGCATACGGGAAAGCTTCCATTGTACCAGGGTCTACATTACTGCGAGCCGAGACTCGTGAACAAAGAGCAAAGTTTTTGTGAAATTACCCAATTCACTTTCCCAACGTTAAATTAAATAGCCCAGAATCTAACATTTAGTGCAGCCCAGGTTCCCCTGTAAGTGGCTATCTGCAATTCAAGACAGCTATGGCCTGACACTGCAGACCTAGCAATCTGCAGAATTCTCGGAAAATAGGCAAAAACGCCTGGAGTTCGAAAACCTCGCGAGCCTACAACAGACTACCAGGAATCGCAAGGCATGCTTGCTAGAATTTAGTTTTTAGTTATCACTTAGATGGTACAGTAATACTTCGGCTGTATATTACTGCCAGCGAAATCTGTACAACACTGCGTCAAAATTTGCCCAAATCACAAAAGCCTATTATCTCTTTAAGCTAAAATCTTCCAATCAAGGTATGAATGAGCTTTTACCAGATTACTGATTACTGCGTCGACATGGAATTTAAAAAAAGGAAAGCAATACAGGAAGGATGGAAGTGTACTCACAAGTTCTCCGTTAACGAACCAGGATAACGCGGCGGGTGGTTTGGAAGGCGGGGAAGTGCAATTCACTGACAGTTTGTCATTTGGTTTGTACGTCTCTCTCATATTGCTGATGTTAGGATCCGACGTGGGAATATCTGCTCACGACAGGACAACAAGGGTAACGTAAGAATATTTCCTTCCTTTCCAACTTCTACTTCTTTCAACTATCGATTACAGAACTATCAGATAATGTTTCAAGCCAATGCATCTCTACATTTCTACGCAGAACTAAAAAAAAAATCCTACGCAGATTCAAGATAACTTAGCTAGATTTGTTTTTCTTAAAAAAAGGAAGAACTTATTCCGGTTTCCCCGGATTTTCCTCCTTTTTTCGGGTAATTTTTTCTCCTCGCTAACTCTACAGCTCATTCAGATAGTCAGAGGCAGCTAGAAATGTTACGACGGGTGCCAATATCTGTCCTGGGTATTTACGAGCTCTTGATAGGCCTCGAACGGCGCTCTTCTGCTTAAAGCTTTGGTGCTCTATAGAAAACTCTCCTTTTCTTTGTGGACAAGAGTTGGTGTGTCACTTGCCATCTTGTTCGTAGCTTGTTGACGACTTTTTCAAAGACCCAGGTGACATTTTAAAGCTGGGCCCCATCGTCTTTTTTTGGCCCCAGAATGTTTTTCGCTCCTCTATTTCTACTTTATTCCCTTTTCTCGCCTGCCCGAAAAAAAGAAATAAAAATGACCCTACACTTCAAAATACTCCCAAAAGTTGCAAGTTTCTTTTTAGGAACATGTACCTTCTTTGTTTACTATTTTTTTCAGTCTTTTCGATCCGTACCACAGTGGAAATATAAACAATAAAAACGCATGCAAAAAGCTCCTTTATCGTCTACCTTATTTTTTGCTTTAAATTTTAAAAGTTCCGATCTAAAGCGGAACTTTTAGAATTTCACTCTAAACCGGTGACAACGCGGCTCCCGCCATTTAATTTAAGATGGCGGTTAGAATGTTACAGACTTCAATTTCAAAGTTTACGCCCTCTATACGGCGAAGATTTAGGTTCGCAAGCTCAACTTCCGATTCTCATGAAACTTAAAAAAAGTGTTTGTTTTGGTTCTTCACTTCAGCTTAAACAATAAACAATGGAGACGTAAAAACTGTAAACAAAAATACTGACGGTTGTAGCTTTCCCCCCTTGTTTTTCCAACCAAACTACACAGCACTTCTCTCCGTTTTTGTTGAAATGAAAGTTAAAACCAAACTCCCCCAAAAAACTTCTCCTTTCGTTTAAACCGACACTTTCATCTCTTCTCCACCATGGCCTCACTTGATAATACCAAGCGGACATTTGAGCCGCGAATGAAGCGTAGGTTCGAACGAAACCGTTACGATTCTTGAAGCGCGCGAAATTTGAATTTGAACCTCAACGGCAAGGCCAAACAGCTCCATGTCTTTGCGCTTCGAATTCTTTTTTAAAGAGCTACATCAAAACAACGCTTTAAAAAACTCGAGCTAGTAAAGCTTTTACAGGAGAAAAAAATAACAGCAAAGGGGGAACAATGGCTTCCGATCCGCTAAGTAAAGCCGACTAAAGAAACACAAAAGTGCTAATTACTTATCACGGAGAGATTTTTTTCCCGATGATCAGCCTCGTACGTTTCGGCAGTAATTTCGCAGCGATAAGTCCCCGAGCTGCTTAGCTGCACATTTTTCAGGGTCACACTCGACGCGTCCGATTTGCTTACCTGGAAATTTGAAAAGAGTAAAAAAAAAAGTTATTATTAGTGCGCTTGATGGTGCGTAACATTTTTTTCCATTCCAAACATAAAAAAGTATATTTGAAAAGGCAAATAACATTTCAGGCTCCGGTATAATTCTCTCGTTTGGAAAACTTTTCCTGTTCCAACAAAAATAAAAAAAAAGTTCTTCACGAACTTTTTTTTTATCTCTTTTAACACGAATTTTCAACTTTGCCCCCAAAAGCTTGAAAAGTTTTAGCCAGGTCTAACACACTTGGATAAACGTGCTATGAGCGTCTGTCGACCCAATTTTTACGCAAATGTGGCCAAAATTTCGAGTCAAGTTTTTCCTCTTTTATAGCCGTACATTTCCCCTCCTACAAGGAACGTTACTTGGGGAAGAAGAAGAAGAAAAAAAAGGGATAAATAACTCTCCGCTTGAAGGAAAATCTCCTAAACTGTCTCTTTCACTCATAACTTCAGCGACACAGAGAAAGTTGGGTTTTTTTCTGCTGCAAAGAGGAAATGCTTGTGAAAATAAAAACGAAATATAAAAACTTGTCAAAGCTATAAGAAGCAGATCGCGTTCCCTTTCATCCAATTTTTTTACAAAATAAATATGACTTACGTCAACAGTAAACCCAAGCTCTGTTATGATAAACTCTTTGGCTTGCTGCTTTGATTTAGGCTCGAATCGGAAGAATTCATGGGTGCCTTTAAACCACATGACCTTGTACAAGTCGTCGCCTCCCAAATCGTACAAGCAACGCAGATTGACATCTTGACCCCGACCCACTTGCGCAGGAACGATTAAGTCCACAATACGGAAACTAAAGACTTCTGTAAGAAAAAAATAAATAAAGTAATACAAACACACTGCAAAAAAATTGCTTCGTGGATATTTTTATGCCAATTTAAACAAAATTTATTTATTTATTATTTATTTTATTTGATATTTTTAAACAAAGTACTTGGAATATAATAAATATTAATAGTAAGTAGAGAATTTGATGTCTTTTTATTATAGAAAATTGCAGCAAGATTAGAAATCAAAGTCTTGTAAACGGTGTTGCAATCAGCATTGTAAGCAATAAGATACAAATTATTTAAAAACTAAACTGCAAAACCTTTTGTCAGTGTTCACAATACAAACTAAAATTTAAAAGAAAAAATGTAAAGGAATAGAAAATAATCCAGCACAATTTTTCTAGATTTCCCGTAGATTTAACTCCAAAAGATCGAAAAGATCTCAAAATTTCTGCAGCAATACGACTCTGTGGTGTGCCACATCTAAAATTGCTAGCACTCTCACTATAGCATTAACAGTAATATACGCACCTGGGAGGGCGGCCAGGAAAACACTGAAGAGTCCCAAAAAGTTCCGTAGTTGTGTTGTCATCTTAAAGCGTTTATTTCTGCACGTTATTTCTGCAAAATTTCCTCACCGCACAATTTTAATCCGTAGAATATTCCCAATATTGGCGCTGCAGAGTTACCTCACACTAAACTACACCCCATCCAACACAAGCTTGCATTTTCCCATTCTCAAGTTTTGTTGAGATTTCTTCCAGAAATGTCGTTAAGAAATTCCATAAAAATCTTCCCTAAAAAAAAGACACACAAGTTGGGACCACCGAAAACCACGACCGAAGAAAAAACCACCCTGGTGAGCAGTCAAAGGACTCAGACTGGTCTGCTCCCTCGTTCAGCCTAGCTGCTGTAGAAATGCCACAATCTGCCTCAATCTGCGCCTGCGCAGTACCGATTCCGAGTCTCAACCTCCGAACTCGCTTCTCTCCCAAGCTAGAAGCACATGTCAAAACCGAGATATCCATTCCAGCTTGTTTTACACTTCAACTACTACACCCTGCCCCCCACCCCCCCATTTTTTCATTTTTTTCCTCTGCCCATAAAATATTGAAGAAAAAAATCGAAAAATTTGCTTCGTTTACAAATGACTTTTACCAACTCATTCTACACCTCATACCATGGAAGATATTTCCTCCCCCCCCCCCCTCCCCGAAGAAATATCTTCGTCTCAATCTTCGAGCTCTCGAACTCGTGAAATGTCTGAAAGTTTACAAAGAGAGAGAGCCGACACTTGGATGGTTGACAATCCCGTCTTTTATCATGACCCAAAAGTTTGGTAATAAATCAGTCAATTTTTTCTCGCTGAAGGGAGGGAGGGGTGGGATTGAGGGTAAGACGTGTTCCCCAAAGTGATAATTCATAGCCTTGACTGTGACTATTAGGCTCTTGGCAGCAGAAATAGGGCACGACATATTTCTCCGGTTTTTTCTTTTCTTTTATTCTTTTTTATTTAATTTTTGCTTTTTTAAACTACTGTAGCGAGAAAGAGCTTCTGATAATAGCTATTTGAAGTGCTTGAAGTGACCGAAAACACAAATATTGTTTTTTTAGAGGTCGGAATTTGGATTAATTTGTCGCATACGATGAGAAAAAAAAATTGGAACTCATTATAAACTAAAGCAAACGAGGGCCGTAAAGAGCTTTTTAAGATGAACTTAAACTGGATCTTAAACGACGGTGCTTTTGAAAATATTTTTTTTGCGCGAAAACGAGAGTAAAAAACACCAGGATAAAGCTGTCGGAAAGAGTAAAAAAAGGAATAAAGGTAATTCAGGTAAACGTTTGCGTTTCTCATTTAGTTGACGTGGAGTCTTGTCGCTAGGTTGGGTTTTCTCTGTGTGTATGTGTTGTTACCCTCCCCAATACCCGCCCTTCACCCTCCCCGGTATCAGCGTGACAGGATGCGAGACACCTAACGGTTGGGTAGCAGACGTAATTCAATTTACCTCCGACCACGTTGTGTTGACGTTAACCAACTTTACAGTCGACCAGATTTCATATCTTCCGTTAACATAAGGAGGAGGGTAGAGTGAGGTGTAAGGAGTGAAGAATGCCAGCGGTTTACGAGTTGAAAACTGCAGGTGTGAGATTTTTGGGAGAAGCTTGGAAAATGGACCGTTTTGGGGCGCATTAAAGTTAGAAAAAAAACTTAGTCAATAATTCACACTCATATTCACCTTCAATGGGCGCAAATTAGCCACTGTGGGGAGAAGGGAGATGCGTAAGGGGAGGTTTTTTACCCTCGTAACGGCTCCTTTTTCAGGAAAACAGGTATTTTCGAGGATATAAAAATAGTAATATGAGGTTGATGTGGCTTATTTTGATAGAGGAGTTCAGGAGGGTTTTTAAACGCTTGGCAGTTCCTTTGTAGGGTGAATAGTTCAGGAGATATTAGCGAAAAACTGTTTGATGACGTCAGCTATGCCCCGAGGGCCCGCGGCGCCTGATTGGCTGCGCGCAGCGTTGCCACAACGGCACGAGAGGCGCTCGGAAGGCATTCGAACGTTTTTACAGGAGAAGCATGGCTATGGCTAAAAATTAGCCAGCAAGGGCTTATTGGACGCGTCTTGATGAGCCGAATATTTTCCAACGAAAAAAACGTGTTCATTCCCTGTCAGCTACAAAACGTTCCTTCGATGATCAAAGAAAGAATTTATATTACGATTCGGGGAGTATTTTCTTTTCTTTTTTTTCTTAACTAGCTACGGCTATACAGCAGAAGTTTCGAAGGCAGCAATTGCATATCTTGTCAAGCGCAGACATTCCCGATTGAAGTGTGGCGACGAAGAAAAAGCCGGGCCTCACATCGTTTCTTATTACTAAAAGGTCTCCTCCTCCTCCCCACGGCCAAAAAGCGATTACGTCAAAACTAATTGGCGGCCCGACGCGGGACATAAAATAAAACTGCAGGGACTTTGTGGATCGTATTCGATTTTTGAGGTGATACTTCTCTTCATGCCTGGAAGCAAAAGGGAAGTAAACGAGACTAAGGAAAAGCAACCAGGAAAAGGAAGCAAGAAAAATAAGTCCGCTGTTTTGCATGGCTGGACCTATATAGGGCTTACATAGCATGCTAACTTATTGCTAGTTCACCTTTTTTTCCCATTTTATTTCTGCCTGCCCTTTTCTACTCTAGTTGAGTCTCAACGTTCGATAAACCTGTCGTCGCCATTTCCCCATCTCGTCCATCGCCGGAGCAAGCAACCGACCGACCAGTCGGGGAATAAAAGAAAAAAAAATCTCACATTGCATTGACTACTGCAAAGACATGCAGACATTAGTCACGTGACATTGCTGAAACTGCAACGAAAGAAATGGTAGAAATCGGCCAAATTTGTTAGTGTCCAAAAGATCCCTCCCTCAGCAAAACGTGTCGATGAGCATACACTACATTACTAGCAACTGCTGCAGAAATATTACTGCAAGAACATTTCTGCCAAAATACCATTGAAACACTAAGTTTCCGTAATACGTTTACGACAAAAAGAAACGAAGCTCCAAGTCAGAGTCCCATACCTACTTGCCAGAAATATTACTGCACCCATATTTATAAAGATATGATCCTACCATTGGTTCCCAACTTAAGGTTCGGGTGAATTTAACATTTCAGTTAATTTGGCTCACTCACAAATTTACTTTTCATGACAAGAAATAATAACTGTCAGTTAGCTCTTTTTGCTTTTATAGAAGAAGTTGTCTGCGAGAAGAAAAGAAAAGCAAAACGCCAAGCTCCCACACTTGCATGTCATGAATGTTTAAACAGATTAAATGACCCAGAAAAAACAGGCGGTTTCTTCTTCCAAAACATATTCCTAGTCCCCCCCCCCCCTCCCCGCCGAACAAAAAAGCTTCTCCGTTCCTTATATTCGCTAACTGGTAAATATTAAAGAAATGAACACAGCAGCCTATGCCCCCGGTATTTCATATTACTGCCTTAATTTCTAATTTACAGCCGCTAAGAGACCTCCCATAACTATTACAATGTCTCTGTCTCCTCTCTCCCGAACCTTTTCACTGTTTCCTCACCGAGATTATCTTTAAGTCCTGCGGATATAACGACAAAATACAAAATATTTCGGTGTGGATGTTTTCCAAATCAGAAAAAACCCTTAGTTCCTACAGAAGTACACATTTCTTGTGGTAGTAGGCCCTTCATTTCTTTGGGATAGATCTATACAAGAGATTATCCAAGTTTGTATTGAGCAAAACCTCACTCTATCCCCCTTCGAAAAAAAAAAAAAAAAAAAAGATGTACGACTTTAGTTCTCCGGGGGCCCATCAAGCCGGAGAAGGACCTCAGCAGCAATTCTTACTGGTGCTATCGACGGGCATGGAGCAGGACTGAATAAGTTGGATGGCTGTAAGCAGAAATTGCCTTTGGCAACACTCAAAATTGGATTGTCGGCTCAACAAACTTAAAAAGGAGCAGAAAAACAAAGAAACTTAAAGCAGATACCGTGCAAAAGCCCGAGACCAGTTGGCAGATTTTAGCTCTATTATTTTCCTTAACGAATGGTTAATGAATGGGTTTGTTTTGCATGTATTTCTGACTGGAAACATCGAAAGAAATTTTTGGCCGGGAAATATCCAATTCTTAAAATATTTTTTTGTTACATTAAAATGCCACGCTCTTGAACGTCCAAGTGCATCGATATTCTAGGAAAAAAAATTCGAAGAGAAGTGTATATTAAAATAAAAAACAGAGATTTAGTGCTTTAAGCCACAGTAATTGACAGAAATCCTGGCGCTTTTCTGCCTAAATTCTTAAAATATAACAGTGAAGATTTCTAGCCAAGTAATATTACCAAAAATGCCAGAAATTTGTACATAAATCGACCAACATTTGAGTCTAGATTCTATAACTATAGGCAAAATTCTGCAGAAATGTTTTCGTTTCTGTACTAAACAGCCTAAACCGGTGCTTAATGGGCAAAAATGCTAATTTAATGCTAATAATGCTAAGATATTACCAGAAACTTCGAAATTTCTGTCCATTTCCACGAAGAACAAGGAAAGACAAAGGTTAGGAAAGTTCTGTGCCCCCCCAATTTTTGCATAGTGATTTCTGTAAGCAAAACGCGCTTAGCTAGGTATATAGGCCGTTATCGTGGTGAATTTCGGAACAATTTTTTGCAAAACCCAGTGCATTTCATATAAAAATGCATGAACAGTAACCTTTAAGCCTAGTGCATAACTTACACCTTTTTCCATACATAATACATAAAAATTATTTAAATCAAATTTCAACTACGGACTAAAATCTGGTTGTGCTCTTGGTAAAAAAAATTACAATTTTATGGCATGCATTGTTATCAAATATGATTTGGGAATTGAGTATGAATATGATTGAATATATACGATTTTTGCGTTTGAGGGATTTGGGAGAAATCTTGTTCCCGACTTGATTTGGGAAATCGAGACATACGCAAGACTTCAAAACAAGAACAATTCAATAACATACACAATTCTCAAAACCAAGACGTTCTCCGGATTTAGTTACACACGTATGTAATGTATCCCAGACTCAAAAATGACACTAGTGTGTCACTCTCTAACAATGAATTTTTCTTTGTTCAGCTAGTGGAGTGAAAGAAATTGCAAGTTTTAACGACTCCCATCAAATAAAGTTGATAATAATCGTTAATCTAACCTAATCTAACCTAACTTAATCTAACCTGATACATTTCCAATCCAACTACCAATTTTTAACTCGAGTGACACCCGTTTGTCATTAGTTTTCCGGAGAAGCTTTGCACCAATAATACACTGTGTCATTTTTACTGGAGAACATGTTGCTCAAAAACACTAACAAACATCAACGCCATCTGTGACTAAAATTTAAGAAAAGAGTGCGGATACATCCAGGACAGTCTGACGGGGCAGCAGTATTAGATATAGGATTATGCTGTAAAGAAGCGGCCCAATTGAAGCAGAAATGCAGAAATATAAAACCCCAATTCCGTTTACATTCAAACGTTTTCACGAAACGCCGCAGAAATAGTTTAGTGCCCTAAACGGCTATTCATATCTCTAGCGAAATGCGTTGAAAGCTATTACATTTCTGCCACAATTCTTCTCTGAAGCACAAGCCGCGAAATTTCTCATTTTCGCAAAAAGTCCAACGCAGTAAAATTATAATTAATTACACTGTTAAGTTGTCGAGATTAACTTTCATAGGTAGGCCATAAAAGTTACGGAATAACAGCTCCAACAAAATATGCCCCGTCGTTTCCACGCAGTAAAACATGGGCTTCGACATATGCAAGGGTCGTTTCCCTACGTTTTTACAGTTATTTTCTCGCCAGTAAAAATGCGTTTCTATCGGTTCAGAAATTTCTCTCCTTTCCCAAGCACTTCTCTTTTAAAATCTCCTAATTTTTTTTTGTTTTTTCAAACAAATTCACAATCAAGTTACAGGGCTATATCCACCAATCCAGTTGGCTGCCGTCGCCAAGTCCGTTACCTGACTACCAAAATCAAAGATCTGGTAGTGCCACCTCAACCCCCCACTGTCTCCTTCAAAATGTGGGGCGTTTCAATCCAAAGTCCGAACAAATATTACACTAGCCGAAAGCTAACAGAAATGTGTAACTGAGGCCAACATTTCTTTCAGTTTGTTATTACTTCCGTCTAAAAACCCAAAACAAGGGAAGAGAAGGGAAAATTTAGTGCTTTCTCTCTTAACTCGTGTTATTTTTACCGTCACAGAGCTATTATTTTCCACGAATTATTATCCAAATTTTTAAGCTTCGGTGAGGATACGATGACAATTGACAAAATCTTTTGGTTCAACTCAATTCACTTTGCCAAGCAAACTCCTGGCTGGATATCTTCCCATAGCATCACGGAATAAATGGTCCGTTTCCCATCGATAAACTAAAAGCTACTTAAGAATAACAAAAAGGACAGTTTGTTGTTCGAAATGCGCAAGAAATGTTGAAAAAAGTTGGAATTTTTGTACAGAAATTTTTTCAGTCGCAAAAAAAAATTCTTCGCAAACTATCTCTCCCTTTATCGCCCGCAAAAAATGGAAGACATTTAAGATTAGAATATATGAAACGCAGCTTCCAAAATTTTAAGATTTATTTCTTCGGAAAAAACTTCGCGAGAGAACATTTCTGCCACTTCGGCTGTTTTACAATCCATTAACGTGAAGCACCAATGGCTTCATTAATTACTGCAAAAAACGACTCAAATACTCAGCAAATCGAAGTTTTAAACTTAACGCTTCGTTGGATTTTCTGGATTTATTTCTGCGAATTTCTTCCGTAAGAAATATCCTTTCACTACCTCCAAAGAGGCAAAAAACCTCCAAAAAACCCGGTCGAGAACAACGTCATTCCTAAATCTAGGCATTGGCATTGCACCCGAGTTTTTGTGCTTTAATTTTTTCGTCCATTCTTCCACGCAGAAATATTTCTGCGCTTCGATTTCTTCAATTTCTTCAATCAGCCATATTACTGATATAGTTGCCATCCATAATAAATGTCTCTCCCAAACTGCCCAAAAAGAGAAGCAAATTACAAAAAAAAAGATTACTGTATATTCGCATGGTATATTTCTTCACCAATTTCTGCCCACAGACAATGCTAACTGAAAAGTGCAGGAATTTCACTTAATTTACTCGGCAAATTATTTCTGACACCGGGCGAAGGCCTTCGGACGGCGTATAAACCCCGGGGGCGCCTCTACCAAGAATTGCATTACTAACCGAAGGGCGCAGTAATACAGGCAGACAAGACAAGGACAAGCATAGCCAGCCCAGAAGAAAAATTTCCCAGTTGCCGTCGTAAAAGCAAGCGAAAAGCGAGTCGAAATTTTCCCTTTTTTTTCTTGATGTTCATACCACAAGAGTTTCCACTTGCTGGCACTTTTTTTGGGTTCCATCGCAAGAAACACACAAAATACGCAGAAATTGCTCAGCAACCGGAAGAAATTCCCGACTCCCGTTCCTTTTTTTACGTCCTGTCCTCCTTATTTTAACTCGCCGGTCTGACCCACTGATGAAACCAGCTCAAGACATGACTCCCTCTTTTTTTTTTTTTTTTTTTTTTTAAGCTCTTAACAAATAAAACTTGTTCCCCCCGCCTCAATCATGACCCTTACACCCTCTTTTAAGATTGTTGCATGCTACATGAAACAAGGCAGAAATAAAGCAGACATTGTTGAATAGCAGATCACCCTTCTAGTACACCCTTTCCGCTTCCTCCTTCACCCCTCTGAAGGGTTTGTAAGAGGGTGAAAGGGCGACAAAACGAAGGGTAGGAAGGGTAGGGAGGGTGGCATTGCATATAAACAAGACGGCAACAAGGGGGTCTATCGGAAACGAGTGCTAGGATAGCTTCCATCATTGCTTCACACAGGCTTTTAACGCCGCAGAAATGCCCGGATAAATCTGAAGGGAATCAGACAAGATCATCCGAGCGTAGGATCATTCCATATGACTTTTCCCCTCTGTAAGAAGGGATTTCGGACATGTTTTTCCTGTGCCGGTACTACTTGCCAGGGGGTTTGTGGAGGTAAAAATATTTAAGAAGGGATTATTTACTGGACTGTACTCTTTGCGAGAAAAGCAAAACCAATCACATGCAATGGGAAGTGACAAGATGCTGTAGTGCACCACCCATTTTTGGGGGGAGGCTTCACTGATTCCTAGTGATTCACTTGAAAGGATTGTAACGAAATTTTAAAAGGAAAAGCTGTTTCCTAGGAAATGGATCAAGCTCTCCCTCTTTCTCTCAGAAAAGTTAGTTATAGCTCAAGAATGAGGAAAACGATCAGTGGTTTTCTTCCTAAAAGCTAGTTTTTTTGTGTTTTTTTTGCTTCCGAGTGTTGTTTCGCGTCCGGTTTTTACATCGACGGGTAACAGCACTGGACGCTGATTGGCTCAATCTCATGGCCGGACATAAAAGCTCGTTCCACTAGCCACTAAATTAGTTCTTTTTTTTAAGGAAACGCCCCTTCTATGGTATTTTTTATTTTTAAAGTGGCTGGACTTTAGGGTGAATTTGTGTATCAATCCGTCATGTAAGTAAGAGTTATATTTACCATATGATTTAAATGACCTAAGCTCGCTGGTATTTCTGTCCCAAAAATTCCCTACATGTTTTACACTTTTGTGGTGCATTTTCAAAGCAATTTTGGTCGCAGTAGACAATAACATATGCCTTTTTATGACAATATTTTCTTTTTAGAACTAACTGGACTTTTCAGGCTCTTTCCTTTTCTATTTTATAACTATACGATTCAAATATTGCAATACTATAGGCGATACCATTAGGAGATTAGTGTAAAATTATATAATAACATAACTGCAAAAATTACAAGAAAATTTTAGTAAAAAGTAGCTGAAATCACTGACTTTTTAGAATTTTTCCTTTTAGTTGGGAGCTGAAGATCAACGAGCAGAAATGTTGGATTGAGCTGGAAATCAACGAGCAGAATGACGGATATATCCTAACAATTGTACCAAAAATTGAAAAATTGCAGAGCTCAGCTGAAAAAAATCCCTAAAGTACCACAGCAACAGGAATTAAAACCCTAAAAAATACTTTTTTTTAAAAAAAATCACTTTTTTCGCAAAAAAATACGTGCATCTTGACGATTTAAACAATTTTGTTTGAAATCCTTCCATGTACAAAAACCTAAATATTTAGCTATAAAAGTCATACCTACAAGTAATTCAATAAGTGCAATAGTTTTACCACACAATAAATTCAATTTAAAAAATAACTGCTCAATCTCTTAAATCAAAGTCAAACACGCCCACCAAATAAGTCTTCAATACTGTGGTCTCACACGTGGACGTCCATCGAATCGTTTCCCCGGCTCCAAAAAAAAAAAAAAAGGCGTAAATCTGCCTTCTTTAATTTCACCAGTCAATTCCCAACGTTAACAAGGGAGACATGTCCGAAGTTCAATACCTGAGAACAGCCAATAACTCAATTTGGCTAAAACCTTCCCTTTTCTCCTCAAAAAAAAAAAAAATCCCAAGTATACTCTTCGAAAGCCAGTACTCTGTTGTATCCCCGCAAACTTGCTGAGCTCCGGAAGGATTTTCACGCCGTGTTGGGCACCGAAGCGAAGAGCGTTGATGGTCCCTTCAACCCTCCCATCTTCTCCTCTGCAAAAGTCCCATCCTTTTCGATTCCACGACTGGAAAACCAAAGGAATCTTGACACCCTCTCCTTTAGTGATTCCTTCTTCCCAACCTCCTTAACGAAAACTTGAGGGGGAAAAAATAAAAAAAGGAAAAAAAAAAAGGAAAAACTCGCCAAGCATGAAGATGCTCACAGGAAGAACGTTATACCGGAAAAGCTAAAAGCTCCCCCTACCGTCCGTGACTCTCCTTAGCTCTCGGGGCACTCTTCAAGACGTTGATTTACGATCCCTTGTTGCTCCAGCCTGCCTCCTCCCCCTTCCCCTCCCTTTTTTGTTTGGTTACCCTAAGCTAAAGCCCAGAGGCCAAAAAAAATCGCCCCTCCAAAACAGAATCGCCGGGATCGTTTCTGGCTCGTTGCTCAATTGGGTATCTGCTTCATTAAAATTGAAAAGTTTTCGAACGTTTTATAACTAAATCATTCTTTTTTAACGGCCCACTCGATTTACACTAGCCTAGAAAGACACGTACTTGAGCAGAACTTTGGCAGATGGCCCGAGGGCGAGGAACAGATTCAGTGTCCCAACAATGTGTTCCTTCGCTTTTATAGACGCCAACAATACGATACTGAAAATGGGCGGCGAGTAAAAACGTCCATATCGTTAGGGTGAAAAAGTTCCGAGCAAGCGTCTCTATTCCATTGCGAGACCCACTAAATATAAAAATGGGGAGTGAGGGGGGGGGGGGGCAAGGGTAAGGGTACAGGGTACAGCTTTGGAACGTAAAAAAATCCATTCAATCATGGCGTTTTGGGCACATCCAGCGAGCCAAAAGCTTGTGTGTATGTGTGGAGTGTTTTGTGTTCTTGTATTGCTGGCTGGAATGGGAAGAGATTGGGAGGCGTACCCTCTGAATCCCTCCTATACACCCTAATTCTTCCTCTTCTCGAAAAAGTGCACAAAATGAAAGGGCGCCACGGCTTTTTGTCTTTCTTTTCCTTTCCGGGGAAAAAGGATGACACACATATAGACACACATAGGAGCGGATTAGGTTCGGTGGACCAAGAGTAAATTCCTGCGGGTTGATTCCGTTCTACACCCTCGTTCCCTTCCATCCCCTGCCGTGGTCTGTTTGTCTGTTTTTCTGTGGACTCGTTACACACAAAGTTGAGGTAAACACAAAGCCAGGAAGAAAAAGGCAGAGGGTAATAAGGGCGGTGGGAAGGGTTTGCCGCTAGGTGGCGGGACAGTAGACTTGCTAATTGGTCAACGTTTTGGAGCATAAAAGCGGGTCCTGGGTGTACGTACCCGTGTATCAAGAATGGGGAGAGAAATAGAGAGCTGGCTAGTCATTCATTCTGATCTGATTATGCATTTGACAACTGAGGGAGGTATCGGCAGGCGGTTATGGAGGCCAGGGGGTCCACGAGACGTGCACCAGACGTTCAGCTAATTTAGAGGTACATTAGTGAAGATATTGTGTTGATTTGGTACTGGTTGGGGTTGTTTCTCACACATATTTACTACTCCTCCAGAAGTGGAAGAGAACACGAGCGACTTGTCAGGAACACCAAGGTGGCGTCCTGTATGTTTCTCGTGTATAGCTCACCTTTCTATGGCACGATAGCATGGAAAGTCCGAAGCAGTTTTTAGGTAAAAAAAATACCAAGATTTGTACAAAAATTCCTGACAGTAACGTAGTTAATCAATACACGAAGGGCGAGACAGTTTTACTTTTTTTATTTTTCTCTTAATTAATTTGAAAAACTTTAATTAATTTTTTAACTACACTGAAAGCAATATTGCGAACTTGGAAACTGTCTATGTTCGCGTATTTTTTAAGAAAAGTTCCATGCAAATTGAGTACGTAGCTATAAAGTTATCCTGCTTGCCGTTTTGTGCGCATACAGATGCGCGTTCATATGCACCCCTGCAAAGCACTGCGCGTCTCCTCGCGGTGGCTTGGGTGTAACAAGCTAAGCTATAAGGGGTGCCTTTAGAGCATGCTTTGGAGTTCTGACTGGGCGAGAGACAGAGAGGAGTCCAAGCTAGATTGAGCATAGGCTCCAAGGGCCTGTAAATGTAAAATTTTTTTTACACGTACTATAAAAATTTTCCACATAACTACAGAACCCTTAATCTGTAAAAAATTGAACTTCGGAACAGTTTACGGAAATGTCCATCAAACACTATCAACGCCTAGATGGCGTATGATTCGTTTTGCTGGTTGGACCATCCTTAGAGTACTAGGTTTAGACATTTTTGACTCAAAAATCAGTTATAGCCCTCTTCATCTCACATTACTAGAACTACCGCGAAAGGCTCCCGTATGCCTTAGCTTAGTGATGCGAAAGCGTCACAGATGGCACTGATGTTTGTTTTTGTTTTTGCGAAAGCCTTGCGCAAGGAAGTTTTTAAAAAAGATACTACAGCTAATCGCCGGATTTTTACATGTCAGAAGAAATGTGCTTACTGTCAAAGAATTTGTTCATTAAATGTGCTGGTCTTAACGAAAAGTTGTTCCGAAATTCCTCACGCTAACCGGATATACCTAAGGTATACGGGAGCCTACTAACCAAGTACAGTAATCTCGATACCACTTGTCCGTTGTTTTCCAGTTCCACACTCAGAGAATCCATTTAGACATGGCTTGTAAGCTACGGTAGGCGCATTAAAAAAATACTTATCTCAAAAACTAATCAGGTAGACTGGAATCTTTTGTTTCCATCAGGTGGCGTTTGGTCCTTTTTCGTGTCAGAGGACAAAGCTCGCTACCTTTTAACGAAGCTCTTACCCCAACAATTGCTCCCTAGCCCCCAGTACAGAAATGTAGCCCTAACCCGTTTCCGCGCACAGATGGCGTCTTATACTACTGCCCCTTACAAGCTCCCGTGCCGTTTGTTCCCCGCAAGAGCCCGCGACGCCCATCGATTCTGGCGTGTTAAATGACCCCAAAACAAGCATGTCACGCAAAGCTTTTCTATCGCAATTACCCACGCAACCGTACCTCGAGTCTTAGAAAGGGGTTCGTCTACTTGTCTATCTCACTCTAAAAGACGTGCTAACTAAAACCCCCGTCGACTGTTCCATAAATAAACAGAAATGAGGAGCAAAATAGAACGAAACGAGAGAAAAATACTACAATACATAATAAATCAATTTTTTCTCTTCCATAAGTCTCCCAACCCCCCTCCCCAAAATCGTGATTTATGCTCTGTATTATGCCTCGTCCTTGTGCATACAATCCAGCACCTAATTTGTCGCTCTGTTACGACCCGAGACATATTTTGTGCAATTCCAAGACCAAGCGAATTCAAACGGAAATAAGCTTTCTCGACACCCTACCTCCTTTCCATTTTAAATAAGAAAAATAGAAGAAAACCCCCACTGACATGGACAAATCTCTTTCGATTACCTGGCTCTGTTTGGCTATCAAACCTAATAAACGTGAGCCCAAATTCCTCTTGTACTAAACCATTGGCCCCAACGGCCAGTAATACCCCCCTTTACCAAGTACTGGACGGTGGGAACGAACGACATAAAAAAGACTACTAACTGAAGATGGTTTTCTTCTGATCGCTCTCGATCCCGATGGTCCAAGTAAAAGAAAATTCAGGTGTAAATAACAACTCCTGGTACTTTCCCCGCAAGGAACAAACAAAACAGTGACTCCTCGAGTACCCAGCAAATAGATTTTTTTTTTAATTTTAACTCCGTTCATCTTGATTTACGTGCTTTTTTGAGCAAACAAAATAGAAGTAGATAAAAAAAGTATCGGGGCCATTTTGCCCGTCTGCAGAGGCGGGAGCCATAAGTCCCCTTATCAAGGATCACAAAAAGAAAAAAGTGGGCCAAAAAATGGCAGTTTTTCGACAAGAGAGGACGAGATTGGTTGTATATATTTGCTTCGGGATAAAGACAAGGTGTCGCAGAAGACACTTTAAGTTACGGTTTATGCATGATAGGGAAACTAAAAAACTAAAAAAAAAAAAAAAAAAAAAAAAAAAAGCCTTTAACCTCCCCCCCCTCCAGAGGGTTTTTGTCGTGCTGAAATAGAAATAGGGCACACCACGTCAATAAAGACGTCGACAGAGGAGAGACAACAAGCAAACTCCTTCATATATATACTTTTCTCGATCACTTACGTTTTACTACTATAACCACCCCAAGACCTCCTCCTTTGCCCCTTTTTGCTCCCTTTTTCTTTGGGAAGCTGTCTTAACGAGCTCATCTCCGAACACTCGAGTACCCTTGCCATTGCAAAACTCGATAGTATGGTCCCCCCAAACAGAACCCTAACACTCTTAGCCCAAAGAACATTGGGTACAATGTTATGGAGCTTGCAAGGGAGTACTAAATGACAAGCTCACTGCTGCAACTTCAGATCCTTGTTCTCTATATTTCCCCGCACGAATTTTTTCTCACCAAATCGAAAAAGAGAACAAATTCTTGCAAAAAGGAAACTTTCGATTTAGTAAGCGTGGCAATCTTGCATATTCATAGCACACAATTAACCATTCACTAAAACTAAACTTTTCAATTTCAATTAGACTAAAAAACTAACCTAATTCTGTTAGTTTCCTGGTGACGTCATCGCACCCCAAAATTAAGAAATGTAACTTCATAGAATAACTTTTAAGAGTGCTTACATACAGTAGATGTCGCTTTTTATGATCACGTTTTGTCAAGTGAATATTGATTCTATTAAGCAGAGATTATTATAACCGAAAATCGGAAATTTGCAACAAAATGCTACGATTAATCGGCACATGAAACGAACTGGCTTGTTTAAACCAAAGAAACAAAAGCATCGTCTACTTTTGACACTTTCCTACACGTTTGCTTTTTCCAGATTCACTACTCATTATTGTTTATTTCGTAACGGTTTTTTCAACAATGTTGATAGAGATGATTGAGGAATTTCTAACTTAACGGCCGCTTCTCTTTTTGGCAAATCTTTTAAATTTAACTTGTCACAAATTTCAATGAGCCGCAACTTCTGTACTGTGCTGTGAAGGTTCTTTTGAAATTTAATATCCGAAAATGAGATTATAATAACCGATTAAAATGCTATGAATTTTATCATTTTGAATCGGTCCTTTAAAATTTGATTCCATAAAGCTGCTGATTCTAATAACCAGAGACCACAACAAGCGGTTTCTACTGTAGAAGAAAGTTGGTGTACAACTCAACGAAAACTACGTTTAATAAATACTTTAAAATGTTAAAAATAAAAAGTCACTACATCCTCCACGTTATTACATCATAAGAATCGCCTTAAGTCAACGAGTTAAACGAGCTATGGCTAGTTATTCTAGTCCCAATAGATGCGGAGATAACGGTTCTTGTAGTTTAGAGCCGCAGGGCATGATGTCGCAATCACGGACCAATCAGCTTTCACTAGTCTTAACTCAACGGCGCACGCTAAAACCTTCGCGAAAAAAAATCCAGTTTTATAGTGCTTAATCGATCCCCCACTACAGTTAACGTAAAAAACGCTCCTTTACACAAAGATCACAACATTTCTGTGCGTAACAAAAAAAAAATAAGCCCCAAGATGTTTTTCGCATTCCCCTCACGTCAGTCTCTGCATTCAAGCCTTTCTCACACATTCCCAACTCACTTTTCTTCCTTTTATTTAAATAAAAAAAGTAAATCTTCCCACTCAGCAGCAAAAGGGATGGCGACTTTACCCTAAATATCCCGAAGATCCATTTCCACGTCTCAGTTTTAACTGCACAACTTACATGAATTCGTATAAGATGGCGTTTCGCACGGAATCGTCATAAATACGCGGCTCAGCACCCCTCCAACTATGAGCCATGCTTAAACCCCTTACTATTGGAATTGTCAGCTTTTTACTATCTCTGTAGAAATGTTTCGGCGTGAATTACCGTTTTCCCACACACCAACAGAGCCTTAGAAGGAACGCACGAAACGTGATATGTGGTGTGAACGGGGACCAGGTGGGTAAATCAAACCCCTCCCTCTTACCCCCACCTCTTTTCCCTCATATGGAACCCTATTGTTGCCTCTTCCTCGATTCGTTCCAGTACTACTAGTATACTCATCCCCAGACACGTGCGAAACTCGTAATTCACACCACAGATTACAGAACAATCCTTCCGGAAAAAAAGGGGGAAAAAATCATCCCTAGAAATACAAATAAAAACACATTTCCCCCCCCCCAACAAAGGCTGGTAATGATCCTGAGGCTGCGAGAGTTGTAAATCTATAACTCTGTTTGGGAAAAGGAAAGCATTCAATTTTTTTCCCAGCTCAAAACTGTTAATATTTCTCGTTCTTTCTTCAGACTAAAAAACCTTTACGCGGTTTTTCTTTTCTGACAGAAATAGAAGTAATAATACCTAGAATACGAATTTCTCTCCCTACAGACGCACAATGGCAACAATATTCTCTGATCCATTACCCAAAAAAATCTAACTCCAAAAAAATGAAAAAATGGCAATACAACAACGAACCAAACTATTGAAATTGCAAACTCGGATCAAAGAAAATTTTGCAATATTTTCTGCAATGTAAATTACTTGAACTACGATTCAAACATCTGACTTAAATTAGTTCCACAATGAATTTAAACCAAGCAAAAAAGTAAGGTGAAGTATCTTGAACATTTTGCTTCCACAGTTGTTATTTCCCTCGCGAAGAAAAGAAAAATTTGTAAAAGAGAGTCAGCAGAAAAAAAATTTCGGTGGGAAATTCATTACGATCGGTGATAGTGGCCAGTATTATTGGCCTCGCGGGTACCGGTGGTAGCCGCCGAGTTATTATGGTCGCCTCGCATAAAGGCGGTAAGGTTGCTCCAATGATTGAAGCCGCTTTGTATATGTTGAATATGGACTTCCACGTGGTTCCGGAACGAAGTTAGATTACTCGGTTCGAGTTTGGTCCGCAAATCACCTAACGTTTCCTGCAGCGCTTGCAATTCGTACGCTTGTCGATCGGTTTCGGCAAGGCACTGTTATGGGTAAAAATAAACGAATGAAAAAAAAAATTGCAGTTGGGTTTTCAATTGCTATTTAAAAAAAAAAAACTATTTGTACTAATTTAAAATTGTGGTAATTCCGAGGATAACCAAGGGACGTGCCGAGGTATTGCCCACCAGGAGGACGTTAAGAAACTGAAATATAAGAAGTCATCTTTTACCTTGATTTGCAGCATGAGGGAAGTGAGACCGGTAATGAGAGCGCTAATTGAGGAAGCCGTTTCGGGAGGAGTAGCAGGTGCCGCTATTCTGGCCCGCTTGGTGGCAGCAGCTGCCATGACCCGCTGCGCTTCCTCGTAACACGTCTGTCGGATGGTATCCGGTCCGTCCATCAACAACAATCCCATATCTAAAGTCGACCAGAGCTACACACATCGAGGAGATAAGAAAAAAGAAACGAATTAGTATCTTGCAAAATTAACAAATACAACACTAGTCACATTCTACGAGCTAAGACAATTCGATGGGTCACATAAGATTATTCACGAGTCATTAAAAAGACTTCCAGCAGTCCACAAATTTGCACGTTCGGCCATTGGAACATTAAAACCTAAGACTTGAGTACATGGCAGAATGAATGATAGAAACAATGGCTAAAAAATACGAAAGCGTTATACACACAAACCTAAAAGAAAATCAAGATTTCAGTAAGCTTAATACCTTGCATAATCAACGACAATTAACCTCCACTTACTCAAAGAAATCACGGAAGACATATCGCGAAAGTGTTCATTAACATGTCCCTGAATATCCTAAACTTATTCGGATAAATAATTTAAAAAAGGGATTTGATGCCTCATTCACAGGATGACGCATCCACTACCCATTCTATTTTGATAAACAATTCTCCAACTTGTTTCCGAGTAAAAAACTTAATTAACTTTTTACCTTTAACTGAAAACTGACTCATGATGTTGAGCGACTTAACAACTGTACAAGGGTAACACAAACTTGGAATTTTGCTTTTCACCAGCAATATAAGCACGCAACTTCTAGAAGCGTTTGCGAACGTTTCGAAATGGCGTCACTTGTCCTAACAAGCCCGTTGCTAAGGCAACCCGGCCAGGTTTAAAAGTCTGGGCGCGCTTTTCCCAGCCAATCAGAGCGAAGTTTCTTCAAATAAGGCTTTCACAACCAAAAGCAAAATTGCATAACCTTACTTGCGCTAAAAAAATCTACTAATACAGACAGAAAACCAAACTTTTTAACTAATAAAGCTAATCAATTAAGCTATAGGCTTCCTCTGCCGTCCAGTTTGAAATTCCATCTCATTGTCTTTATTAAAAAAATTGACGGGGGAAAAAACTTCCGTCATCTCACCTTAATTAGGTTTGAACTTAGCAAAAGTATTTGATTCCAAACTTATCTCTACCTTCGGTAGAAAAATCCTTAATGCAGACGAAGGAATTTAAGAAAAAATCCTTAGTCATTTCTTACTTTAAAAAGAAAAAAACTGGAAAGTAAGGTCAAACGCTTTGCAGAAAAAAAAATGCATTAAAAAAATGGAATCTTGGCTGGATAGAACTTACCTCCTGACAATGTTCCCTGACTTGAAGGAGTAACGAATTCAACTGTCGATTCAATCCCTCCAAATCGAGAACCACTCTTGCATACATCCGTTGAAAATCACCACGAATTTCTTCATTAAATGATTCTCGTTTTTCAGCTTCTGCGTTCATCTCTCGTAACATGGATATCTTCTTTTTTTTACTCTCCAGAACTTTGGTCAGTTGTACCTGCAAAAACAATTATTTTCCTAGTTCGGAACATCAAAAACCAAGAAAACTTACGATTCGCATAAGGAATGCCACCGGGTACTCGCCCAACGTACTGTCCAATCTAGGAGGGCGTGGCTTAAGTGGTGAGCTTCCCCCAAATAGTGGATCACCACTCATTAAGTTGGGTCTAGGAGATCCGGGGATGCTTTTGGCCATAGGACTGGCTAACCCGTGAGATTGGCCAGGCGGGATTGGGGATAGGAAAGGTAAAGAAGACGAAGACAACGTATTAGCATTTGAAGGCGACGACGGAAAAGGTAACGCTGAGGTGGACGAAGTCAAATAAGCTGGCGGACGAGGGCGAAATCGCTGCGTCAAGCTTGTCAACGATATCATATCCGGCGTTTCATTAGACTGAAAGAAACCAAAATTAGTACCTGGAAGGTTTAAAAAAAAAAAACTTACCAAGACTTCATAGTCATGCACAGAATGGGTGCCAATACCCTGACGATCGAAACTGATGCGATACGTATTGTTGGATGTGTCTACTGCATCCACTTGCCCCATAAACAATCCATCCTTAAAAAGCAAAAAAGAAATGCTAAATTAATCAAAAAGCTCTAAATTCTATTTTTTTAAAGAAATAAGGATAATTAAATCAAATTAGATGCACCCAACATTACCTGTGGTTGTCTGAGGCGAGCAGTGACTTTGGTACCAATAGATAAGGGTAAAGGGATCTCGTCTGGCAAATCCCTCGTCACCGCACTCAAATCCGTCACTTTCCTTTGCTGTAATAACCGTATATTTTTCCGTTTTCGCGCCAATTCCTCCCTCTCTTCTGTGAAAAAAGCCTACAAAAATAGACATTAAAAAACTTATGACTAAAACTTGTAATTTTATACTTGTGAGCATCGCCTTGGTCTTCCCATTAATTTCCGGATGGCACACCACTCCACCCTGGTCAGACTCCTTGTTTTGAGTTGGGGAAACGATTCTTTGAGACACACCATAAAATCGTTATCCCCTTCAAATAAAACCCTGCAAGATCGAAAAAATGTTAATACAAAATTTTGTTAAAAAAAAGGGGAATTTTTGTACTTGTCAATATTGCTGTAAAACCACTCATAGCACACCCACTTATGAGCTTTGGGCAACTTGAGTAAGTTTCGTAACCGGGTTCCCAGGACTTTGGTCAAATTACGCTCCAAATTCGGGACGTTTGATTTCCGTGCGCCTCGCATAGAGATTATCGAAGGTGGTGGAGACGTCGAAGGCCCTGATCCAGCTGCTGGAGATGCTGGGGTTGAAGAAGAGGCTCTGGGCGTGGCCGAGGCGGCAGCTGCTCGCAACTTGAGCGTGCGTTTCGGCGCTGGGGGCGGAGTTTTGGCTTTGTTGGCTCTGGTGTTGGGCATAGGGCGTTTCACAGGTGAAGAAGGAGCTGACATAGCTTTGCTCTTGCGAGGAGAACGTGTGGTAGGGCCCATGACTACGTTTTCATCATAAAATAAGCGGTTTTTCTTCCGTACGCGAGCAGGCTATACCAAGAAAAGACAAGGATTCAATTAATTTGCCTTCAGATAACTGGTAAACAAAATAGCTTTTTCTATACCGTTCCGCGACGGTTTAAAACCACGGAATTGCTTCCTGGTTTAACTTTGGCTGGCCGATCATCTCCCACACGTTTGAGGCCAAGCATTTCAGGCCCCAAGATCATTGGCTCATCCTCAGGATCATCTGAAGGACAAGTGCTATCTTCTACCTTGATTTCCTCCTCGCCTTTCAAGCTTAAGCCTCCGTTTTTGATGGCTAGCAAGGCTTCTGCTGATTCAGCTGTAAAAGAAATAAAATCTTGTTATTATTTCCAAGTCAAAGTTTATATGTTTAAAGTTTTTGACAACAGTGAAATTTGTTCTTAAAGTTGATTTAATAACACTTTCTAAGGAATGTAGACGGCAAAAGATGAAAACAAATAAAAACAAAAGTTATGGAAAGTTTGAATCTTTGAAAATGGGCGCAGGACGCCTCGAAGAGAAATGAAGGTGGGGGGTTGACCTTCTGCACTGACGCTTTCCATGAGAACGGCTTAATTCTGTCTTAATTACACGCACACATCACCCCCACTAAAGGGTGACTAAACAAGCAATCAACTTGCAATGATTTAGCGTTGATTATTCACAATTCTAAGCCTTTTTGGTACCAAAAATTGCACGTCCGAAATCCAAACTTAACTTTCAAGCGCGTCCGCCATCTTCACTTCCACTTACTGAGGGCGCTGGCGTGGCACTCCTTATTCCAGCGCGTCATTTGGATGGACCAATAGCAACCCTGCCTTCACTCCAACGTTATGCTTACCTTACGCTAGCGTGAGCGAATGGCGTGCTCCCTGACGTCACTACGACCCAGTTAGGTTGCTTCACTCGATCAACTCGAACCCTGACCGTATTAAATAGCACAAAAGGCACATATTTCCTCCATTAAGCTGTAGTACAAGCAAATCAGATTTATTTGTCCTAATACAATCCTTGGCAAAGGCACGAACCGTTAGCAGGACGTTAAAAGATGTGTAATTTTGTCTTTTTAAGAGAATCAATCACAGAATAAATAATTCCTTGTTTGGAAAATGACAAGTTTAAGCAAATGAAACACGATTTCACTCGTAAACGACGTCTGAAAAAAGGAACTAAAATCGCAACGAAGCTGCAGCCAGAGGTGGTTGATAACGATACACCTTGAGGCAATGATTGCCCGAATCTGCGACAATAACGTGTCCATCTGGACTCAAAGTCAAACCTTGTGGTCCATAAAGAGGATCTGCAGCTGTATTCACGTACTGCAAGAAAAACCCGGCACGGTCAAAGACCTAAAAGAAAATAGAAATCCATTGCCTCAGTGTCTAAAGGAAAGCTATTTTATGGTAAAAAGAGCGCCTGAAAACCGGGATCTTTTTTTCTCGTCACGGAAAACGTTTACCTGAATACGTGAATTTCCCCAATCTGCAACCAAAATATTATCATGGGAATCCACCGCAATGCCCGTGGGGGCATTAAACTGCCCACTGCCTTCTCCATTGGTTCCGAAGCTATACAAATACTTTCCGTTTCCATCAAACACCTAAGAAACGAAAACTTTCATTTATTCTCTGCAACTTTCCAGATCTGTGCAATTGCTCTTTTTCATGTTTTGTTTGTTTGTTTTTCTTACTTTGACAGAGTGGTTGTGGAAATCGGAAACCACAGCCTGACCTAAACTATTGACAGCCACAAAATGCGGTCCTGCCAAATGATCCACCATAGAACCACGTGACCCGAATTTGCCCACCAATCTCCCATTGCTTTGGAAGATATATACGCATGACGCTTTATTATCTACAACCAAAATCCGCCCTTGCTGATCCACAGCTACGCCCTTTGGCCCTGCTCAAAATAGAATAAGGAAAGAGTAAAGTTCAATTAGAGGTCCAATACAAGAAAATCCAATTTTACCTAAGAGTTTTCCTGTTCCAATTCGTGAGACGAACTTGCCATTCGCTTCAAATAACGAAACCCATCGATTCTCGTAATCGGCTACCACATAATTGCCATTGGGCAATACGGCTACGCCCGTTGGTCGTTGCAATTGCCCAACAGACCTTCCTCGCTCCCCGAACCTTAAAAAAATACGTATTAAAATTGAATTAAATGCGCTTAAAGACATTGAATGCAAATGTAAGTTAACAAAATGTTTTCATGTTTACCTAATTTTACATTCGCCAGTACTACTGAATATCTGGATACATTGGTTATTCGAATCTGCGGCTATGATTTTACCGTTTGGTGCACAGCAAACCCCCTGCGAAAAGAAAAAGGATTCAAATTCTATCTTACGATAATTATAAATGAGTTGAAATTACCTGAGGGTTTGTAAATTCGCCTCTGCCGCGTCCTCGCATGCCGATGCGCATAATGAGATCGTCCTGGATGGGTGTTCGCACTCGTTTGCTGGACATGGACGCCGAAGTAGAGGAAAGTCGAGAAGTAGGTCTGACACGCAAGCTGCCTGAGCGTCGAAAGCTGCTCGAGCGCGAAAAAGAGCCCAAGGAAAGGTCATCGCGAGATTCTTCTTCGTTACAAGCTCGGACCTAATTCACACATTAATTTGAAAGATACAAAGATAAAAACTTTCTTTTTTTCTTCCACACAAACGAGTCTTATTTTATGAAAGAATAATGGTCTTTTTGATTGTTCCTTAAATGTCATTTTCTGAAATGAATTGAGACAACTTTCTAAAAAAATCAACACTTTCCAATAAGTTTCGTGAGGTTTCAAGAAATTATTTTAGATTTTAAGAGGAATTTGTGGAGAAAAACTCGACAATGAATTTTAATTAACCTTCTAAATATGAAATGAAATGACGAAAATAAATAAGAAATAAAAGTGCCAACGAATTAACTATGTAATAGATTACAACTTAATATAATAATTCATATTAATTTAATGAATTGAGCAAAATATCTTTTTAGCCTTTGTTTGCATAGGTTTTAAGCTTACTTTGAATGGACTATAGCGAATATTTCTTCCCGCCACAAGAATGTTGACATCGTAGTGGCCTTCTTGGGGCAACATAAACAAAACTTCATAACGTCCTTCCCCCAAAAAAGCTACCTTGGGTAAGGTGGGGGTGGAGGCACATAATTCTTTTAGACTATAGGAAGAATTCAGTTCACTATCTGGATGAATGGGACAAGGCGCAAAGCCCGTTTTGGGAGAAAAAAGAGTAACGGATTTTTTGGCGGTTGGCGCGAAATTTGAATTCAAATTCAAACGAGGCAACCGTTGCTCGTGCGCAGTTTCGTTTATAGGACTACGCGGAGATTCTGGCTGAGAAACGGACGTTTTTACGCTCAGTAAATGCTCAGGCGTGGCCACCAGTGGAGGTAAGGATGACTCGTGATCCGAAGTAGGGGTATCGGACGATTTGGATGATTCTGCCACCAAATGACTCAATTGCGATTCAAGACCCGGTAAAGTGGCGGGACTACAAACATCCGGCATGCTTACAAGGGCGTGTTGGAGGGTGGGTTCGGGGGAATCCCGCGAATTAGGTTTGGATGAGGTCACGCTCGCTTGCGCCGAACTAGTTTTGGCAAGCCAGTTAGGGAATTCATGGCATCGGAGGACCAATTTAACGTTCGAATCGCTTGACTCTGCCAGTATCTTGCCTTGTGCGTCGCGCAAGATTACGACAACTCGGCACACATGGTTGACGATCGTCCGTTGCGCGTCCAAGACTTCCCCTTTCGCTTCGCAAAGCCAGGGCGCGACACCCGAGCTCTGGACAGTTCCAAGACTCTGCATTGCGTCTAAGAGATCTTCGAGGCCTTGTGCGTCGAACTTGAGTTCTTCGCTAGTCGGTGCCACGGAAGGAATCCGTGTTGTGGCTAACCAGGTGAGTCGCTCGTTGACTTGCTTTTTGAGAAGGAGGGTTTGCATGGCTGAGCATACGTCCAAGCCTTGGGAAGTCACTTGGCACAAGGTTTGCAACTCTTGGAACCAGTTCTGATAGTGTGTGAGCTTCTGCACATGTGCAGCCTGTTTCGTATCGTTAGCGTCCTGCAAATCGCGTAAAAGAACGCGACGACGCTGCTGGGCACTCCTTAAGATCAAATCTGAAGTTGATTCGATTCCCTGTTGCGCATGCGCCTGTTGATCCTCGAGTAAAGACTGCGCAGTCATCACTTGCTTCAAAGCCAATCCTAACAGCGCCACCTAATGAATAAAACTGTAAGTATTTCATCCATCCGAATGAATTAAGCTAAGCAGTTAATTATCTAGCTCAGATTTAATCTTAGTAAGTCAACGCATAATTCTTATTAGGGTAATAACTGAGTAATACGTTAAATACATGTTTAAGAAATTACTTTGCAAAAGTTCGAAAACCCTTTTCTTTAAAAACTATATACACTATAAGAAAAAAATACGCAAAATGGCAAATACGTTCAGTTTAGTTCTTTGTTTTTTCAATTCAAATCTCCGAAACTATTCACCTGAGATTTGGCACGATCCAACAAATGCACTAACGTTTGTTTCTGTTCTTCTGCAGCCGCTGGCAAACGTAAAGAATGATGATCACGGTGTTCGATATCCGTACAGGAACTACAAGCTGCGACTTCACAATCGTTGCAGTAAAACTTGAGCGTTTGCCCTTTTTCCCACAAGGCAATTCCCAATTATTGCTTATCTCAGATTTACGACAAAAAATTAATCACCGGAATGACGAGGACACAGGAAATGAGACTCTTCTTCAGTTCCCGACTCTTCTTTGCTTATTGGCAAATCTCCTGAGGATTCCAAACTAGACTGTAACGTTTCTGGGCGCAACGTTCGAACTATTTCCATCAGTTGGATAAGAATTTCGTTGGTTTGGAGCGATAAGACCTTTGAAAAGAAGAAGAAACGTACAAAATATGATAAGAAAACATATGGGACGTTATCGTTTTTCGTTTTTTTCTGAAAGTGAATGGTGACGTACCCCTTCCGGTGGCAGGATGGATTGTTGTCGGCAAACGGGGCAAATGAGAATCAAACTTTGGTCTGGAAGATAGTTCTGCAAGCATTGTTGGCAAAACGAGTGCAAACAGGGCAAAACCTAGAAAAAAAAGGCAAAAGAAAACGAGGGTCACATTGTGACAGGGTACAACCACGTGAACTGTACGTTTGGAAATACAACACTCCAGCATTTCATTTCGAGAGACATGGAAACTGGATTGTACGACTGGAGAAGAGTAAAAGAGGGTATAAAAGGATCAGCTTTCCCCCCTACCAGGGTTCAGTCGTTGACCAGCCGGGACCATGGCCAAAGGTACGTACGGAGTACACTGTTTTCCCAAAATTCTTTCGTGGTACTTATAGTAGCAGTGACTGAAGTTTGACAAGTTAGTTTAGTAGACGGGTATGGGTACGCAAGTACCTGCGTATTTAAAGTATTTATGCATGTTTAAAGTCAGGCACTTGGAAATTTCACTATGTACTAACTTTTAAGGATAGTGATTCTAATTGCGATTCTCTGTTTTCTAGTTCGGTGGGTCGTGCTTGGCTTTTTCTTGTTATTGTCAGCTCAGGCACAGGGACCAGATGGAGGCGACGAAGGCGGTGATGGGGGTGCCGAACCGTTTCACTTTGTTCGATCCAGACGCGCTGCCGAGGATACACCTGGCTCATACGAAGCTCCCAAGCTAGTTTACATGTACCCGTCTGAAGAAGAACCCATGCGCTACGCTCGCGACGTCGACGATCCCGACGACGACGACATGATGAGTAATACCAAGACGACTACTACTACTACTACTACACCAAAAACGAGTCAGAAAGTACGTCGTACACTTTCCGAAAGATATCGTCGTAGTGGTCCGTACCCCGTGCGATATCAAGTACCTCAGTCGTACCCTCAATCATGCATCTGCCATCCCATATACCCACCTCCCATGGAGGCGTACCCACCTCCCATGGAGACGTACCGGCCGCCAGCTTATCCAGCCTACGAGCCGTCGTACGCACCTCCTACGACGTACCGACCGCAAGCTTATCCAGCCTACGAGCCGTCGTACGCACCGCCTACGACGTACCGGCCACCAGCTTATCCTTCCTATGAGCCACAGTACCCACCAACAACCACGTACCGACCTCCAGCTTATGATCCACAGTACCCGCCTCCTCCTCCTCCACCTTACCCCTCGCGTAATCGTCGCGACGCTGAAGAAGATGAGGAAGGCAGGCGTAACAAGTACAAGCCGTACGAGTACGAGCGTAAAGAGTACCCTCCCCCGGAAAAATCGTATGAGTACCCACTCAGCAAGTACCCTCCTAAGTATGAGGAAGAGGAAGAGGAGCACGAGCACAACTACCGGCCATATCCCCCACCTGCAAAATATCAGCCCAGCAAGTACCCATACCCTCCTGAAGAATACCCACCCAAGTACCCTACTCCACCTCCGCCGCCACAGTACCCACCAAACAAGTATCCTCCTCCTCCACCGCCACAATACCCACCAAACAAGTACCCTCCCCCACCGCCTCAATACCAGCCTCCACGAGAGTATGTACCTGACAAGTACCCTCGCCCCTCACCCCAAGAGTACGCACCTCCCCCCAAGTACAATGAACCTAAGCCTCCTCCTCCTCCCTACAGACCCCCAAGTGGACCCAGGTACAAGCGTTCCACTTAATCCCTGTCTCATTTTGCACCCTATTTTATCGTATCTTAAAAATTTGTAAAAATAAGTTAATTTTACGTTGCATTAAAAGTTCATGAATGGAAAATACATTAAATACACGTTTATAACACGAAATGCTTTGGTCTTACCTTGGGTACGTTGTACGTCTTTTGGCAAATCGGACAGGAAAACACATCGGCTTGTAGGTACACGTGGCTTATAGCTGTACTCGTAGACTGATGCGTGCTTGGCGAAGTCGATTGTGTAGCCATTTTAGACCTAATAAATTTTAAAAGTTAATAAATACTATAGTACTTTTGCATCCAAACATACGAAGTACAACAGACACATAAAAAATGTAGTATTTTAAACTATTTAAGATCCCAGGGATTAAGACACCAGTTAATTGAACATTTATCCAGTGAATGATCCAAAACCAAATAGTACAAACATAAGTACGTGAAATTAAGCACGAATTTGCGCTACAACACGCCAGTCGGCAACACGAAATTAACTGTATTAATATAGTTAATAATAATAGCTAATTATTCTAGCCTTTATAACCCATGATATAGTTCCTATATATAGTTCGAATCAAACTTAAGTTAACTCATAACTAGCACATGACGTACATGCGTATACCATGTACACAATACAGTAGTGGCCACTAAAAGTGTACATGGGAATCAAATTCAATCGTCCAATCAAATTTCACCTTCGCCAGTTTAGCGCGTAAAAAAAAAAAAAAAAAAATTCACTGTTGTCAACAATGAAACGATAACTGGCTATAAGGGGCGAATTCGGGACCCAATTGGACATCTTTCCCAAGTGAACTTTTACTTCGACATAACTGTACGGTACATACGCATCAGTGCAATTTCCCTTTTCAAAGACTCATTCCACACTTTACAGTCCAATTACTCTCTAAGTATATTCTAAGTACACGTATACTTCAAATAACATATCCAAGTGACTAATTTAAAGTTCCCGCGTAGAAAATCCAAAGATAAACAGACTTTTAGGGCTCTGAAACCTTGACTCGCCTTTAACTTGAATAGCGCAGTACAAAAAACAAAAAACAAATAAAGAACAGGTAAAAGTTAGATTACATTACCCAATACGGTACTTAAATGCTCGACATAAAAGCCAACACGTCTGACACTCATTTTCCCCACGTCTTCCGTCTTTCTCTCCCACCTTTACCTTCGCCACATGCTTATTATACGTTGATGGTCAGGCCGGGAAAAAGACCCAAGATAATACCCCATGTTATATCACTTCCGGCACCTGCGCCCTGCCAGGAGCAATGGAATAACAACACTAATAATAACGATAATAACACTAGTTCCCCAAGTTCACACAGCAATTCCTTTACCTGCTCCACTAAAAATCTCCCAATACAAAAAAATATCAAAAGTCCCCCAAAAAACTGTCCCACCATCAAAAATTCCAACGAAATGATAACTATGGGAAAAACGGTTTTTTCCTTCACTCACCAAAAAGAGACCCAATAGCAAAACACTTGATACACACTAAAACCGTTCAGCTTGATTGCTCATCCGTCCAGTCCCCTTTCTTCGCCATCCTTCACTATTTCAGTCTTGGAAAAATAAAAATAAAATAAAAATACAAAAAATATACAAGTGCCAAGAACAGCAAAAAAACAACAAACAGAAACATTCACCCCCTCAACCCCATGACAAATAACTTTCTTTTGCAAGCTTCTTTGCTTTAATAGCGATGAGAAGGGTGGCGGAATTCGGGTGCGAGAGCCAAACTAGCAATAAAATAAGATCCGCGGTTTATTTTAGCTCTCAAGTGGCCAAGGCACGTGGCGCTATGCATGTTCCATATGGGAAAGTACTTGAGTTCTTCCCCTTTGGCGTCTGGGCACATGTAATTTGATCGGCTTCCGACCCCCAAATTAAACAAAAACGTAGGAAAAAAAGGCTAAAATGGAAGGAAAAACCGCACGTCAAACTGGAAACTGGAGCTTCGTTCGTACCTGAAAGGTGTCTGTTTTGTTCCTGTTAGTGTCGTTGGATTCCCACTTGCCCAGGTGTTCCTTCTTCAATACCTTAAGGAAAATGTTCGTTACTTTGCTGCTATATCACTCGACGTCGTTTCCGGCCCCTGTCTGGCTCACAACTGGCCACTTGGGCAACGATGCAAAGCCAAGTTTCCCAACGTGATAATGCTAAAGCCTTGTGACGTCACGTAAGCTTCCAAAGTACAAATGCACGTACGTACACAGCTGTCCTACTACGGGGTACACACCTGGAATCAAACAAAAGCCGCAAGAGCAATCTTAATAATCCAGACATTATTTCTTTTCACAAGATATACAAGCGTTTTACCATTTGGCTGCCATTGATCGGATTACACGCAAGCGCAGACCCCTGGATCAATAAACGTGTACCTTGGGAAGACTATATCCTCCAATTCCGCTCATCCTTGCGTGTCTAAGATGATCAGAAAAACCCTAAGAAAGAGTCAATATTACCAAAAAAAGTTTTTCTGCAAAAAAAGTACTTTGGTCGAGGAAGTTATAATGCTTTTTACAATTACGTGCAAATCCGCGAAGACGTAGAAAATTTTAGGAAATACCTTGCGGAAATTCAGGGAAAATTTGCAAATTCAAATAGATTTTCCAGAAGGATGTTTAGGAAAAGCCTTGAAGTATTCGGGAATAGAAAAAAAAGTACGAAATTTGTTGGCAGAAGTGAATTTTGATTAAGCAGGAATGTACGTTAGTTTATTCCTTCAAGCGCGAGATAAAAAGGAAAGAGCCAAAAAGGAAACAGCCATAAAGTGGCTGAAAGGAAGTGAACGAAACAATAGGAAAAAAATTATGCAAAGTCATGGCAAAGTGTTGGTAAGGGTCAAAGGCCAATAAAAAATGTTAAAAATTGCGAAACAGATTGGGTAGACGATACGAGCGACTCGGTCGACGTCGCGGGGTAAAATTCGTTCATCTTGCCATGGTAACGGAAAAGGGAAGGAACTGCCCAGTCTAAGAGGCTGATCCATAGGCGCAATGCGGTCTCCGCGCAAAAAAACAGACAATTTGTGGCGCACAGTTAAGCAGTGTTTACGTTGAGGCGAGATTTTGGTGGACACTTTGCTGTCTGGAATGTCCAAGTTGGTTCCTAATTTATCGGACCTGGTCGCGTTCTTGAAAAAGAAAACAAAAAAGCGTATATTAGTTCATAGGTAGGTAACAAATGGCGGGAAAAAGGATAATGCTTACCGTTATAGCTAAATGGGGCGGGTAGTGATTAGCAGCTTCGCTTTTATTCCAATTGTCGAGGTATTTAATGAAGACGAACTCCGTGATGGCCAGGAACTGGAATACTAGACATCCGGCGATCCATAGATCAATGGACTGGTGGGAAAAAATAATAAAAAAAAGTTACAACTTTTTTTTTAATCTTTGATCTTAATCAGGAACGAAACAACTTTTGTGTTTGGCGGAAATTTAACGGAACTTATCAAATATAAAAAATGTACACACAATCTATATAAAATCTAAACAATTCTGAATACTCTTTAAAAAACATTTTCGGAAAATTGGCCCCCTTTTATAATCTTTCCGCGTAACTCAAGCTTCAAGAGCAGCTGAATAGCTTGTTAGTGTAAAAGCTCCCAACATTTTACTGTCGAAAGCACAGTATAAAGGTATGTGTATAACAGGTACGTGGGTTATGGTATAAAGGTATGTGTATAACAGTGTAAACCTTTATACTGTGGTCAAAAGTGTCGATTAAGCAACGTTTCGAATAATCCCAACTATAAGTGAATACACTTCTGATGGTTGGCTTGATTTTCCCTTTAAACCAAAATAAAGCGAAAAGTATCAAAAACCAACCCACCTTCACGTAAGCGACTTTGGGAGCTTCTGAACGCACCGTGGACATGGTCACAAGAGTCAACATCGATGTAATCAGCAAGGTGATTCTCCCGGAAATCACGTCTAAATCCACCCAAAACGAAAACCACGATAGCAACACTACCAACAAACTCGGCAAAAAAGTCTGCATCACATGGTGCCCCAATTGTCGTTCAAAGCGAAAATAAGTCACCAATCTTGAAAAGTTCCCTTTCGCCACGAGAAACGCCATTTGAAAAATAAAACAGAGAGAAAAGATTTTAAAAAAAAATATTTTGCCCCAAATTCCAAAAAACAAATCACCTCCAGTTGGTCTCCGGTGAAAGAAACTCGTCTTGTCCAATGGTTGACGAAGGACATACTGCATTAAACGCAAATCTGGATTCACCGTAATGGTATCCTCTTGACTTTCCCACTGCAAATGCACTCGTTTGTTGTTGTACAAAACTTCCCAGCACCAAATGTTAAGGAAAAAGGGTTAAGGTTGACTTGAACAAGAAAATCATAGAATATAATTACAGCTTTCGAGGTTCATGGGACAGTGCTGCACGTCAAAAGGGAAATCCCGGAAATGCATTTGACAGGCCAGGATGGCGTGCAATCGGATGATATATTGCACGCGGCCATTGCTGTGCAATGTTAAACTGGAGCTTTTCTCATTAAAATCATTTATTTCTATTAGGAAGAATTTTAGAAAAAACATTTTTTTTGTTTTTTTTTTAGAATGTTAACTGTGCATCAGAACCTGAGATTTTCGCATTCGTAATGTACGGATCTGGGTTCCAGAAATTATCCAATGCGACAGCGGGTAAAAGAACCGAATCCGAACCCTTTTCCAAGAACATTTTGTTCACGCGAATACGTGAATCGCGCCACGTGAGGCGCAAGGTCATATCGACTCTACGAAGAATAGAAAATACAAACTATTTGTGTTTTTTTTGGTTTTAATGCGATCTTCTTATCTTTCGTTATAGTTAGTCTGTAAGCACCTAAAATCCATGTTCTCAGATTTCACAGAATTAACATCGATGACATACAGGCTTACGTTGACTATCACTGGGTCTTTTCCATCGTCAGGTCTCACATCTTTGAATCCATTAAAAAATGTAAGAAATATATTTTAAAAAAATACAATATTTTTTAACGAATTTAAATTTAACCGTAATAAAAATGGATAATAAGTAAGGTTGTTTCTTTTTCACCTTTTATGTAATCTGGTGGTAAAAGCATAGCAGCAAAGGCAGGAGAAATGGAGCGCGAACTACTTTTACGACTATAGTCTCCATAAGCTCCGTAACTAATTGAGACAAAAAATTAACAATGTAAAGGTTGACCTCCAAAAGGTTTTTATTTCATTTATTAAAAACACCTCAAAAGTCCAAGAAAGAACCAATGACAATTCAAGAAAAAGAACCACATTTTACGAACGGAATTTTTAGCGTCACACAAAGCTATATCTGAGGAATTGCTGACGACTAATTTGCAACAACTTGCGAACTTTAGCAATGGACTCGTGCAATTTAAGGGTTTCCAAGGGTTACTGTTATTGACCTGTTTGGTACACGGTGTCCACCACCAATGTCCTTAATGTTAGACCAGGTACGCGACACGCGCATGAAAGGAGGAGTAATGTTTCAAAACGAAAAGAAAAATATGTTATAGAACAGACCAAATGAAGTGTTCTGGCTGAAGAACCTCTATATCAGTTGTGCATATTAAACGAGTAATTAATTATTTAGCGGAATAAGCCCCGCCCCTTTGCTCCAAGTTCAACACTTCGCTTTCAATACAACATTGAGGAATGTCCGAAGATAGCGCCATGTACATCCAAAATCGATCCTTCGATTCATAGGGACGGCAACATTATCTTTCTTTTGAATAATGCACAAACAAGTCTGTAGGTAGGTGCTGCTTTTGGTTACGACTTATAAAACCGACTTCCGTAAACTTTCAAGTTTACGAATTTTATTACGAATTTTTAAAATTATTTTATTTCAAACTAAGCATAAGTAAGTCAAGCAAGAAGAAGCTATTCGACAGAAGCTATTCGACAGAAGCTATTCTTACGTAATGTACTTGAATGTAAAATTCGTACCTTATTCGATCCATGTCCTGGCTGCTAGATCTAAATCAAACATTGACGAAATTGATTTAAACTTCTCGCACTGCTCAGTAAATAGGGAACTGTCACAGGGATTTTTTAACGACATAACGTAGGAATTGTTTTTAAGAGAACCCACATTTTTTAAATCAACAATAGACACGCAGCATACGGCACGCAACGGTATTAATTTAGAAGACTTTATTCCTGGATTTGTGCAACATACGCCATCTAGTGCATCCAGTCATTAACATTGGGTATTAGTAAAAAATGTGAATAAATGTAATCTATATTTAGCTTAATAAATTAAATTATACGAGTATTGACGTATTTCTGTATGTAATCATGTATGCTTTAAATAATTATTTTAATTTACCAGTTTTTAAGCCAAAGAATATATAAAACGTAACGTATTTCTTGTCAAAATAGAACTTGCAAATTATAGTTCACCACTTTAGTTCGCTCTTCACCAATTCGCCGCTCGCCTTGTTGGCGCCTTTTTGGATTGAATGTTTTGGAGCTTAATTATCTTTTAAAAATATGTCTGATAAACTCTCAGCTAGTGATGTAAGTCTAGATGTTTTTATAGTGCTTAAATGATTGAAACTGGAATCTGACATTGTAGATTAAAGAATGGCTCAAAAGCAATTACGACCAAATTGACCCCGAAGTTATCAAAAGTTTAGAAACGGAAGATTTGGACAATCCTCTTTTGCATGACTTGGTACGGAACAATCACGTCGCTCGAATGGTGTCAGAAGAGAAGCTCCAGTTAACAGCAACGCTACGCGAAGAACTAGTCACCCTCAGTAACATTGACTAATTTGTCACTAATTCAACTAATTTGACTATAAATTCCCTTTTACATTTATAGCCGAAAGCCACCTCAAAATAATAGAGAAGCTAGGCTTATCTTTAGACACTTTACCAGAGCCAATTAAGGAATCTTTGGAGGTTTTAGCATCCACGGGCACGGTAATAAAGGTCTATGATGTGTGGAGTTAAAAAATTACAACATTTCATTGGAAGCAGGAGTTGGGGCTCCTGAAAATGACCCCAGCAACTGTTGCCATTGAAGTGTCTCTATTGGATGAAGAAATGGCCTCGTTGGAGTACCAATTAACCTTAGAAGATTTCCAAGGCACTAAACTCCAATCAGAACTAACTGAAGCTCTTCACACGCAAGAACTCATCGAAAAGTATTCAAAATCACTAATATTATTATTCTTAACCTTGTTTCTGTTGACAGCCTGCCGAATTTAAGTTGCAGCTCGCAAGCTGCCCAAACTGTCAAGGAAATGGACTTTTTCCCCAAGAAAATAGCGAATTATGAGCAGAAGCTGACTAAATTAAAGGTACGTGAACTATGGATATAAATCATGCCCTAATGAATCATTATTTTCCCCCCTTTAGGCTCAGCTGTCGCAAAGTGGGTACGAACCAGCATTCCAACACGAAGTCTTAGTTAAATACGGCGAAGATGTTAAAAAACTCCATTTGGAATGCGCCAATTTGCAGCAGAAACTCAATTCCTTCGCGAATTTGCCTCCAGATTCCAGCTTAGCTTTGGATGAAATTAACTCTGCTCGGGCAAAATTGCAGAATCTGGAAGAACAGTTTACCCAGAAAGTTCAAAACCTTCAGATGTAATTAAGGAGAAGACTTTTAAAAAAAAGAAAAATTCGTTCCATATAAAAAAAAAAAATTCTAAGGTAACCGTAACAAGCCTTCTTTCTAGGGAACGTTATTTGTCTGTATTCCGTTTTGTAAAGTAAAAGATGGGCAAGATAGGGGTAAAGGAAGACTTAAAAAAAAAGAATTACGATAAACTAGTCTAACAAAATGGCACATGTGGCGCACCTAAGTTATAACCGTAAATTAAAGGTCTCAAAACTCAAAAAATAAACTGCCTTAAAATCCGCAAAATATCAATGCAAACAATTATTGCACTTTTTCTCAATGTCAAGTCAAATTTCTGCACTGAGAAGACAAGAATGTTTTTTGTAAAATTCCAGGTCCTCTTAGTTATAAATCCGAAATTCTTATTAAATAGCTATCTGTAGGGATTTTTTCTCTTAATTTTTCTTTCCAAAAACTCCTCAATGGCAATGTCGGGCTTTCTGCAAAAGTAACTATTTGAAAAAAGTTCTATTGTTTCCGCCTCAGATCCTGTGCTGCTCGATAAACAGACGGTGGCAATCGCCTTTCTTCAGTAACAAACACAATCCCAGACACACTAAAAATAGACGCATCTGAAAAAAAAACAGAAAAAAATCTTATATTAATCAAGTTGTTCTATGGAATTTTTATCAACCATTTCTTGATTAAAACGGAAAGTAAACTTGATGTTTTTGTACCTTCTGACAAGTGTTCCAATTGAGCAGGTAAGTCTTGGAAAAATTTGTGTTGCATGGCAGCCAGTGCAGTAAGCCTGGAGTTTGGCTGCAATTGCAACAATTTGAGCGCCAACGCTTCCGCCCCGCTGACATCATAGAGTCGAGGGAACGCGTGACCTAGTTTGACCCCGCGGTGGAAGCGAAAGCGCTGAGGTTTGTACAAGGGCAAGGAGGAGACACCCGGCCACGTGGCTTCGGTGGGCGTGCCCAGCACACGCCAAATCCGATCCAATTGGTCGTAAGCGTCGCGGACGCCAGGGAAAGCGGGGGCACCGGTGAGCATTTCCAGGAAAATGCAGCCTACGCCCCACATATCCAACGGGGGGCCGTATTCCGTGAGTCCGAGGAGAACGTCCGGGGGGCGATACCATAATGTGACCACTTCGGGGGAATAAGTATGCGAAGGAACGGACTGGGCTCGCGCCAAACCTGTCAAATGCGAACAAAAGATCCATATTTCAACCTAAGCAAATTTGCTTTCGAGCTCGAGACAACAATGAAACATATCCATCAAGTTTTGTAAGTCAAACGAAGAAGAATTCATGAATATGAACTAGAAAAACCCTGCGAATTAATGGGCGTTACCGCTTAAAAAGAAAAGGAACGAATAAGTTAGATTATTTTAGCATATTCGTCGAAGGTACGTTTTACTTAACAAAATAACACCCTTGATCAAAGCCGCGTTCGTTTTGCCCCTTCGACTTAAACTTAGACTAGCTTTTCATTGACTTACGCTTATAAGCGTTCTTTTTAGTATAACTTTTGAAAGTTTATGGAAGTCGACTTGGAAAGTCTCGAGTCCAAAACGAACGGTTTTAAGCATAAGTTTACAATTGCTCCACCCATGGGGCGGTGCTTGTCGAAAATACACAATATACGAATTGTTCGTTTTTCGAGTATGGATTTCAATAGCAAATTATTGTGGTTGTTTGCAAATTACGCTCGTGCTTCTTGTAACAAAATTCAATACTTCGAGGAAAAGATCGTTGATTGCCAATTAAAATAATTCCAAGAACAATTAAAATACATTAAAAGTTGCGTATTCTTGAAAAGCACGCAGGCTCTCGGCATGCGCGTAATAAACAAAGGAAATAAATAAACAAAGGGGCGGGGTTAAGTTTAAGTCTGGGCACATGAGTACTCGTTATAGACTTGCATGACATGAAACCAAAACTATAAGTCGACTAGTCATTTAAAATTTAGGTGCGAAAAGTTAAGGAATCTAACTGTAAAATAAAAATGCCAAAAAGAAATCGATTGGTTCCTTACCAAAATCCGCCAACTTGAGTTCTCCATTATTGGTGATGAGTAGATTTTGCGGCTTTAAGTCGCGATGTAGTACTTTTCGCTTATGCACAAATGCCAATCCGCGTAATAGCTGGTACAGAAGTAATCGAACATTATTGGGCTGTAAGCCCCCTGGGTGCCTTTCCAAATATTGCGATAAATCACTAGCCTATTCAGAAAATCCAAAAAACAAAAGAAAGGAAATTAGATAATGATCCTTCCTTTTTCATTAGCTCAAATTACAATCCGTCCCCGAAAAAAAAGAGTATTATACAATCCTGCATGACGACCCTGATAAGCTAACATTAACAAAAAAAGGAAAGAGGAAACGTAAAAACATATCCCCCTTCCTCCTTTCCCATCTACTTACAACGAACTCGAAAACAAAGGTTAACGACTGTGGCGTGTGCACGATATCATGTAACGTGACGATATTGGCGTGTTTCAACTCTTTGAGTAAAGACGCCTCTCGTATAGCTGTAAAAGGGGCGCCTTCTTCCGCCTGTAAACGAATCTCCTTCAACGCCACGATTTGACCAGTCAAACTACAAGAAAAACAGGAAAAATACACAATAGATCGCCCCGCAGCATATGTTTATGTGATTGGAATTAAATTTCTTAGATGTATGTATACTTGCTATATCCTTTGTACACGGTAGCATAGGAGCCTTCCCCCAAGGGTTCTAATTTTACGTAAGCTTCAAGTTTACCAAATGGAGAATCTCCCTAGAGAGGCAAAAAGTTAGAAATAACCGTCTTTTCTAAAGTTTTCCCCTTTTTTGCTGCTCCCCTACCCCAAATGCAGAATATCGTTTCGAGCGGCGGTTTCCTGACACAAGTTGGGGATTTCGTTCAGGAACTTTTTCTTTGGTAGGCTCAACACCATTGCCCGCCCCTACAGCCACCAAAACTTGTGAAGTAAGAACTTCTGAGCGTGGTCGAGCGGGTTTTTTCTTAGAACGTCGTAAAATAACTTGGACTCCTGAAGACCAAGTTTCTTTGTCGCGTAAATCTCCTGCAGAACCTGACGCCGAACCGGAGCCCAAGCCCGAGTCTCGCGTCGTTGGTGGGTCGTTGGGGCGTGTGGGCGTGGCTACGTGAATAGGCGTGGTTGAAATGGGCGGGCCGTCTAATAAACGGGAATCGCTGGCGTATTGGGAATGCCGACATAAGTTAGATACCACTGGATCTTGACCTACTTCGTCTAGTCCATTTCCAGCACTTAATCTCAAATGGACCCAACCTAAAAATAAAAAATCGCAAAAAAAATTAATTCGCTGGAAATTCCCATATAACTTTTGGGAGTTAAAAAGGATGAGACCGAAGCTTAGTTTTTTTTTTATAAGTGTACCTTTTTGTAATTGGTCTGGACCGTCTAATCGGTCCAAATATTCGTCAGAAAAGCCATTGGGAAACGGTCGATTCCGAGATTTGGGAGGTTTTTCAGTACTGGAATCTTTGGCAAGGGCTGCAAGACGGCCGAAAGATTGGCTTAATCTTCGGCGTAGCTTTTGGACGCGACTCAGCTTGCTGCCTTTACGAGGAATAACACTACCTAAAGCAGAAAATGGGATTTTTTTAAAGAAGTTTCCCTAGGAAGATGAGACATGTTGCACAACCATATGAGAATCTAACTTAGACATTAGTCAGAAGTTTTGCTAAAACTCGCGTCAGTAAAATAGAGATTGTGTCGGCTTTTACATTTACGCTGTGAGGAATTACAACAGAGCCAATTTTAAAATTAATTGGGTATTTTAAAATAAATTTGTCCAGTCTGCATTAATGAGATCGAGAGATCTAGCAATATACTTGAGTTCCAAGTCGTTAAATGTATAGTCATTGGAACACTTTTTAGATGCTGCCTTGTATAAACAAAGGTTAGGTTTTTATGTGAATAAAAGAGTAAGTAATAGACAAGTATACACTTACTATCAATATCTTGTTCTTCTCCTGTCTCCACCGGGTTAGTTTTGGTATCTTCAGACTGCTCTGACGCCATTTGGTAAGCAAATTCAAATTCTTCACAGTCGCGAATCTCGATTTGAGGAATTTTTAAGAGAGGACGGCCGAGTGATTTCCTTAAACTTGGTTTGTTGGTTGAGTTTGAGTAAAACCAGACTTAGACGGAATACAATAAGTAGGGAGCAGTGCCAGGACGGAAGTATGGGTGTGCATGATGGAATATAAGAATAAGTTAATAAATGAGGAAAAGAGAGTACCGAAGACTCGTTTACGGAATCGTAGGAATGTTAAAGAGTTGAGTGAGTATAAAATTTTTATAAATCTTAAATTTCGGGATTTAATTCGTATACGAAAGAGAACGGCACGCACACACGGAACTCGCACACAATCAGACAGGCAACAAAAGGAGAGCACCAGAATCACTTGAACGTTGACAGAACCCCCAAGAGTTCTGAAAATGCACCTCCCACTCACTGATTATCGATTGAGGAACAACATGGCTGACCTAATTAAGCTAATTATGGACCAAAAAGCCTGCCGCCAACGCCCGTTTTCCGGTCCTAGCTCTTTTCTCGTTAAAATCAAATAAACAAGAGCGGAAAAATAAAAAAGTGGGCGTCTCGTCACACACTAGTTCGCATGACAGATCACTTCTCATATTCCGCTCCTAGATGGCTTTGAAAGGGGGAGTACATCTACGATCCGCACCTCGCGAACTAAGGTATCCACAGTATATAGTTTTCAATGTAAACCTTTTATCAACTGTAAACCTTTGTATAAAGGTTTACAATCTAAACTTTTGCCCTGTGGTCTATTCCGTGACATCACAACCTAAAAGAGGGAGCAGTCATAAAAGTTACGAGTCAAGGCCAGCTACCCTACCTTACTGCCTAGGGTAAAAAAGGAAGAGCCCCAGGCGAAAAAAACGAGGGGTTGTACGGGGGTCAAAATTGGAAATAATTAAGTCCCTAAGCTTCCCATTTAAGAAATCTAGTTTTCTCTACAAATAAAAATAAAAACGTAGGGGTGGGTGGATATTTTGAAAGAAAATGTACCTTTACCTAATCTCTGACGTGACTACCGTCGAATTCAAAAACATTCTTTCAAATATCGTGTATTTAACGTAAGAAAGCTTTAAGACACAGAACGAATTAAATAGAAAAAAAACGCAACTCACTTCCAGGGTTTAGGTTTACCCCGTCCACGTGGTCCACGTTTGCCTTTGCCCTTGGAATTCGTCGGTTTGGCAGCAGAAGTTGAGGCTTGATCATCTGAATCCGATTCCAACTTGGATTTCTTGCCTTTGGGTGTCTTGCCCGAACTTGTCGCCCCATATTTGGCAGCTAAGCCATCCAGGAACGAGTCTGCTTCCTTGGCTCGATCCTCTCGTCTTTGCAGGATAAGTTGAGATAAAGCACTTTCGTCTTTTGTGCCGTTCTTGAGACCTAATTCTTCAGCCAATTCCTCAGCCTCCTTCGCTTCGGTTTCCGCCTGAAAGAGAATATATTTGTCACAAGAAAAAAATCCCTTTAGCTTATATTACCTTACGCTTACGAGCAATACGTTTCCTCTTGGATTCTTTGAATGCGTCTAAACGTGGCAATTCACCACTTTCAATCATAGCTTGAATAATTAGGCGGAAACGGTCATCTTCATCCAGGCGAGCGCAAAGCACGTGGTTTAGAATGTAATTCATATCCCCTTTCCCTTCTAGATAAAATTTCTTGATGTCAGCCTTCTCTTCTGCCGAGTCTTTGTACTCTTTTTCAAAACGTGCGATGTCTTCCTCTGTCACTTTCTTGAACAGCAGACGCCAATAATCTTCCCAATCTTTGTCTTGAGCAAGGAAATCTTCCTCATCCACGGAACCCGTCTCGTCATATGCAGCTTTCTTTTCCTTATCGCTTAAAATGGAGTAAATCTTGCCCAACGTTTGGAATTTTTCAGTCGCGTCCTTCTTTTCTGACTCGTCCACTCGATCGGGGTGAACTTGCAACGATATACGATGATATGCCTTGCGAACTATTTCAAAAGATACGATAACGGTTCATAATTCAGAAATATACAAGAAAAATATATTTACTTTCACTAATGGGAGCAGTTTTATCTAACTTCAAAATGCTGTAAAAGCAATCGGTCTGGTATAACCTCTTACATGCTTCCAAAATACCCATTTCTGGTTAAAATCTAAGTAATACCATTGTTTAATAATTTTCAATCTATTTAAAGCATAGAAAGCTGCTATTCGTATTACCATAGAAATACGGATAATTTTTAAGATCCCTTCTTGTAAACACTGAAACCAAATAGCCGCGAAAACAGCTTCAAATTGTCGGGACCTTTGATATCGCTAGTACGGTACTTTTTCCGATAGAACAAATAGGTATCGATTTTTAAACCCAATTACTTGCTAAAGTGGGTTGTGGGTAAAAGGTGAAATCAAGACGGCGGAACTCTTGAAGAAAATGCTCGGCAAACTTGAGTTAAAAGGCGAACGCTACCGGCCACGCTACTGTCGAACTCATGGTAAAGGGGAAATGAAGGCGGCGATTGTGTTTTGACATGAAGCGTGGTGGCCGCAGGGGGAAATTTTTAAATATACACTATTTTTAGAAATTACTAAGGTTCATCGTTCTGAATATGTTCCGCGTGATAATTTTACGGCATCTGCGCTGAAAAACATTTGCTCTAAATTGATTAAAGACAAATTGTCATTGGTTATTTTGTGCCATAGCATAGGGTAATGAATTGATCGAAAATGTGGAGGCAAGAAAATGGAAACTTGCTAGATTACATTCTTATTGCTTTTGTCGAGTTCCCCTGTTAGCCTTTTACCACAGCCATCATTCTGAGTAAGAAAAGCGATCTGGGTTCGCCACATGAATTCGCCGTTCGCCTAATGCCGAGTACCGCATTGTTATCGATTACAGTGACGTCATATGTTTTGGCCGGCCATGACTTTTTTGGCTCCTAAACTAGACTAGGTTAATTCATTAAATTAAACTCGCGTGAAACTTGCAATGGAAGTAGATGACGTAGACCAGAATTTACTCCAGCAATTCAGTTGCATGGGAACTACAGATCACGATGTTCTAATTGCGCAGCTACTCAAACTGTTAGGTCACAGTATCAACGAATCTACCGCGTCCTTTTTCTTGGACATGAACAACTGGTAAACAAACAAAAAAAATATTAGTAAATAAAATAACTGAACATACATGTTATAGTTCAAATATTATTTTAAATATTTTTTCAGGAATTTGCAAGCCGCCGTTTGCTCCTATTTGGAAGTCCAGTCGTCCAACAAGTTGCCTTCAATGGCGTTTATAAAAGATGTAACTATTGGAGAAGGAGAGAGTGTGCCACCTCAAACAACGTATGTAATATACACGAGATCTTCGTTGTACTTTTCTTTAAACGAATGCTTTAGGTTCATGAAAACATGGTGTTTGGGGAATAATGGCGATGAACGGTGGCCAGAAGGCTGCCAGCTGTGCTATACTCAGGGGATTCGATTAACCACGCAAGAACGTATTCCCACACCTGCCTTATACCCTAATGAAACGGCAGAGATTAGCGTAGAAATGGTCAGTCCAAATGAACCTGGCATGTATGAAGCTAAATGGAGAATGGCGACAGCCAATGGTTCTTACTTTGGCGGTAAAACTTTTAGATTTTTGAATCCAGTATTGATAAAAATAAATGCATTTATTTGTAAATTTTATTTTTAGAGACAATTTGGGTCATTTTATGCGTAGCAGAGGGGGGTACCATGGCGGTAACACAGCAATTATCTCACTTTTCGGCTTTGGGCTCGCCAGGGAAACATAATCCGCCCAAAAATCCATTCGCACCCCAATCAGATCAACGGTCTCTATTTCCTACCGTAAATATGTTTTAAAAGAAGGTAAACGTTGTCAATTAAAGTATGTTTCTAATACAGGAAACGTCGAAACCCGAAGAAGATGCGAATATGGGTTGCTAGTTGGCTAGGAAATCTAGGAAACTTTTCGGAAATCACTGATTTAAAAAAAAAAAAAAAAGAAAATGAGAATTTGTAAATGAAACAAAACGAAAAAAATCTTCTTGCGTTTAACGTGAGAATTAAGGGTATGGGAAGTGATTCACTATCTTCTCTAGAAAAAACGTTCTTGTTTGGTGAATATTATGGAGTTATAGAGCATTTTTACCGTTAAGGAACATATTTTCAATGCTCCCCTATTTACATTAGTTCATTTCTTGGCATGTTCCTGGTGTTACTGTGTATTTGATCCAAGTTGAAAAAAATCCCATTTCCAGTATTAAATGCCTTTACTTGCTCCCAAACAACCTTAGAAATCTATTTAACGGAAATTTTGAATTAAAAATCGGATGTTGCAAAAACTGTTTACTTCTCAAGTCATTGCTCCCGGTAAGGACATCATGGTAAAGCCTTTAGTTCCACACATGTTATTATACATAAAGCGTTGAACCCACTTAACATTCATACACATAGATCTAAGATTATAATTACAAGCGCATAATTGCAAAATTATGAGGCTTTTATGAAATCTTAACTTTCGCGGATTCGAACGCATAATTGCAAAATAATAATGCAACGCACGTCAATGAGTATAGGTGAAAGCGTCAATTAGTCATTGCCATATTTTTCCTGCTACCAAACACGATAAACTTGCGGTAAGTATTTATACTGATTCTATTAAGCTACATTACAGTGAAAAGCTTTCTGTGAAAACCCAATTAATTTGCGACTTTTGTCGCATAAATTATACAACTGAAACTTTCTATACAGCCACACATGTCAATAGGTCGTTTTTGTCAATATTTATCTAATATATAAACATATTCTGTTGAAGTAAATTATGGAAGAAACTAATCCTTGGTTAAGCCTCATTAAAGTGTTTCTTACACATATATATTGCCCATAGAATGGTACTAATTCATAACTTGGCACGCGTGCATATACTTGAGCGCCTCGAGCGTTCGCGCCAGACCCTATCTTGGCCAGTTTCACCAATGCCGGACTTTGCTGTTCCTGGATTCGTTGTTGCTTTTCTTCGACCAATCATCGAGATAGCGGGCTCCCACATCCAATGTAAGTGGACAAAATTACCCAATATGTTCCTCGCAACCAATTTAAAACACCAGCCCGCCGTATTTGATTAATTGAGTCCATTTTAATTCCTCAAACGCTAAACCCAAGCCTTTACATTTAATATACAAGCTTGGCTTGTCCTAGAGTAATGGCGGCCAAGGCTTATTTTCATACCGCGGCCAGCCTTAACAAAGCTAAACTAGTAATTTTCCTAACTTCCTCAACTAGACCGTAATTAAACTAAACTACTAGCTTTAACTTTATGATCTGATGGTATTCGGTGATTATAGCTCAACCTATTGTTTGTTTCATATCTAGATATGTATGGGCGTTTTGAATTAGAATCGACGCTGAAATCTGCTGCAAACCCAGAAGACAGAAACCAATAAGAGTCAGTGGGGGATTAACTAAGCGTTTAATTAGCTGCCAATTAGCTGAAGTATGCAAGCTAATGCAAGTAACGAAGCCCAGCAACTTACAGTCATGCAAGCCATGCAGGGTGGACAAGCTCAAGTAAAGGAAACAGCATAACATTTTAGTCCTTATATTGTTGATTGAATCATAATTTGATTCTTATCGCCTCAGATGGTAGCAGTTTCACAGAGCCACGGTCAGCAGATACTTAGCACAGCCAATGGGCAGCAAATCATGGTACAACTGCCATCAGGGGCTCAAACAATTCAAGTTGGCGGCCAAGGCGGTGGATCAAACCTCCAAGGCATTCAAGTCATCCCCTTATCAGCCATCCAAGTAAAATTAGCTACTCCATACGCTTGAAATTCATCAACTTTTGCTTTAACCAGCATTATAATTCACAGGGCGGAGGCCAATTCATGATTCAACAACCTCAACAAGCTCAAATCATCCAAACACCTGATGGACAAACCCTGATTTGCCAGCCAGTTCAAGTCGATAACCAAGGCAATATTATCCAGCACTCTCATCAACACGGTACAGGTAAGAAGATAGACGATAATTAGTCACAGAATGGTTTCTAAGTTCTTTTGGGGGTTGGGATTTTTAGTCTTTAATATCGGAGGAAACCTCGTTCAGTTGGCTGGAGGGGCAACAATTTCACCTTCGCAAGGGCAGACGCCTGTAACGGTGCCTCAGACTGTTGGAGTGAATGGTTCGAGTGTAGTCATGGTATATATTTTTTCGATGAATTCTTAAGCAATTTTTGTTCATTTTCCAATTTGGTGTCGCTTTTAGATGGTTCCAGGAGCAGGTGGTATTCCCCAGCTGCAAAGAATTCCTTTACCCGGTCCGGAAATGTTAGAAGAGGAACCACTATACGTCAACGCCAAACAGTATCACCGTATTTTGAAGAGAAGACAAGCGAGAGCCAAGTTGGAAGCTGAGGGACGTATTCCGAAGGAAAGAAGGGTAATTTCAAAGTTTAAAAAGTCGATATAAAAGTCATAAATCTCATTTATTTATTTTTAGAAATATTTGCATGAATCCAGACATAAACATGCAATGAACCGAATCCGCGGAGAAGGAGGCAGGTTTCATTCTGGATCTGTCCGAGAACGACTGAAAAGAGAGCGAGCTGCTATGTACGTACTGCTAATAACGTTAAATCCTCCGAAAAAAGTTCTAACAGTTTGTGACTTATTTGTAGGGCTGCCCAGGCAAAAAACGAAGCAAATATGAGTGGTCCCAGTGTTAGTTTACTTGAATCTCAGGTCGATCCTTTAGTAAGTTGGGTTTGAACAAAACAAATCCCGTTTTCCATTGCACAGTCCAATTTTCAAAGTCCAGTTTGATTATTTTAGGGAAACGGAGCCTTGGCGGAGATGTTGAATGCAGAGCAGTTGGCTTAAAATGGAGTTTCATAACTTTCCGGGTCAAACTGACTTTCTTTGTGCAACCGAGAATTTGGAATGCGAGTTTGTTTGCTTTTATTTTCCTTTTGTGTTCCAGTAATAATTGCGTGTTAGAACTATGAATGCCTGTGCTACGGATAAGAAATACAAAATTTTTGTAGTAAAAACTCTATGTATACTCTTTCGGTTGACAGTTCTTTACTCAGGACTGTGTAATTTCTGTTTTAGTAACTGAGTAGCTAACCCCATGTTGACACGGTTGTTTGATGTTTTGCGGATTTGGCCCAACAAAGCGTTGAAGGTCTTGGTTTTACCGTTTCGGTATGCTTCCACAGCTGTAGGATTCTTATCCAGTACTTCTTGGATGATTTGAATTAGTTCTTGCTCATTATCAATCAATTTCCAATTGAATGCCTCCACAATCTGATAAAGATACAATTTGTAATGTTTTTTTAATTTTATTTTTCAAAAAATTCAAGCTTTACTTCTAAAGGGGTTCGAGAATCGCCTGAAAGAAGAAGATCAATGATCTGTTGCCAAGTTGCTTGGCTAATCGCACGGGATTCCAGCAAATCAACCGACTGGCCAAAAGTCTCAGCAGAAATTCCACTAGAACCCAAAACAAAGGGAAACGATTATAAAGTAATTTCAATTGTTTAAACTACATGTTTTTAATCCCAAACGGTGTGCAAACTATTTACCATTTGGAGATCGAAACTTCTTTTTTGTTTAATTTTCCCAAGAAATCCGTCAGGAATAGATTGGCGACTAGTTTGGGTGATCTCTTCGAGTTTTGCATAACTTTAAGGTAGTAATTCGTCCATGTATCTTCATTCTAGCATCAATTAATTACTTATTTCAAGCTTTTTACTTGAATTTTTAAGTTTTGAGGGGAAGAACTCACTACGAGAATATAACAAGTTTCCAAATTTAAGCCAAACGCGTTCTTAAGTTCTTCGCGTTGAGTTTTGGGCAAATCCGGCAACGATTTCCGGGCCGAATCGATCATTTCATCCATTAATCTTAGTCGCAATAAGTTAGGCTCTGGCATATACCGATAATCCTTAAAAAAACCGCTTAAAACGAATTTTCTATTAAATAACCGGGAAAATCTTACTTGTTTTTCTTCCTTGTCTCTCATAGACAACGTACGCTTTAAGTTTGCGTCGTACGACCGGGTTTCGTTCACAACCTGACCACCTGCTTCCAAAACTTCAATTTGGCGCTCGATTTCATACTCAATCGCGTTGCTTACTGCCCTTAGGCTGTTAATATTCTTCACTTCGCTGCGAGTTCCTAAAGGCTCGTTGGGTCTTCTCACAGAAACATTGGCGTCCACTCGAAGAGATCCCTCTAATCACAAAAGCCAAAGTAAATAAAACAACAAATAAAATTTAATAAGTCGATTTTTTTAAATAAGTGAATTACCTTCCATTTTACAATCGCAAGTCCCTAACCGTTTCAAAATCAAACACAACTCCCATATCAGAGCAGCTGCTTCCTCGCCAGTAGTTAAATCGGGTTCAAAAACAATTTCCATCAGTCCGGTTCCCGCACGGTTCAAATCAATCAAACTCCTATGACACGTTGCGTAATAAATTACATAAATATTTCAGTAAATTTATTAAACCTTGCTAAGGATTCGTCGTGTAAACTTTTCCCACTGTCTTGCTCCAATTGCACTTGTGTAATCCGAGCTTTCATTTCGTATGCTGCGGTGTTCAAAGCCGGATTAAAGACTATAAAATCGAGGTAACCATCAGAGGCGATTGGTTTTCTGTGCTGTGTAATCTGATAACCAGCCTTTAAAAAATTCTATAATTTAATTTTTTTTAATTATTTACGGCAAAAAAACAATTACGGGCATATCTGCGTAGAAATAATGTTTTCGGTCGAATTCAGAAATGCGGTTTAGGTGGCAGTTTAAGGCTAAGGATGTGAGGACACCGGCTTCGACACAACGGCGATTTAGGATCTGAGGAAATGAGAAAAAAAAATAAACGATATCTGATAAATGGGTTTCTAAATGTTACTGGCAAGGTTCCTGGGATGGCTGCATCAAAAAAAGAAACTTGGGTATTGACAGGAGATCCGAACGTAGTCCCTGAGCCTGAGAAGAGCTTTGAGTTGGAGGAAATTTGGGCATGGACTTCCAAACCCACTGTGCTTAGCCATTTTCTAGAGATTTCTAAGTATTTTAAGGAGTTTTGAAGGAATACATTTGTTTAAACGAAGTACTTTTCTTGATTTTTGAGCACCTTGGAGCCAAAAGAACGGAAGTAGAGCAATTTTAAAGGCAGTTTTGATGATTTCGAATTGTTATTAACAGAGCTGCAGGCGTGTGCAACGAGTTTTGAATTGAGTTTGGGATGAAAAGCAGCCATAGTTCGTCGCTGCGGAGAAGATGAACTACACGTTTCCTACCTTGGCCACTAGAGGACCTCTTAGGAAACATTAAAAAAGGTAAAAAAGGACCAATTTCTCCCATTGGGGGGTTTTAGCTCAGCCCCCTAAGCATGTCGTTTACAAACTTCTAGGAAATTCAAATTGTTTATTTACTTCCAGATAGTGCTTCAGCGGCGTAACTCGACAAGATAACGATAAGGCAAGTGTCAAGGCTTTCAGAGACGTTAAGAATTAGTTAAACTGGAACTGAAATGAACGAATCTGAGAACTTACCAGCACAGGTAAATGAAGTTTAATTAATCCTCTAAATAATAATAAAGCATACATGTTTTATTCTTATTGGAATAAAAAAGTTAATTAATTATTGATTTGATTTGTTTGAAAGAAAAGAAAGTGAATGTAAAAGCCTCCTTATAAAATTAAATTTCTAAAATTTAGGTGCAGGAAATAGACGCCTTGCGTGCTATTTATCAGAATGATTTTAAGACGGAAGACGAAGCTAATCGGACCTATAATGTCACTGTGACGGAAAATGGGCATTCTGCAACTCTTGGCATTACTTTGCCATCTGATTATCCCAGCCATGCGCCGCCGTATTATTCATTGACGGCATATTGGATGAAGGGTCGACATAAGGACGCGATTTATGACCAATTGGAATCGATTTATCAGTAATTTTGTTTTCAAATGTAAGTACGCACTTACAAAATTAATTTATCCTTGCGCAGTGCTCACGCTGGGGGGTGCGTTCTTCACCTTTGGATTGAAAAGCTAAGAGAATATTTAAGGGTTTCCATACCTGCCGATAATGCCAATTTGCTTGAAACGGCTAAATAATGCCTTTTGCCTGTTTTGACTTTGGCTCTTAGGAAACATTAAAAAAGGACCCATTTGTCGCATAGCATAGTCGCTCATGTAGACTGGGGGAGACTGGTACAGAGCTTTTCAGTTGATTTATGCTAATTTTTTTTTTTACTTTTACTAATGACTTTCGTGCAACATTATCTATAAATGTCTTTCAAGAGTAGTCATAGCCAGATGATGTTCGACATAATGACGCCTAAATTTACATCTGGTTTCCGTTTATTAGCCCTTCGACTTATAAAAATCTATAGCTTTCTTCTGTAGCAGTTTTAACATGTGTATCATGTTTTCATGTGTTCATTAACTATGTATCGATAATCTAAGAGCTAAGTAAAGGGAGCTATCGAGCTAAGAGAATTGACTTATTGGCACTAAATGAACAACCTTTGGAACCCCACTGTTTCCAGGTTGTGACATTTTAAGACTTCCGACCAGATTGTGATTGGCTTCTTCGTTATGTACAGTTTTTGTTTCGTGTTAAAAGGAAACAAATGTATGGAATTGCATAGCGTTTTGTCTGGACCGGAATACCATTTTATATTAACAGGTTTTTCGTGCTAAGCGGTATTCACTGTATTCGAAGTTTTCGACTCTCAAAGTATTTGACTCTTCCGTATGCTACTGTATTTCTGGGTTTTCTTCTGAGAACCCGAAAAGCTATGCAACACCCGTCCGGAACTCCTAACTTTCCTTCGGCCTGCTCAGGCATTACCGCAATAAAATGCGGCCCTATTTAATGACGGTGGTAAGGACTGCTTACGCCAACGGCCATACCACACAGAATGTACCCAGACTCGTCAGCTCCTGGAAGTCAAGCTGTGTCGGGCCCGGTCAGTACTTGGATGGGTGACCGCCTGGGAACACCGGGTGCTGTTGGCTTTTTTTTTTTTTGCGCTTTTAGACTAAAATCCGAATCTTCGATCAAATTCTTCGAAAAGCTATGCAGCGGCGTTTCCCGAACGGATCAGGCCGGGACTCGTAGCGTTCCTTCGTCCTGCTCTGGTATAACCGTAACAAGATGCGGCACAAATCGCATAATAGACGTACAAAACTATCCAATTTTTCTGAAGATCTTCCCGAGCTATATTGATTTACGAATTTTTGTCATTTCCCCGCCACGAAAGCTTGGCGTACTACTGCCAAGTCACAGGTCCCATGTGACCGCATGTATCTCAGTTATTATTTCGCGCATGATAAAAGGAAACGTATCACCGGAAATATATTATATTTATTTATATATTTATATTAATATTATGTCTTCGAAATATATGGGCTAACAATTTAAACAAATTGGGTTCCCGTACATATTTCGTCACAAATCGGTAAATAACTTACACATGACTAACGTTAATTGACATGACTGTGCTGGATAAAGATAATCGTGACCTTAATTTTACTTAGTTATGATATTTTGATTGTATCACAATGTTTGGCTAAGGGAAACCTAATAAAATGTACGCCCCCCAAGTCCCACACGCAAGTCGAAATTGTGCTACAAGTACGGGCAAACATTTCCCAGTCGGGATGGACTCGCGCCAAGTTTGGACTCATTTCGAGTTGGGCGCAAGTCGAGTTGACCAATCTAGTTGCCTGAAATCGAGTTGGTTTCTGGCGGTTACCTCGACTCATTCATAGTGTCGCGCAGACGCTGTAAGGAATTTGCATCATATATTTACTTGTCAGGGAGGACACAAAACGCTCTTGACTTCTGTGTGTATATCATATTCTGTGGTCTTGTCAATGAAACGAAACTAAAAGTTACTATTTATCTGGTTTGACTGGTTTGAAAAACAAGCACAACTTCACAATTTTATCATGCTTGGTATGCTTGTCAGACAGTTAACCTTTTCTGTCACGGTTAGAACCATACCATGCACATTTCGAAGGTTAGAAAATATCTTATAAAAATTACAAAATAAAATAAAACTTTCTTCTCTGGCTTAAAACTCTTTTTCTCTTTTATTAGTTTGATTCCTGTGCGTTCCCTATCAAGTAATTTAGACAACAATCCCAAGTCTTCTCTTTCTTCAGCACAAAATCTGTCCAATCCAGTTCAATTAACGAATCAAACATTCATCCAAAAGCTGGTCTCGAAAACCCATCCCGACTTTCAGCCCTACTTAAAGTTGATGAGACTTGATCGCCCTGTAGGTAAATTTAGTTTACCTGATTACCGAGTTACAGAAATATGAATTTGAAAGTTAAAAAAAACAGAAAATTTAACCCATGATTTAAATTTATTATGTTGTTTAATAACTATAGGGTCTTGGTTATTATTTTGGCCTTGCGGATGGAGCATCGCCTTAGCTAGTCCTGCCGGCTATTTGCCGGATTTATCCCTCCTAAGTCTGTTTGCTGTGGGTGCCTTAATAATGCGAGGTGCTGGCTGTACCATTAACGACATGACAGACAAAAATATCGATCGAAAGGTTCGAATTTAAATTATTGAGCAAATTTCCTTTAGAAAAATCGCTACAATCTTCTCTTAATCAAGCTAGGTCGCTCGGACGAAAGAAAGACCGTTGGCTTCCAACCAGATTTCAAGCTTTAATTCTGTCGTATTTTTGGCATGTCAGTTAAGCCTTGGATTAGCAATTTTACTGCAACTAAATTGGCCGAGTATTCTTTTAGGAGCAAGCTCATTAGGTTCGTATTTCGTTTTCTGTTCGTTAAACATTAACTGTGACTCTTACATTAAAAATTAATTGAAATCGTTTGATATTCTATTCGGAAGTAACTTGATTTTATTGATAAAAAATGGATTACGATTTAGATTTATTGAATATTTTGATTAATTTAATTTAAAAAAATTATAATTGTAGTGTTGGTCGTCACTTATCCTTGGATGAAGCGAATTACGTATTGGCCACAAACCTTCTTAGGCTTGACTTTTAATTGGGGGGCCTTGTTAGGCTGGGTGGCAATGACTAATAGCTTAGGATGGCCAGCGGTGGCTCTTTATACCGGTGGAGTAGCTTGGACGCTTTTTTACGACACCATTTATGCCCATCAAGTAACTTCGCTCATTTTTCGTTTGACTTTGAAGGGTAACTAAAGTTTTTGGAAATTGGATTACTTAATTAGGATAAATATGATGACGTTATGGTGGGTGTCAAGTCCACCGCCCTGAGATTGGGTGACCAGACTCCTCAGTGGTCTTTGGGGTTTGGGGCGGTTATGCTAACGAGCTTGGCTACCGCTGGAGTTTTGGTCGATCAAACATGGCCTTTTTACACCGCACTGGCTTTAACAGGCGGCCAGTTAGCTTATCAGGTGGCTACAATGAAGCTTAACGATCCTGAGGATTGTGCAAGAAAATTTGGTGCTCATAAATGGATCGGTTTAGTGATATTCTTGGGAATTGTTGGGGGGAAGTACTTGCAGTCCCCGTCCTTAATTAATTAGTGAATGAGCTATTAAAATGTCTATTTTTATTCATTTTACATTCCAAGTTTAATTAGAAAACCTAATAATGTATTAGGATTTTCTACGTATTCACACGACACGGTTTGCATATGACGTGGAGTCCACTAAGCCTGGTAAATTATTCTTATGATCAAGTTTTTGCAAAATAACGGCCACGTAACCTTCACTGTCGGGTTTGTTGACGAGCAACTGGGGATTTTGGACCAAATTGAGGTTCATTTCCACGAGTTTGCCTTTGATGCAGGCTTGGATCTCGTAGCGAGTTCCATCCGAGCATTCTACGGTGCATAAGATGGAGTTATCTTGCAAATATTGTCCGCCTTTTTTGCCTTTGCCTTTAATGGCGTTGTCTAGGCGGTTGACGTTGACGCTCGCTTGGAAATCAAGGTGAATTGGCGTCTTTTTCTGCGCTACAATGGGGTGCGAAGGGGCTAGGGTCACCAAACAGATCTTATTGGAGTGGATTAGAACGCACTGGTCGCCTAGTTGGGCTGCGGACGGGTCCTTAGCTTCTAAAGAGCTGGCGAGACGATAGTAAGGCGTATAATAACGTTGAGTAACACTAGGATAATGATCTGAAAGAACTATGGAATCTTCTATGGTTAAAATGCCCATTGTTGAGACTGATTCTAATGCTATTCTTTCTCTGGTTTGGACTGTCTCATGCGTTCCTGGATCTCTTGACGGCGTTGTTCGGCTTTGGCGGCGTTTAATCTACGATTTTCTTCTCTCTAGAAATGAAACGTATTTAAATGATGGGTTGGTTTGTTAATAAGCTGATTTAAAATTACTTCTTTGCGTAAGCAGGCGTTTAGTACAGTGTCTTGATCGTTGCAATATCCTGCAAATTTACGTACAGGATTCTAGTTAACAATTGGATTATTAGAAATTTCTTTACTACGAAACCATGCAAAAGTATCGTTTATTATTTAATCGCTTTTTACCTCTTTATGGCACTTTTGAAGAAGTTCGATTAAAGCGTTGCATTCAGGAGAGTGAAGATGACTGGAAAGGTCTGGATGCATGCCTGGAATTGGCTAAAATTTTATTAAATCTCATTTAGCCCGATCCCACGTTTACATGTAGTTTTTTGCAGCGGGCTGTTGCGTCTAGAGTTCGATATTAGCCCAAGTTCGAGCTGGGCTGGTAAAGTTGAACTTTTATATTTGTCGCAATAACTATTTAGAGGCGTGGCCCTTCGCAAAATAGAGGTCTTTACCCCATACCAAATTCGCTCCCTAGCGGCAAGAATGGGCGAAATCCACCATTTTACGTACGTTTTCTACAGACCATCTAGAAAACCTTGCAAAACCGATTTTAATGCAGAAACATGAGATTCTAAAAGACAATTGTGAAGGTTTCGTAGCTGATGATAGTTTTGTGAATTTAATCTCTCAACATAAAACTAATTATTCTCTTGAACACATTCGAAATATGGATTGAAATTTTGAAGAAATTGTTGCTAGTGAAGATGAAGATGAAATTTTTTATTAAAAATTTCTTATTTTTTTACTAAGCTACTATATACTTCTTACTAAGAGCCTTTTAGCCCGAAAAAATGATTTTTAATCTCTACTAATAATTATTATAGCTACTATGCTTATAACCATCATAAAACAGGGTACAGTACTGAAACTATTGATCGTCTTATGGAGTTTCGGAATTGACGAATCACAGAGCTTATCCCCTGTTTAGACCAATCCTGACATTTCTTGCCTACTTCTACGCTCAAGTAAGGTTCTCAAACGTTGTTCCTTCTAAAATCCCCAGTTAATTAAAAGAGCAGATCAGTCAATTAAATGCTGTCAAAAAATAGTAAAAAAAAGTACAGTTTTTGGATGCATGGTCGCCAAGCACTTTCTTTTCTTTGACCTTTTGTTTGTCAGGGAAGAGGGATTAGCTTCGCTACTAAGGGGCATTATTTAATTGACTGACNGTACAGTTTTTGGATGCATGGTCGCCAAGCACTTTCTTTTCTTTGACCTTTTGTTTGTCAGGGAAGAGGGATTAGCTTCGCTACTAAGGGGCATTATTTAATTGACTGACCTGCTCTTTTAATTAACTGGGGATTTTAGAAGGAACAACGTTTGCGAACCTTACTTGAGCGTAGAAGTAGGCAAGAAATGTCAGGATTGGTCTAAACAGGGGATTAGCTCTGTGATTCGTCAATGCCGAAACTCCAAAAGACGATCATTAGTTTCAGTACTGTACATGATGAATCAATTAATCTCAGAAAATTTTAATAAAAGGATTTGTACATTTTTCACTGCTACATTTTTCACAATTCCAAGTGGAATTTAATTAAAAGCAGAACCTGAAGGAAATATAACGCCAGGAAATATAATTTTCCCTTACAAAACACCTTTTAACTCCGAAGGAGCCACTTCGAAACGCGGCCTTTCGAAGGCAATAATTTACTTTAATTCCACTCACGTTTGTGTTCTCTGAAAATGGAAAACCATGATACAATCCTTATTCTTGCGTAGGCCGATGAAAACCGATTTTAATGCAGAAACATGAGATTCTACAAGACAATTGTGAAGGTTTTGTAAATGTAGTGTAGCACGCGGGACCTACACGATAGGATGTCATAGCAATAGGAAGTGTATTTATACTGCGTCAACTGTCTGTATGGAAACCTATACTACAACGGGATCAATCAATTAAAAAGAACTGAAGAATCGAAGACGTGGAGTGAAGACTTTTTTGTGTGCAATTCTTGTGTATTTATTTCCCTAAGTGAAAAACTCCACAAGTTATTTAAAAATGGCCCATGATAACAAATTATGCTCCGTTTACACGTTGAACGTGCAAGATACAGTAACCGAACCATATATTTCTAGAGAACCTAAAGCAGAACCTGAAGGTACATTTTTTAACGTCAAGTCACATTATTTTTAACTTACAAAGATACATATTTTATAACACCTAGAAGAGGTAGACTTTGAAACCGCCATCGCAGCCACAGGTGATACAACGTTACTTACAATTCCAATCACGTTCTCTCCATAATATGATCGAAAATTTCTAAAAACTCTGTATTCTGACAGCTGCAGTATATATTCATTTTGGGTCATCAACTTAACTTTTGGACGAAACTTTCTTATATTTTAATTTGACGTATAATTTGAGCACAGTATGTATCACTAATTAGGTTTCGTAGAATCAGACAATTCAGAGAATCAGATATTCCACAGAATCGTAGATTTCATAGAATCCTCTTGAGATAGGTTATGGCAAATTCCATTACATCTTGCTGCTCCTCTGTGGTTTCTCGTTCGGCTGCTTTTCCTGCGATACTCTCAACGTTTCTTTCTTGTTGCCAGCCGCGGAATGCGGTTTAAATCTCACTTCGCAAGACAAAGGTTGGCTTTCGGCCATCACTTTCGTAGGTATTAAATCTCGTATCTCTTTTTCTACAATTAAACCATTTTTTAGTACCCCAAATCTATTTTTTTCTAAAAAAATATTTAAAAAGGGATGCTGTTCGGAAGCTACGTATGGGGCTCCTTGGGTGATTCTCTGGGTCGAAAACAAATTCTCATAATATCTCTTCTTATGGATTTCATCTGCAGCTTCTTTTCCAGCTTTGCTCAACAATTTCCACTATTTCTCGCGTTGAAATTCTTCGCTGGCGTTGGGTAAATTTTTGCATCCTCGAGAAACACAAAACTTAAAAAAAAAAATTTCTTCCCTGAAGTTTGAGTGGAACTTTAGTCGTCTTTTCATTTTTCGCGGAATTTCAGCCCGCGGCGAAGCGAGGAGGCATGATTAGCTTGTTAGACGCGTTTTTCGTCGAAGGGAGCATCGTTATGACTTGTACGGGTTTTCCATTCAAAAAAGTTAAAAATAATTTTAGCTCTTTTTAAGGTCTGGCATGGCTAGTTATCCCTCAGAGCTTCGCTTACGTTACTGACTCATTCACGTACGATTCCTGGCGCCTGTTCACTGCGTTGTGTGCTTCCATGTCTTTAATTGCAGCATTGGGATTATTATGGTTACCTGAATCTCCAAAATTTCTCTTGGCCAAAGGTCGTCATGACGAAGCTTTGCAAGTTTTTCGACGAATTTTCCACGAAAATACCGGCAAACCAGAGAACGACTTCCCAGTATAATCATTGCAAAATTCAATCCATATAAATTTTGACAACTTAATTCTGGAGTTTTCCAGTACACTCGATTGATCCTTGACGTGGAAGACAGTAATTCGGAGACTTTGTCATACGTTCAGAAACTCCAAAGAACCTTTGCAACAATAGCAGACCAATCCAGAACGTTGTTTAAACCACCTTTACTGCGCAACATCATCCTAATGGTGTTCATCCAATTCTTTTTGCTATTCTCGTAAGTTTTAATTAAACCAAAGTCAATTTAAGAGGAATAAATTTAATGTTCTATGAAAAGTTTGATACTACGAAAAAAGTTTCCGTTACGGCTAATTTTAGGAACTCTGGATTGCTGTTATGGCTGCCACAGTTATTTGAAAGTCTAGGAAATTACATGGAACAACATCCCAATGCCTCGGTGACTATTTGTCAAGTCGCTAACGCTGGAAATGACACAGGAATCGACAACAGATGTCAGCCTGGTCAACAAGTGTATATTAATTCGCTAATTATTGCCATCGCACCATTACCCGGGAATATCTGGACGTTCGTGCACATGGATAAACTCGGCCGCAAATTCTTCGTCGGTACAATATTCTAATGAATCCATTGGAAGAGGTCAAAGGTCGACATTTCTTGATTACAGTCCAAAGACCGAAAAGTACTTTTTGCTTCCGTTTCCTTCGGTAGCGGAAGCAAAAAGTACATAGAATATTAGGAGACATACAGGGAAGAGAAGTTGACCTTTGACCTCAAAAAGAGCCAGGAATGGTTCTGTATCTTTACTTTTTAATTCTAGGTTAACTTTGAAAACTTTTAATAAAGGAATTTAGTTATTTTTCATTTCTATTTTTAAGAGAACAATTTTTTTCTAGCGTTTGGCCTCTTGTCAGCTGGTATTTGTGCATTGCTGGTATTGGTAATTAAGAGCTCTGTGGGAGATTTAGTAGTTACCGCCCTTTTCAATTTCTTTGGAAACTTGGCTTTTAACGCACTTAACGTTCTTACTACCGAGCTTTTCCCAACTAATGTCAGGTAATATAACTTACACAATAGTTTTGTTCACGATTATTTCTTATTTTTTTTTTTATTTCAGATCAACCGCATTTTCCATAACATTCGCTTCAGCTCGGTTGGGTTCCATTTTGGGTACCGTTACCTTCGGAGCCTTAATTGATATTATGTGTGAACTACCTATAGGACTATTCGCAGCTTTCTTAATAGGTGATTTTTTTCAGAATTTAATTTTGCTTATTGTCTAATCAATTAATTACGTCTTACAAGGGGGCGCTTTAATGGCATTGCTGATACCCAACACTACCGGCAAAGCGTTAGATTAACATTCGACCGCACCACATTCCAGTTAGTAAAAAAAATAAGTTTCACTTTTGGGTGCTAGGAACGTCTAGAAATACACAAAAATAGAAATACACATTTGAACGTCTAGAAATACACATTTGCAACACGTCTGTCTGAAAAATTAAAAAGTGAGTTTCGGGAGTCTCCCGCTGATACAATATACCGAGTTTCTTTTCGTCTGTTGCTTTGAGAAAATTACCGTTGCGTTGTTACTTGCGGAAGTCACTGGTACGTTTCCACACTCAGTTGAGTTAGGTTAGGTTAAGTTAGGTTAGGTTAGACCCCCCCCTCTCCCTCACGAGCATGGCTCTTCATCTCCATTCTCGTCCCTTGTTCCCAATCCCGTGCCCGATCCTGATACGCGTGCCTTTCCCCTACTAAGTCCTACCTACTAGGTGGCAGCACGTACTGGTTGAAAACGAAGGAAACCTGCTCTCGAAACGCTGTCAATTAATTACATGTACAAAGTTTGTCTCGTAAAAATACGAAGCTAAATGTTTAAACGAGTTGTGTGAAGTTGATAATGCGAAAATAAAGGCAACTAGACGCAAAAACTGTTTTTAAAAGTGTGTATATCTAAAAGTATGTATTTAAAGTTGGAGGCTGGGCGAAACGGGCTGCGAAACTTCTCATTGGTGTAGGCTGCTGGACTCCTACTGGATCTGGATGGCACATTTGTCCACGCCTCTTTCTTCTCAGTGGCGGCATTTGTTGTTTTTCAATTGAGATTAGCTTAACCTTAACCGCTAGCCGTTTGACCGCAAAGTGGAGTCATTTTTAGCGTAATCTTCGCGATTTAGTTTATTAAATCAACTAAGAGTAGGATTACAGAATGTGTTCGTTAAGTGATTTTCCAGCGCCGTGTACAGAAAAGAACGTAACGCTCTGTGAAACTGACGGACATTTGGTTTCTGCATCCAGACACATCGATGTATCTAGCGTGGTCCCGAAAGTAATTCTTGCATTTTTGTACCTTAATAACCTCCGTTTAAGATCTTTCTTTACTCTTGATTAGATGGGCCACTATCCGTTGATTGCAGTTACAAAAGACACTTTACGCCCCTCAGCTAGCAAAGAAAGCGCCAAATCAGCCTTTTTACCCCATGAAGAACCAACCTTGAAGCGAGCCGTAACAGCTTGGTTAGCCACACGGGAAAAAAATCGCATTAAAATCCCTAAAGTCTTTTAAATTTCCTAGGAACGAGTCTGGCTTCGAAGCTGCGTTCGACATTTTAGTATCCAATCCTAAAAAAGAACTCTCTCCTGTCATCGTCACTGGAGCTCACGTGGTTCTTTCGTTCTACCAATGGTTCAGCAAATTTTATGGCTCCATTTTTCCACACTTAAATGTAGGAAAGCCACGTTTAATACAAATATTGGTATTGGTTTAATATAAATTCCCTTTATTTTTGCAGTTGAAAGGCGAAAGTCTTATAGCTTCCTTATCAAGAACTCGCGATTACTTACACAGCCCTGTAAGGTCTTTATGCTGGCATCCTCATTCGCCTAAGTTGGCCGTAGCGTTACGAGATGACTCCATTAAAGTCTATACTGTTCCGACCAATAACAACGCGATAATTCCAGTCCTGAAGCACGCATTGCAAAAAGGCATCTCTTGTATGGCGTGGAGGTTGTATAGATCATTTCTTCTCATTGATATTTCTGTTAATAAGACAAGTTTCATTGTTTAGGCCCTTGTCGGCATCGGATTTGGCTGTGGGATGTAAAACAGGGTTGGTCTTATGGCACGTGGACCCCAATTCGGTCGTAACCCGTCCTTCGGGGAATTGTGTTACTATTTTAACTCAATCGGGCCATGCCCCGGTGACAAGCTTAGCTTGGGACCCCGACGTAAAAATACTGGCTAGTTTCTGTATAACCCAAAGATAATGTTGGGAATATTTTAGGGTAAATTTTTGGCTACGGCATGTGCTACGGATACGACAATGTATTTATGGGATGTTTCCATGGAGACAGCCACGCCTCTTAAGCGAGTAGGAGGGGCAGGAGTAGGGTTTTTGGCTTGGTCTCCTTTAAGTGATCGTTTATTGGCCGCTACGCCTGCTACTATCTTTAGGTGATAATTGTAACAACATTTAAGAGTTTAGAATGATCAGATATCTGATTTTTTAAAAATAGGATCTGGGAAACGCAAATCTGGGTTCCTGAGCGCTGGACAACCGTAAGTGGAAAGATGCAGTGTGCTGCATGGAGTTGCTGTGGGCGGTATTTGATTTTTGTGGATTCGGATGAGCCGTTTTTGTATTCGTTGACGTTTGAGCCCGTGCCTGCGTTTGGCGAAAAGGCAGAAGAGGCCTTCGCCCAGACTGTCGCATCCAAAATGGCCATAACGATTGCGGATTTGACGGAAACTATGACTGGAGAGGAAAGGTTTGTTTGACAAATTTCTTTTAAAAAACTTGCTGAATCGATCTAATGGATCCGTTATTTGTGCTAGGGTGGGTGGGCGTGTCTTGGATTTATGTTGGGATGCCAAGAGCGAGCGTTTAGCTCTCATATTCAGAGATAGTCCTTTGGTTGCTATATTTCGTACACGCACTAAACCTAATCTTCAATTATTGCCTTGGTAATATTGATTAAGAATTTTACGTTTCATGTTCAATCAATTGCAATCTAATGTTAAAATTCCATATTTAGTGGATTTATTCGAGGTCAGCCTGAAGAAGTACCTAATATTATCTGCTTTCAAAATGAATTTAATGAAGGAGCTCAGTTGACAATTGTAAGAATTTCTTGTTTAATCTATTTTATATTTTTGAAAAGAAAAAAATCTAAATAATTATTTATTTAGGCCTGGTCTTCTGGAAGGATTCAATACGTGCCTTTAATGTTTATGTCGCAACAATCATCATTAGCCTCCTTTGCGAACGTTACTTTGGATCCTCGACTTTTTTCTTCTCGATTTCCCACCTCTCCTGTCCTTTTTAGCCCTTAGTTTATCTTGTAATCGTGATGGGGAAAGCAAAATAGAATTTTCTGACCCTTTCACTTTCTTGTCTTCTTCTTAACCCCAATTAAGTTTAGTTATACTCCTCGTCAATTGTTCCCGGGCTTTTTATATGACAGACTGGAGGTACATCCTGAAATGAGCGTTTAACGTGTCATATCCGTGTTAATTACACGAGTGTAAAGTATTTACACGGTGTAATCATGTACGCGCCTTCTTTTCATTAAATGCTTCAATCACTAGATGGCGATAGCATGCAAACTTCTGTGATATCGTTCTGGTAACAGATATAGCTATTCCCACGCCTTCGTGCCATTCCTCTAATCAGAAATATTGTCCTTACAGCTATATTGTATTATGCTTTATCTACTTATGTTTTTCTTTTTATTAAATTACTCATGTTATAGAGTCACAGCTAATTTTATGTTAAGGCCACAGCTACTGAAGAACTAGAAGCCACTGTACCTTAGCCAAGATAATTAGCTATTAACCCACAGACTAAGGCAAGCTCGCTAGTGTCCCACCAGCGTGGTGATTATGTCGAGTTTGTGTTGTGAATTTGGGGCATTTCTGATGAGAAACCATAACAAGACGTATACATGATACAATTATGGAGAATTGTGTTGTTTATCACATGTCTGAAGTTTCAGATCTTGTATGCGGTAGAATGTTCTTGTGAGTGCTAAATTAAGCTTGAAGTTAAAAGTTTGGGGCTATAGAGACGCCAACGTAACGATAAAGAAAGGTTATAAGAGCATGGAGAACGTTCAACAACAACAGAACTTTACAGTAGCCCTTATCGGTAACAATGGCATACATCCTATGTCTCTCGTTTCCCAATCTCCAACTCCCACACGTTACTTAACGCCTTCAGGGTGTGATCCAAACATGGCCATTTTACAGCAACTTGCAGTGCAGCAGCAACAGCAGCAAAGCTTTCCAACAACAGCTTTTTTCCAGTCCCAAACGCCTCAAAGTCAAGCGAGCTACGTTATTCAAAATGTTGCCAACAATTCCCTCAATCTCTTCAGTCATAACAATGCAGCTCCTTTCCCTTTGCCTCCCGGTTTCCAGTTCTTGCAAACCTCACAAGGTCTGCAAATCGTACGCGTCATTCAAGCGCACAACAATAATATTGTTCAAGTCGTCGCTAGCGTCAATATAGCTTCAGCGAACAGTGCCCTTCGTCAAGAAAACCAGCCTTCCCCTTTGCAACACAACCAAGTAAGCCCAAAGTTGTCTCAATAGCTAAAATTTTAAACTTTTAAAGCCTTAACAATGATTTCTTGCACAGTGCTAAAATTTCCAACTTTGACAACGTCATTAACCATGAAATGGTTATTATTTCGTTGTATTTGTATGTATTAAATTTGCATTTTATTTTCATTAACCATGAAATGATTGCCTTTACAAGTTGCAACACTTATTGTGGAGGCCCTGTTAAAAGATTTGAACTAATTTACCGTCTCAGTGATCTCAACTAACAAATTTCACTGTGAAAGAAATAGCTTTTATTGTAAAAATTAAGAAATTTCAATATGGAACGATTTTTGCGTAATCAAACCGCAAAAAAATACGGTCGCATTTGAAAGAAATGCATTCCAAGATTTATTTTAATTTTTCTTTTCCCCCGAGGTTCCTGACCTGTCTGTTCCGTTGCAAAGTCAAGTGGAGCTTCTCCAGCCTCCTACGCCTCAGAGTGTAGTGTTATCCAGCCCAGTCCCTCCAGCAGTGTCAACAAGTGCAGCTCCGCAGCCAATCCAATTGCTTTCCCCGTCCCAAATCATGCACCAATCCTGGAATCCCAACGGAATACAACAAGTTTTGCTTCTTTCGCCGCTCCAAAACAATCCCTCCAATTCCTCGCTTATCGGAGTACCTCTAAACCCCGCCACGCCTACTTCTGCCCCCTTAAACCTGCCCCTTAGCGTAACATATCCCTCGTCAACCATAGGTAAGAAAAACGAAATGTCAGCAAACGGATTACAATGTTTACTGTTCTAAGACAAATGTTTTTAAAATGTGCCATAATTTAGGTGCGTCAGTCAGTCAGGGTATTAGTTTGAGCCAACCAGTGCCTACCGTGGTTCCAAACTTGCCTCTTCCGGTTTCCAAAGGTATTTTTTATTTTTTGCTAAAATATGTACGTTTTTTGAAGGGGCAGAAAATATTTTTTTACAATTTTTTTTTACCCATAGGACCAACGTTTGTGACTGTTCCTCCGCCTCAATCTCCCGATTCCACTCAGCAGGACGCCAACCAAATCACGATACGAGAAACACAGTCAAATATCGTGGAAGGTGTGGATTTGGAAGAAATTCGCCAGTTTGCGAAAGCGTTTAAAATCCGACGCTTGACCTTGGGTTTAACGCAAACGCAAGTGGGCCGGGCGTTGAGTGCGAGGGAGGGGCCAGCGTATAGTCAGTCTGCCATTTGTCGCTTCGAAAAGTTGGATTTGACGCCTCGGAGTGCATTTAAAATCCTTCCAGTTCTTAAGAAATGGATTACTGAAACCGAACTCAAGTATAAAAAAGGCCAGCGCGATCTCGTGGAATTTATTGGGCCTTTAAGTAGTTCGAAAGCGAGGAGAAAAAGGACGACGTTTCCTTGCTCAATATTAGAAAAGTTAAACCAGTATTTTGAGCATTGTTCACATCCGGCGGGCGAGGAAATCACGCGACTGGCGAACGAACTGGGTTATGGCCGTGACGTCGTGAGAATTTGGTTCTGTAATAAGCGACAGTCCTTAAAAGGCGGGGGGAGGAGTCCTAAAAGCCCCAAAATTCCTCCTTCACCTTCCAAGGTCGTCTAAAGTTACATCGTGATCGTAAAAATCATTCAAGATCCGGTCTCGTAACGCGAAGTTCATTCATGATTTTGAATTTGGCGCGCAAACTTTAACAGGGGGGTAGATAAAGGGTTAGACTTGGTTTTCCCATAATACTACGGTTTATTTTTCAAAATATATTTTCCTTGTTTGCGTTTATTTTAGAACGACAGTGACATTTCGAGTTTGGAAATTGCTAATTTCAGCCTAGATTCTATTTTTAAAGATTTGTAAAGTCGAAACCAGACATTTCGCTAACGGACGACTTTATTGTTTGTTATGGGGGATTCCTAGACTAATTTCAATGAATTTAAAATGATTTGAAGGATTTGAAATGGACACCGTTATTGAAAATTTATAAAATTTCAAAAAGCATATAAACATATAAAATTAAGTCTAACTATTCTTGAAATTATGTGTAGATTCTAGGCTGTTTTAGTATTTTCATACGTCGTTAGATTGGTTCTAATTAGCGAAATTTTAAAAGAAAGAAGCTGCAAAACCGTCTGTTTGCTCTATTCTACCCCACGGGTGGCGCCACCTTCAAAACTCGGCCAAGAACGTCACAGTTAACCCGCCCAAAACGCTCTATTTAAAAACTGCAACGTTAAAATAATTTTATACGGAAAGTTAATGTACAAATATTAGTTTGTAAAAGGCCAGTTAGTCAAATGTTTATGTCCATACGTACAAACGCAACCGAAAGAAGCTGGAATAGTACCGTAAATATGTGAAAACTACCTCGTGATTTTCTCGTGAGTTTCTGTACCTATTTGCTGTGTGAACGTGTTACAGTAAACTGCAATGATTTGTGAAACTCTTTACACTGCCGGTATCTTTTGTATTAAAAACAACAATTAAACAATTTGTCAAATTTCCGAAGCAGAGCACCTGATGGGGCCTACCACGTGGTTTGTGTGCCGCTGTGAAGTATTTTTAGAGGCAAAGCCAACAAGAAAAACCCGGCAAAGCGCCCACTCCACTCGAAAGATCACATGTTTCCGGGCACTCGGCAAAGAATGGCGGAAAGATCACATGATTTAGGAAGAAAAAGTCCTTTGAGGATCCTGAAATGTCAGATATCTGTCTGGCGATGGCAAGTTGCCTAAAGTAAACTTTCGAACATTTCTTTTTCAAATTAATCGTAACGTCTTTTTTTTTACCCGTTTTTCCTCTAAGGGTATACTAGAAATAATCCTCAGGAAGGTGAGTATATGATGAAGCTCTTTAAGTTACGATGAATGGGGGCACCAAAAGATGATTTTAGGAACTTCCTAACGTTTTAAGACCGAAACGACGCTGGGGTCAATGCGATGAGTTTGGGTTGGGCGGCGGATTTGAAGCTCGTGGAAGCTAAAATTAGCTTGTTGGAAGGCAGAAGCGTTGCCAAATTGGTCTGTGTGCACTATGCAACCAACCGGGTTCCTTTTTATATTTAAACAAAGTTGGATGGGCATAGTTAAAAGACGAAGCAATGTCGTCACATGTTCTCGAGATTGCCAAGAGAAGCCTAAAACTTCCGCTCCGGAGCTAGAAATTGGTCAGTTACCAGCGTAATTTTGAGCCGTGAAGTTTTAAGAGGGAGTTTGAATAACTTTGAGCTGAAAGGGTTAATCTATCTTTTCAGAGTGAAATTCCTTGACATTTTTTTGATCGGACGGGGCCAAAGAAGTGACGGTAATACACTGAGGTTGTGGTGTTTTTGGTTTCCTACGGGCTTTCCATGTCGGATTTGGGTGAATTTCGATTCGTAGTCATGGACCAAGAAGATGGAGACGTGATTGTGGGAGAAAGTCAAGCACTGGGGGGTACTATGGAAGAAAGACGACCTTTGACCTTACTCCAAATCCCCGGACGTAGTGCCAATGCGTCCATTACTTCTTCCTTGTCTTCTTCAGCCACAGACTTGCTTACACCTCCGAGTTATGACCCTAGAAAAACTGCACGAGCCTTGGTAAATTCTTTTTTTAAAGAAAAGTTTTGTCTTTCGTGGTTACCGTCTTCGGAGTTCGTTGTTACAAAATTTCCGCCATTAATAGACATGCTCGTGTTTAAGCGCTTGAACTGGAAGTTTACGAGTTTTCTCGAACGTTTCCGTCTTTCTCTGCCTTACAAACTTTTTGTAATGCTAGCACAATTTAAGATTCACAAACTTGCAAACTCCGCGGGTTTCGAATTCAATTTGTGGGTCGTTTTAGATTCCAAAATGGTTCCGAGTCTTTCGGGTATTTTTTTTTTAGTTCAATCGGCTAAGCTAAGCTAGTTGCCGTACAGGTACTTGGAGTGTAGGTGCTAAGAGTTAATTGTTATTTAATGTCCAATAACAGTTATGGGTAATTTTTTATCTAACTCAAATTAAACCAACTTTTTTAGTAAATTAACCAACAACTTCGAACTTTTTGTATTATTAAGAATAAAGAACGACATTATGAAAGTATATTGAAAGTTCCTTAATTCTTAATAAAACGTATTCGAACACAAAACATTAAAAGTGCTCGAATCATTGAAATTACGTAGAAATAGTGTAATTAAAACACATTAAATAATTCAGAACTGAACTTTGAATACTTAAACATGGTTTGTAATTGAGCAAAATATTATTTCAGTTTCAACTTTCTGCGCAACATTTAATTTCATTTGAACCTTGATATAAATCATTGGAATTCGCAACAGCTTCTGACGTCAAGGTTCTTAACGCCAACAAATGTCCGAAGCTCAAGATTTCAAGATTTTCAAGATTTTTCTCAGCCTTGGAAGTTTCGTTATAGTTTTCCGATCCCGTATGTCTTATCGCCTCTATTTGTTGTCACAGCTTTTGCAATAAGACGTGTCAAATATCGCTGTTTCGAAATTTTACGCAAGAGTGAACCCTAAGACACACCCACAGTATATAGATAAACCCATATACTGTGGATCTAATCCCGTAGCTTTAGTTACAAAATTTTCCTAAAAATAAATTTGTACATTAATAGTTATTTTCTAAATATAATAATTCAATCACGGCCGATAGATAATTACATAATAGCTATAATATAATAGCAATCTTTAGCATTATGTAATACAACATTTGAGTTTAGCACATTTTGCCGCGCCGTGTAACGAGATTGTTCAAACACAAACCGGTATAGGTACCTGCTCTTTTTCCCTTTAAACAAAAAAACGTGACTGGTTAGTTAATTACGTGAAAAGCTCCTTTCGTCTAACCTTTAGAAGCGAGCTCTATAGTAATAGGAACTCTATAGGAATAGTGGGGGCCTTGAAATGAAAACCCTTATATATACCTGTTGGGCGTTTTTAAGGCGAAAGTTCTCCAGACTTGAGATAGACGTAATCAGTTTCACTGAGGAGCTATTGAAGAACAGATCAGACATTAAGTAAAAAGGACTTTCGTGTATTTTTCGTCGTCAAAGTTGAATTTTGCGTGATCTTCCAATGGGCCGGCCATCATCCAATAAATATCAGGTTCGTTTTCATCTTGACAAAAAGCAGAGAAATAAGAGTTTGGCCCACGTTTCTGTTTTGCAATTATTTTTTTCTAATTAACCTGTTCGCCCGGCGTGGTCTCATTTCAAAATTCGTCTTCTATTGGCCGCTAAAAATAATTCGGGGAGTTATTGGCGTCACGATACCACCTTACCTTTGGCTGTCAGCCCGCCAGTAAATACCTAAAGTGTCTTGGCAACTATTTAATAGAGAAATGTGCTGTCTAAAGACTTTTTATTTTTACTGTTAATGAAAAAAAAGTTTAAAAAAATATAAGACTTTGGAATCTTGGTCGAGCGTCTGATATTTAAAAGTATCGGTGAACAAAAAGTGTTATCTTTCAAGAGATTAAAAATCCGAAACTATTTACGCGCGATTCTGAAACTAAGAAGATTTCAGTCAAGGTTCTCTGTCGGACTTATATTTAGTAATTTACATTGATTTTCTTGGGGCCAAGCGTGAAGGTGACGACATTGGGTATATAGGGCGAGCCAAGAAGGGCGAGGTCATGTAGGCCTACAACTTTTTATCACGCTGAATGGCGTGTAAAAAAACGTGAAGTGGGTTAGTGGGTTACGTAAAAGCCGTTAGCGTTTTTAATTTTGGGAACCTTTCGTTTTTTTTTTCTTTTAATACAAGGGCGCGTTGGAGAGTGATTTAGACGTGTTATTTATTGATTGAAGTTTTTAGATTATTCGCTTATCTGACGAGATATAGTCTCAAGTTGTCTTACTTAGGAATTCCAATTAAGCTTTGCTCCGGTGGAATAAAAGTATTGAAATTTGCCATATTGAAATTCGTGCGATACTAAACATTCTAATGTCACGCTATACATCGCAGAAAATACTTTTATTTCTTAAATATATTTCCTGTTTGCTTGCCATTCGAAGTATTTCATTGATGAATTCACAAAGTTCAAAAGTGAATTTCATCAATTCTATATTACGTTATTGTAATACTAATTATAATACTAAATTATCATTCGAAAAGCTGGTATTGCATACAAAATATACCCATATTATACAGTTACAACCACAGTATAGAGGTTTACGAAGGTTTGTAAATCTTTATGCTGTGGTTACAACACAATTTGCAATGGATAGTTCAATAGTTTTGTACAAACGTTTGGATTCTAAGAAGTTTTGACTAAATAATTACAAGGCGAATTTCCCCAAACCCTTTTCTCCTTACTCGTTGCTTCAATAAGGAAAGAGTCACATCTGTTCCACAACGTAAAAGGTTTAAAACGCAAAATTCTTGCGGTTGGGAAAGCCACCAAAAGGATGCTTGGTTGACCGCTCTTTTTTGGCACGTTTTGCCATCGATCGGTATTATTGCTCTGCTTACATGAAATCTTGCGTGGGCTGCGGGAGCTTCCCGAGAGGACGATTGTCATTACAGCGCGTGATCTTCGTAGACTCGAAAATCCCGTACACAAGGACAAACAGGCCGAGGAGGGCACCTTGGCCTTTTATTTCTATATCCCCTGCCTCCTAGCGGCAGAACTCCCAAACATTCGTTTGAAAAAGAAAAAGCGCGCCAATCAATAACTGTCACGCGCTTTCAAATTTAGCTCCCAGGTCCCCTGAAACCCAACTTTTCAAAGCTCCCAAAACTTCTGAGATCTGTTCACGACATTCAACGTTTGCAGCGCTATGGTGCAATCCTCAGGCTTTAGCTTCTCCTCAGGCGTCGTTTTCTATTGAAATTGCACAAAACTGGTTCCATCTTGCAAGTCACGTTGTAAACCGGGGAACCGGGAACGCGCCAGCCAATCAGCTTTTAGCTCGTTGCGACGTCATCGAGCCGAGCCCCCTTTATTATCCTTTTTTTGATAATATTTCCCAGCGGTCATTACGGTCATATAACTCTCTAAAGAGGCTTTTACTTTGCAGGAAAATTTTCCTAAAAAATATAAGTAGTTTTTAATCGATACTTTCGCATTTGTTTATTATTGCCATTATTATTATTTATTTTTTTGCCTGTACCACTTTTTGTCTCGTTCACTTTTTGTTTGGTGTAGCATAATAAAAAGTAGTCAACGAGACTTTATTAAAGCCCGTACGGGAAATCATGGGTTGAGTTGGCGAATTGGAGAATTTCCACGTCTAAATGTCCGTTTCATTGTAATTGGACGTGTCAAGTAACATCCTCTTTAGCTCACGTGATGCTGCGCACGGGTTTTTATTTCAGGAAAAGGATTGACAGTTCAACCAAAAAATATCCGTTTAACCGCGTAGCCACATTTCCGGTTAATGAATTGAAATATAAGCTGCGCGCGCATCTTTTTTACTCCGCTGGAAGGAATAGTTTGTTCCCGATTATGTTTCTATAGTAACTCGCTGTCGCATTATTGTTATTTTTTCTAGTCTGTTTTATTACCAGGCATTCGCTTAGTATCTACGTCATACTAAGCGCAGACGCAATCCCTTCATAAAATTATACGAGAAACAGCAAGTTCGTGAGTCGAGTCGTGTCCCGATCTATTCTTTTCAGTAGCGTGAAAGTCCTCTTCCAGACCTCTTTAGCGAAAGTCAGTTAACGAAACTCCCGGTGAACATTCCTTTTTACATTCCTTTAAGAAAAGGTCTCAAAAACTTGGTGATTTTCTACCAGTTCTTTTAATCACGCGTGAAAATCTTAAACTTCGAAATCGTTTGATCTGCTCTTGGAAAAAAAGAGGCCCAAAAAATGCCGTATATGGCTAGAAAGGTAAACTCGTTTGTGTGCTACGCTTAAAAAAGTTCTCCCGTAGTCCGATTTTAGTCTAGCCATATGCTAGTGTCGTAGATCGTTAACCTCACGATGTAATCCGAGATCGTTAGTTTTCCAAGGTCGTTTGATACATTTTTGTCGCCATGGGATCTGGTTGAGAGTTCATATTTGGCGCCAAGAATTCCGAAGAGGGAGTTTCTAATCTTTCGAACGAATTTTTGGTCTGATGACGCAACAATGAACTGGCCTTGGGTTTGCCTTACCCCCTTTCAGGTCCATGAGCGCGTGGGTATAAACCATGAAACAATCAATAAAAGCCTTGGCGCGCGGGTTGGGTTGCACGTAAGCAAAGACCGGCGTGGATTTTTTTTAGGAGATTTTTCGTGAAATGACTTTACGCGGGATAAGAAGTACTAGGTTTCAGAACTCTTTAACATGGAGCAGGATTTTTGTATGATCAAAAGCGAACTTAACCGGTTCGTGAAGGGTTATCACGTATTATTGACGTTAATATTGGTAATTTAATTCCCTTCTAAAGGCTACCGCATGCCTATACTCGACATAGGCGATCACTTTAGAATGTCAGATTTAATGTTTGGACGCTAATACAAATAATTGATCTGGGAAAAGCCGAGTTGTAACGTGGAAAACAGATGGCTGATGGTGACGTAAAAAGTAATAGGTTTTGTCTTGCATCCGTGATTGTTGTGTACATAAATGACAGGATAGAGGATATTAAGTGTAGGCGTAGAGAGTCAGTGTGACAAGGAATTTCCTAAGAAGAATATTTGGGATTTTCAGAGTAGATATTCTAGCTTTCATTTCAGGTGTTGAATAGGTTTGAGTTGTGTTCAAAATAGTAAATTTGTAAAGGTTGGCGGTTTAACTCAGTACATTCTTCGCATTTCTGGTCTGGCTGCTAATGCGAATTTTCACAAGAAGCCAAGAACAAGTTATGTAAACTTTTGAATGAAAACTCCCGGAAAGCTTAGCAAGGTATCGCGAAGAGGCGCGCAGTGCGTTGTTGCATGGGTGTATATGAACGCGCATAGAGTCTGAGCATACAGACGGCCGCAGGATTAGCTTTCTAACCTCTTTGACCAATTCCTAATCAATTTCTTATTTCAATTTCAAATTTTATCTTACTTAAATTTCAAATCCTTTCTTATTTCAAGTTCAAATTTTTCTTATTTCGATTTTTAACCGATTTGACTAGTTTCTAACCAATTTGCTGGAAATTTTTCTTATAAAATATAACAAAGTAAAGCTTCAAAAATTCGAAAATTTCCTGTTTTTTGTGTTTTTGTAAAAATAATGTGCATGTATCAAAACAAATAGAGCCAAGCAGTCCTTGCTCTGCCTTTTCGTATTACATTACTGTCAAGAATTTTCGTGTACTTTTTAAGAAATACTACTTCTGCGTTCCCATGCTATTGTGTCACAGAAAGCTAAGGTATAGAGGGGATACTTTAACAACGTTTTAAGGTTTCCGTAATGGTTTTTCCAACTTTTCCTATGTTTATCTTTCCTAGAAGTGTTTGCCTATCTTACCAACCCGTTACCAGCCTGTCCCTTATGTAATCCTCTTCCTTCCCTGATTTGTCATCGTCTTTTATTTTTGTATACACTACAGCCTTATATAATGCTCAATGAACCATATTTTTTGTAACCCATTCATTTTGCAACCCAGGAAGAACAACTATTGTTAACTGCTAGTTAATGATGAGCAAAGAACTAACCTTTGTAACAATTTATAAACTATATATAACTCATACTGCATTTCTTAATGACTTAAATTAGTTATTAAAACATCAATGCATTAATCAGGGTTCTCTAAAAAATTTGAATCAGATCTCACAAAGAGCTGAAAATCTTGTAAGAATTTCGAAATAATGGGTTCCTTTTGGGGGAGGAGGGTATCTTTCTCATCATGAGCGCCAACGTTCGACTACTTCGACTTTTCCCGGCCGCTTTCAGCCTCGCCTAGGGATTCGATTTGGAAGGTTAACAGGTCCAGTTTTGCTTTGAAAGCAATCTGTTTGACCTTTCAAAAACGTTGATGTCTCTGTAAGATTGGGCTTCCAGGGTGTCTGAAGTAAAAATGCCTGGTCAAGTTTGTAGGCATTTGCGAAAAATCTTTCCAAGAGAATGGATCGGTCTCCGACAAGCAACTCTTTGGCGCCCATAGTGGGCAAGCAAAAGAGCCCAAGTTCAACTAGTTCCAGTTGCGAAAGTTTTTCGAGTGAAATGTTTATTCAGGTTTGTTTTAACCCTAGTTTCGTTTTACTTTCTTCTGTGGTTGAGTTTTTTTTTTAGAAATCATTCATCACGTTCCTAGGTTGAGTAAAAGTGTCCTGATTAGGAAATGCTGTCAGTCATGCGAGGAATTAATTCGACGACTTTCGTTTTTTTTATTTTTGCCTTTAGGGTCTCAATGGACGTCTGGCGTTTGCGATTGCTGCAGCAGCATTGGGATCATCTTTTCAGCATGGATACAATATCGGTGTCATCAATGCTCCGGCCAAGGTAAAAAAAATAAAATAAAAAATACTTTGGGTTCTAGTGTATATGCAAAGTTTATTGCCGTAGTCCGTTTAGTGAAGGCAAGGAAGTACTAGGTCAACCTGTACTTATTTGTCAAGTTAGATGTTTGAGGCAGATAACGTGTTTTCAAGGTTATAAAGGGTACACAACATGAATTCCAAAATCTAGGTTAAACGGCAGCCGCCAAGAATTAATAGATTTATTTCGAGGTTAAAAGGCTTCAACACAAAAACATTTTGTCAAGAGTCCTGTTGATCCTGGAATATTGACTTCATGTTCTTAAACCTTGTTTTAAGCCGCAAAGGGAAATTTACTTTTCAGCTGGTTCATAACGGGTTTACCACGAGTGGTGGCGCTGGCGGGAAATTCAAATTTGAAAAAGCGTAACTGTCAAAACTTCATGAAATTGCACTTTTTAATCTTTAAAAAACGATAGACATCTCAGTAGAAGTAATTTCATTGGGGTTTTCATTGTGGGTGAGAAGGGTAGGGACCCTAAGCAATAATTCTTTAGATAAAGATTTCACTAGCAATAATTACGGCAAACTTGACCTCAAACAGAAGATTGACCCTTTATTCTTGTATTTTATGTTGACATTTGCTGTGTGACTCGCAAGAGAAATAATGTGTATTTTTTTCTAGTTGATTATGAACTGGATTAACGAAACCCACGTAAATCGAACTGGTGAAGCTTTGACTGAAGGTGGAGTGACTTTTATTTGGTCATGGGCCGTCTCAATTTATTGTATCGGAGGAATGGTGGGCGGTGGCTTGAGTGGATATTTTGCCGAACGTTTTGGCAGGTATGGCGAAACTATTTTTGCTAAAATCTTTTTAAATATTTAAAATATGTCTCACTGGACAAAAACCCCACAGGAAAGGCGGATTGTTGATTAATAACATCTTTGCCGTCATCGCTGCAATTTTAATGGGCTTTTCGAAAATGGCTGACTCGTACGAAATGATTATTGCTGGACGATTCTTTATTGGAGTTAACAACGGATTAAACGCTGGATTAGGACCCATGTATTTGGCTGAAATTTCGCCTGTACATCTACGAGGCGCAGTAAGTTTTTTTTCCTTTAATGGAATTATCCTTAATTTTTTTTTAATTTTTTCTTTTTTCTCTTCGTAAAGGTGGGAACTGTGTATCAATTGGTGGTCACGATCTCAATTTTGGTCTCACAAATTCTGGGCATGGACGTGATTTTAGGAACCGAATCGCTTTGGCCTTTACTCCTTGGACTTACCATCTGCCCCGTTCTTTTCCAGGTAAGTCTAAATTAAAACTGCCAGAAAATGAATGTCACGTAATGAAGCTTTCTTTGGGTCCTTAAAAAAATCCATTATGGTGAGTGATTAGGTTCTAATTTGCCGTGATTTTCTATTTGTGGTGTAGTTGGCTACGATGCCGTTGTGTCCCGAGTCCCCCAAATACACTTTACTCAACCGTGGCAAGGAAATCGAAGCCCAAAGAGCTTTAACATGGCTGCGTGGTACTCTCGAAGTCCACGACGAGATGGATGAGATGCGTGCCGAGTACGAAGCCATGAAACTGGTTCCGAAAGTCACACTCAAAGAAATCGTGACCAACCCCTCCCTCCGCGCCCCGCTGGTCATTGCTATGATGATGATGATGTCCCAACAATTCTCTGGAATCAACGCTGTAAGACACCCCCAATGCTTAATGTTAAATCTCACAGCCTTCACATACAGTTATTTCATACAAAAATGTTCTTTAGGTTTTCTTCTTCTCGAGTTCCATGTTTGAATCGGCCAGGCTTTCCCCAGACGAGTCCCAATACGCGACGTTGAGCATCGGCGCCATTAACGTGGTGATGACGATCGTTTCGTTGATCTTAGTCGAGAAAGCAGGACGCAAAACTTTGCATTTGATTGGTTTATCCGGCATGTTGATCATCAACATCCTCCTCACAGCTTGCATGGCTCTAATCGTACGTTTTAACATCGATTTCTTAACTTCTTTTCTTTCTTTTTAAAGTAAACAAATCGTTAATTTCTGAATATATTAATTAACGTGTGTCTTTTAGAATACCTACGCATGGTTGGCGTATGCCAGTATCTTACTCCTGATCCTATTCGTGATCATGTTCGCTACCGGACCCGGTTCCATTCCTTGGTTCCTGGTCTCTGAGTTGTTCTCCCAGTCCGCCAGGCCCATGGCCACTTCCATCGCAGTGACGACCAACTGGACGGCCAACTTTTTCGTTGGATTGGGCTTTCTGCCTTTAACGGTATATTGTCAACGGTTGTTTTAATTCGCTAAATAATCAATAACAATTGTATTACTTTTGCAGATGGTACTGGGTCCGTATGTGTTCTTAATTTTTGCTGGATTGCTGGTTGTGTTCGTCTTGTTTACCATCTTCAAAGTCCCAGAGACCAAAAACAAAACTATCGAAGAGATTAGCGCCATGTTCCGTCAACAGTCATATCAATGAGAGATTGAACGATGGTAAGGAAAACAAAGAGAACTCTACAAGAAAGAGTAAGTTTGTTAGCAAGTTTTTGCTGGCAAATTGAATTATTTTCAGATGAAATAACTAAAAGAGCCGATGAAAAGTATTATTTTTTAGCTTGCAATGCTTTTATTGGTGTCAATTGTTGTATAGAACAAAGTTTATCTTTATCAAATATCCCCTGTTAATCCCGGTGTCTATTGCCTTTGAAGTCCAAAGGTTTCCTCTTCTTGGAGCAATTGTTATTTTTGCGTGGAAGCTTTTTTTTATGGGGGAGGGGCTTGATATGCAATTTGTTTTTCTCTCGGGGAGGCTAAGTTCAATTTTTAAGGTAGATAAAGAGTTTGAACGTTTTCTGTTTGATGCAATAACGCAACGCCAAAATGTGGACTGCGAAACGAAGCGCCAAGAGTTTTAAACGCAAAGAGGAAATTGTATATGCTCCGTAGGTTGTTCTTTTTCTCGAATTGGGTTGTTAAATAATGCTAGGAGTTATTATGTCTTACATAGGCTTCTTTCGTTGTATCATAATGTGCTCTTGTGGAAATTGTCGAAGATTTTCAGTTTTATGGTTTTAGCAGCGCATGTTCTAGAAAGTTCCAGAAGCTCCTTGGACTGCGCGACCACTGCAGGTTTCCGGCCCAAATCTCGGCGAGAAATGGTTAACTATGGGTGATTGGTACAGAAGAGAATTTTGAAAGTGCGCATGACAATTTTTTAGTGTGGTATAGTTCGCTATGTGGTAACGAATGATTGGCTATCCATGTATATTGTGTGCCAGGGATGAACAGAGAATTGAGTTGAGTACACTCGTCTTTAAATGTACAAGAATTGGGTATAATTAATTCTAGTTGCAACCACAATACATAAGTTTACACAGAACGAAAACAGGAGCTGACGTGTCTGGGTATATTCTGCGTGTTATGGCCGTTGGCGTAAACATTCATTTTCACACTCACAATAGGGTCGCAAGTTGTAGCAGTAATGCATGAGCAGGCCGAAGGAACGCTCCGAGTCCCGGCCTGAACCGTCCGGGAAACGGCGCTGCATAGCTTTTCGAAGAATTTGATCGAAGATTTGGAATTCAGTCTAAAAGCGCAAAAAAATGAAAAGCCAACAGCACCCGGTGTTCCCAGGCGGTCACCCATCCAAGTACTGACCGGGCCCGACACAGCTTGACTTCCAGGAGCTGACGAGTCTGGGTACATTCTGTGTGGTATGGCCGTTGGCGTAAGCAATAAATTTCACTGTCATTAAATAGGGACGCATGTTGTTGCGGTAACGCCCGAGCAGGCCGAAGGAACGCTACGAGTCCCGGCCTGAACCGTCTGGGACGCGGCGGCTGCATAGCTTTTCGAAGAATTTGACTGAAGTTTTGATCAAAGTGGAATTCAGTCAAAAAACTCAGTCCAAAATTCAGAAATATAGTAGGATACGGAGTCTAGTACTTTAGAGAGTACATAAGTGCATGCGGAAACAAATGTATGGAATTCCATAGTGTTTTTCCGAACTAGAATACCATGTTGTGTCAACCGATTTTTCGTGTCAAGCGGTTTTCACTGTGGTTTATTTTAGGAATTAAAACTCATTACCACGGACTCTGGGAAAACTGTCCGACTTTTGTATAGTTTATGTGAATATCCGAAGTTGACATTCATGCGAAAGTTTATAACATCCGAAACATCAGAACAAAGAGATAGACCGATTTGAGTCAGAAATTATCCCCTAATGGATAACTTGCAAAGACTAAATAGCAAGGTCAAGCTGGAACGACAAAATGAGTCAACCCTGATACATGCAGTTACATGCATTCTTGTTTTTTGGCCTTTATGCTGCCTGTCTTCTTAGAAAACCTGGGTCAGATTGCCACAAGAAAAAGGTCAGGTTAGGTGAAGGCCGTACGTAAGGACAAGGTTACTCGCGCTTTGAGATAAGAGGTAAGCAGCCTCATCAAAGCACGTCAGGGTTTTGGTATAAATAGTGAGACGACAGCATCTGTAAATCATTCCAGCTCGACAGCTTGTCTTAAAACAACACCAAAGAGCAGCTATTTGAGTGGTATTCCTCTGCAGCGACAATGGTATCCAAAGTCCTTGTTGTCTTGGTCCTGGTGGCCTGTGTTGAACGAAGCCTTTCGCTTCCAGTAGCTGGAGTAGCCCAGTACCAGGCTCAAGCTCAAGAGCAGTCTCAGAACCAGCAGCAGGTGCGTAACTAAAATTCGATTCTAGGAGCGAAACCAATCATCACTGAAATTCCCTAACTTTCAGGTGGTAAAGCCATGCGAAGAGCCCTGCTACAAACCTTGCTATGAGCCTTGTGCGAAGCCCTGCGAAAAGCCTTGCGTTGCACAACAGACGCAACTTCAACAGCAAGCACAGCAACAAGCTCAAGTTGGAAATCGAGAAAACCAAGCTCAAGCTCAAGCTCAAGCTCAGGTACATTTATACTCTAACTTTTGAATATCCATATACTCAAATCACTTGACGCTAATTCAGAGAGAGCCTTGCAAGGACCAAGTTCAAGCCCAGGCCCAAGCTCAAGCACAAGCTGAACGAGCCAACGAAGCCCAAGCTCAGGCCCAAGCTCAAGCCCAGGTACATTTATACCGTCTTTTGATATCCTTGTATTCACAGCACTTTTTGCCGGTTACTCAGAAAAAGCCCTGCAAGGACCAAGCTCAAGCTCAAGCTCAAGCCCAGGCCCAAGCTCAAGCAGAAGAGGATCGAGCCAATGAAGCCCAAGCTCAGGCCCAAGCTCAAGCCCAGGTACATTTATACTGTCTTTTGCTATCCGTGTACTCATCACTCTTTGCCGGTTACTCAGAAAAAGCCCTGCAAGGACCAAGCTCAAGCCCAGGCCCAAGCTCAAGCAGCAGAGGAACGAGCCAACGAAGCCCAAGCCCAAGCTCAGGCCCAAGCTCAGGCCCAAGCTCAGGCCCAAGCTCAGGCCCAAGCTCAGGCCCAAGCTCAGGCCCAAGCTCAGGCCCAAGCTCAGGCAGCTGAAGCAGCCCAGGCCCAAGCTCAAGCTCAAGCTCAAGCTCAACTTCGTGCCCAAGCCCAGGCTCAGGCTCAAGCTCAAGCCCAAGCCGACGAAGCCAATGCCCAAGCTCAGGCACAAGCTCAAGCCCAACTTCGTGCCCTAGCCCAAGCTCAGGCGCAAGCTCAAGCCCAAGCCGACGAAGCCAATGCCCAAGCTCAGGCACAAGCTCAAGCCCAACTTCGTGCCCAAGCTCAGGCTCAAGCTCAAGCCCAAGCCGACGAAGCCGATGCCCAAGCTCAGGCTCAAGCTCAAGCTCAAGCCCAAGCTCAGGCTCAAGCCCAAGCACAAGCACAAGCCGCGTAAGCTCTCTAAAATAGTAGACCCCAAGGTTAGCACACCTCCCAATTAAAATTTATCTCTTCTCCTTGTGTGTTCCATTTAATATTTATTGAAATATTATGCTGCTATCTTAACAGTAATACAATTTATCAATCCAAAATCAAGAAAAACACGTCTGCAGTTTTACCTGCGATGAGTGAGAAAAGCGTTCTTTTACCTGCAGAAGCAGGACCGTATTATTAGCGTTTTAATTGATCACAGTGGTGAGATTGACCTAAAAGAAAAAGAAATTTTCAAAAGCATGACCTCAAAATAATTGTACAATTTTCTGTAGTAGCATCTTGTTTTATAACATTATTACAATTGCCTGTAGAGTGAAAGATGAGTTCACGAAATGAAGTTCGCCATTTTACCTGTATAGTTCCACACTGAAAAGTTCGCCCACTTTTGCCATTACTTTTACTATTTTGTTATGAAGTACCGGCAGGTAGCAGTGCTATCGCCTCTGGCATACGAATTACTTACTTACAGCCGTTTTTATTGTTGTGGTAATGCCTGAGCAGGCCGAAGGAACGCTAAGAGTCCGGGCCTGACCCGTCCGGGAAACTGCGCTGTCATGGCTGTTCGGGTGCGGGTGCGCTGTCATGGTGTGTTCAGTGCCATCCGTGGCTGTTTGCATCAATAATCTAAGGTATATTGGAGCCTTAATAACGGCCGAACGAGCTCGTTTCCCCTCACACCTTTTGGAGACTATTGTGGAGACGAAATTATAAGCAATCAGCATGCGTAAGAAGTCTCATTTGCACGCTTTTTTTATTAGATATTTACAAGACACTTTTTCTGGTTAACGTGCTAGCTCAAATCAAGTTATAACAGAAATTTTCAGAAATTACAGCTCGAGCGTGTCGTGCATCTCGTCTAGTCGCTTTTACTCACTTTCATGGGAATATCCAGATGTACACTATTTACAGTCACTGGAGTTACTTTTTCACAAACGAACACACTATATTCACTTAGTGCTAAGTTAAACTGCGTTAATATCTCGAATAAAATACACCCAAAGCTGTGATTTGGTCCCAAAAGATTTGCAACATGCAGTTTTTCAGCAAACCCTCCAAAAAACGAAGTTGTTGTCTTTATCTGCATTTTGTCTTAAAGAAAGACGGACGGAGGAACGGTGTTAAGTACAGTGGGAAGCAATAACGACGTGCATAGTTAATAGCCACAAAAATATGGGTTCCTTTTCTAAATAAAATTGTTAATACTCTTCAACAGGCACTCGTAGATCATAGGGCTTCTCGTCAAGCCATGGACGAAAAATTGGCAAAGTTTGAGGATACTGAGTACCCCGTTTTCTTTGTAAAGTACCGTCTTCGGTCCGTAAGGGGTACGTGGCTAACATAATGGGCAATTGCAGTCGAATGGGCTTTTCAATTCCTCTGGGTTCAATCTGGAACTACAATCAGAAAATTAACTTTACGTCGATTCGGCAAGAGCTAAAAAGTCCAGGTATTCTTACAAAGACATCATACTGTATCCGGATAAGGTGACAACCCCGCAAATTTGTGGGCGGAAGTGGTGGTACGTAGAGTTGTTCACTCCGCCAATCATCGGATTCATGCGGTTTGATTTTGCCTCGACTTAGAGAACCCAATTCTCTCGTCTCAGTCCTTACTACTTTGTTACGCGCCATGTACTGTACAGTCTAAAAATAAAAACGGGGCGTAAGTATGAAAGACTCGCAAAATCACATGAAATGTGTGAAATGTGTCTAGCTCAATACTATTAAAAAATAAACTAAAACAAAAATTCAGCTTTATTACCTCCGTGAGGGACGCTTTGGTACGCTTGACGACTTTACGACTATGATTTTGCACATTAGCCCAGATGGAAATAGTCTCTCCTGGTACGTATCCTCCACGGTCCAAACGTACCCGACAGGATACGGACCCGTACGCTATGCAACCCATGTTCAACCGATGTTCAATTTCGCAATGAAATGGTTGCTAAATACAAGAAATAAAGAAAATTAGAAACTTACTTATTTCAGTAAAGAAGTACTCATAAAATACGATTCAGACCGGAAAAAGTAACTTACAGCTAAGAGGGGCGGTTCCAGATTTAAGTCTATTGGGTTCATGACAATGAAGACTTGCTGGTTTTTATGGAGAAGACCATTGGGTTCTCGGAATGCTGCTTTGCAATAGTACTGCACCCAACCGTGCTTGCCCAAGAAGGTCGAAGGTAATCCTAGCGGCAATCCCAATTTGAATGGAAAACTATGAATTCCAGGACTAAGCAGTACCGGTCCTTGTCCTACGAAAGTTCCAAATGTATATTAGAATACCCTTTCAAATAAAGTTGTTTCTTAAGGAGTTAAGATCTCAGATTTTATGCTCGAGTTTAACATAACGTTTCAAGGACATTTAAAACGTGTTTTATTATGGCTTGACAAACCACTACATATATGTCTTCTGCGTTCATTAAGTAATGACTAACTGGCATAAAAGTGCTCTAAAAACTACTTCCAAGCCTGACTTTCAACATTTTCCCATCGTTATAGCATTGGGGGTCGTCTTTCCATGGAGGCCAGTGACCTTACTTTATTTTGGCATATGGAAAAAATCGAGCCAACTAGACAAAAAAGTCAGTTGAACAAGTTTCATTTTTGAACAAGTTTTCTTCTAAGCCATGGTTATTTTTTTATTATTATTTTTATTGGCGATCGCAAGGATTTTTTTTTTATTCACGCCATATAGTAACCGGTCAGTCTGTAGTGCAAGCTGTGCTAGGCTAGCTATGTACGATGTCCTGTCTTTTTGTCTCACATCCTACGGTAACGTGAAGTGCCCATTGGTGTGAGCCAAAAAGAGACGCTGTCATAGGTGGGAAGCCAAAGCCCGCGGCAACGGGGTTAATCTAGCACAGTTTGCACCGTTGTCGTGTTCCGATTGTGTGATGGCGTGAAAAGAAAGAAGCCAATTATTGTGATTACCATTGGGAAAATTCAAAATGCTTGGTTAAGCATTTAAAAGAAGCGTGTTAGATTCAACTTTTGTCCGGTGTGAGGGATTTTTTTAACCGCTCATAGGCTCGCTGGCTCGGTCTAAAGGCTTGCGGCCCCCAACTTCACGGATGGAAAGATTTGAAGATTAAGGTTTTGGGAGTCACTTTTAGACTAATTACTCAGCTACTATGCGGTATTGTACTTCTTTAAACACTCGGTTAATCTAGAAAATGGACAGAGCTTCTTTAGCCAAGACCAATCTTGACTTGTAATCTTGTGATCTATTGATAAAATGTGAGGTCTTACTCTCCCTTGACAACACAATAGGCCATACCTGGTTCGCCCAACAATCGCATTCGGAAGTCAATGTAATTTTCACGGTCTGACGCCACTTCTCGTCCTTTCTTCACCAGTTTCACCACTCCTTCGCCGACCACATGGAAAAACAAGCCTGTCAACATTAAATACAAAGAAACTAAGCATTAGAAACACGAAAGAGACAAGCGTTCTTATTCTTCCGCATGTGAACCCAGCGATCAGCTGTAGAAACCCCACAGACTCATCTAACCGAAACTCGGTTCCCAATAATGAAATAGCATGCCATAAATAATAGATTCCCGAATTCCCCAACAATGAAACATTTCTTCCAATTCGTAAAACGCCCAAAATATGCCCTCTAATCGTTCCTTACCACATGACTGGAGAAGCTTTTAGGGTTCGTTGCCCTGTTTTAGCTAGTGAATATATATGGAAATAATTTGCATAGTGACCCTGACTACGTTTTAATGATGAGGTCACGGCGGCATGCTTGACGATAACAAGGCAAACTTACATAAAAACCCGTCACGGAAACCGTGGTCTATTTCTCGCTCTCTTTTAACAAGCGTCTCAAAGTCAGAACTATATGCACAAGAAAAAGTAGGCGTAACGGTGTAACGTATGGGAAAACGAGAATTACGGAAAACCAGCAGTTTTCTCTCCCAAAAGCATCCTGGTGTCTCACTTATCCGTCATATGCATGTTTGCTCATCACCAAAGGTTTGCGTGCCAGCGCGCATTAACGACCTTTGATCTTTCACAAACGCCTCCTGTTACTCCTCGAATGCTTCTTTTGCGTGATCAAAAACTTCCCCTCTAATTGAATCGACTCTAGCTTCTTCTCCCTTACCTTAGATTTCTCAATACAACAAACAAAAGAATCAAAAACTTTCACACTCTATCCATCACCTTGCAATTTTAATTCAAAAACAAGCTCGGACCCATCCTTAACTCAACCTGTTTCTGGCAATTCCCATTTCGTTTGAACTTGACGAAGCGTAGCGAAAACATAATGTCGTCACAGTTTACTAAGCCAACAATGCCGAGGAAAACTTGTATATGTGGTTTCTAACCGAACAGTATTTCCCAGGCTGACATGTATTAAATTGATCTCATAAAACCCTCCCCAATGAAACCTGAAAAGAACATTTTCGAGTCGAAAATTACTATAATTTGCGTCTTTCTGCTCAATAGAAAAGAAAGTTTCAAAATTGTGTGACTAATATGAATAACTACGTTTCCCCACTCTATCTATTAAAGCACATAATGTTTTCATGGAATCCGTTTCTTTAATATATTTTGTCCTCAATAAAATTTCGAGTAGAAAATAGAAAGAAAAACAATGTGTTGGGCGGATATTTACCCAAGGTAGGCGTATCATCCTCCAGCTCAATCAAAACACGTCCGCTCAGGAACTGACCGGGAAAGAATAGTAAATTTGGGTTTTCAAAGAGTATCAAGAACTTGAGCAATTTCCGTCCACCTGGCATGGAGGCCACTTCCACTTCGCTCATTCGCGACATTATCTAGTTCGTTGAAAAACCTTACGAAATAAACTCAGTGCAAGTGCGCCAAACGTCACTTTCTTCCGAGGGATTTCAGTGGAAGATTCCTTAGCTCATGACGCCTACTCAAACAGGGTACGTTAATGGAATGTTGGTAGAATCCTGAATCTTCCCCTGTTCCCTTACAAGGGCAAAAACTTCTTTTCTTGGGATGGATCGAGCGAAGCTGCAGGGCAAGCAGTGATGCTGCAGTCAGTTTACAGGGGAAACCGATGATCTCAGAACACCACCGATTGACCTTGGAATTTAACTGGGAAGGGATTTTACAATTCCGGATTTAACACATAACATGTTAATGCTGAAATTCACTTTTAAAAGATTTGGGCAAATAAACTGTGTTACTAACTTTCACTGCACGTTACTGCGTTTCACAACGTTTAACAACTGAGCAAAAACAGACGAGCGTAGAGTTACAAGACGCCGCAACCAAGCAACTTCAAGCCAGAAGGATCTATAGTTAGGGACTGGCGTTGGCACGAGGGAACTTTTTAATGGCCATGGCCAGGACTTGGTCAGGTAGACAAAGCCCTTCAGGTAAGATCCAACAGGTTTCGCTACCTAAGCCTCGCCCCCTTCTTCCCCTCTCCTTTTACCTCTTTTTCTTGCGCTGAGTTGCTCATTCTCGCGTCTATGACCGTGACAACCTACGATACGGCTTTCGTAAAACCTCCTAAAAAAGTTATTTTTTATTCATTTTTTTAAAGACTTCCATAGCTAGAAAGCGTGACTTGTATTTTAGCCTATACCTTCAATAGTCATAAGATAGTAAAAAAAAAAGGGGGGTGGGTTAAATGAGCAACTTATAGCAAAATGGAATACAAGCAGAATCAATAGTCACAATGGTTAGCTTAAAAAGCTGTTTGTTAAATTAAGGTTTCTTAAATTAAGATTGCATAACGGCACCGGAACGGCCCGTCCATTGCTCGTTAAGTTTCACTTTACAGCCAAGGTCACGTAAGGCGGCTTTGATTTCATCGGTACCGGATTTCTGGCGCGAAAGGATTTTCTGCAGCAAATCTTCCACTCCCAAACTGATAAACACGGAGCAAAGCTCGTCCTTCTTGCGACACACGATATTACGAATCGCCATAGCTGCCTGGCGCTAAAAGTAAACAGAAAAACACCAAAGTTTAGAACCATATTTTTTTTATCCATTTCTTAGAAGACGGCAATTTACTTCAATTTTGATTTGCTTCACATGGATTTTCAGAATGTCGACGATAACTTGCGCTGCACCGGACTGGACCAACTCTATGGCAATATCAGGCATCCTTAACGCAATGACTGCCATGGCTGCGCATCCCATTTCTGCCACACCCGAATTTGCCTGGATTTGATAAATAATCGATTTTTTTTATTTGAAGAATGTAGGAAAGAAGGAATTTAGTTTTACCTGATGTCGAGTGACGGCCGCCACGATCAGGGGAATACCTCCGGACTTGGCAACCTCTCTTTTGACGTCATCATTGCCGCCTAAAGCTTTGAGCAAGACGAGACTCTGCTCGACTAGTTGGGGATTCTCATGGAAGTTGATCAGACCATCCAAGATGAACTTGAGTCCGCCTTCTTCCACTACGAGTTGGCAAAACTCGTTTCGCACAGCTAGGCGAGCTAACGAAAGCAGGATCTCTGAGACCGTATTACAGTCATGTTGAAACTCTAAAAAAGTGAACAAGAATTAACTTCTTTTTCGGGTACAAAACAGGAAAGAGTACTAAATTGCGTCATGATTATTCTTTTGGAACCAAAAATAAGAAAGAGGAAACTATAGCGAAATGTGTCACCCGTAAGCAAGTTAGTCAGCAAGGACAAGCCATTGTGCTCCTGGGCAATTGTGCAGGCGTATTCATGGGCTTTCCCGAATTCGACCCGAATGTCGTCATCAGCTACCACAACTCGCGTCAGCATACAAACATATTGCACTACCTAATCCATAGCAAAAACGGATGAACAGGTTATATGTTGGCTTTTAAAGTACAAATGTATAAAGATATACCTGTCCATTTTTAGCTGCAGTGGACTCAAGTATTCGACGAATCCTGGACGCCAATTCATGTTCAAAAATGAGTAGCTGACGATTCAATTCGTGTAGCGTACAAAGGTTTTTGATCAACTTCAGCAGTGTTATAAGCTTAGGAGCATCTGCGGAGTCGATGTACTACAACGTAGTAAATTGAAGCACAAGAAATTCTTAGCCACATTCTCCGTACTTGGTCTAGGAGTTTCACCAGACTTGCAGCACTGGGCGCATCTAGTAAGTCAGGTTGTTGGTCAGTTAGGGCTAGCAAAGTTTGCAAGGTTTGGAAAACCACTTCGGGTTCCGAACATTCGAGTAGGTTAATCAAACTGGGGTAAACGCCAGTTTTAGCTGCCATAACCCTGTGTGGTAAGTCCTTCTTGCATTCCACTTCCAGTTCCTTCAAACGAGTAATTAGTTCTTCGCATTCTTCTCCCTGGAAATACAAGCAAATCATTATAAGTCTTATTATTCTTTTATTTATGATATTAGAAGATACTGCAATTTACAACTTCTTTTCCAGTACGATCTATAAAGTACTGCGATAGCTTTACAACTGGACGTCCATCCCCTGCAGCTGAGGTGACAATATTCGACAAATTTACTCCCTAAGAAACATTCTTTTTTACATTTTTTTTACGAAAATAAAATAAAGATTTGGGGTTTATTGTAACCTGTGATTCGAATTGCTTGATTGCATCTTCTCTTGCTTTGTCAGCAGACATTTCAAACTCGTTCACGTTTTCCAGAACCACCGAATCGAACGTTTCTTGAGTGATAACCTTCACCATCTTGACCTGCAAAAATACAACATATTTTAGACTATTTTGTACTTAATTTTGTTCCAAACCTAAAAAAATGGTACTACTTCATTATATATTATAAACAAGTACAAAGTCTTACGTTATGATAAAAAAAGCCTGAAACGACACTTCGCAAATTTGGAAAGTGATTTTTGTTTACATTTGAACGACACTGCGTGCCACGCTTGGGCTTTCGCTGTGTTACTGCTCCTGACACCATGCGGCCAAATGTGATTCTATAAAAAGGAATTCGGTATCTTCCGAGTACAATTTAGTAATGAACAAAAAGTAAATGAAACGAAACGAGATACAGCAAATTTCCACGTAAGGTACAGCAACCTTTGGTATTTTTTAAATCTAGAGCTTCAAATGATTGGGTATATCGTATGCCAAACGGTACAGGGTAATTGGAATATAATTAAAATTCTTGGCAAAAATAAATTTCCCGAAACGAAAAAGCTTGCCATAACGATTTTTTTTCCCACGTCAGAATGTATTTTCTTCGTGGAAATTATATCCACATCAAACTAAAGGTTTTATGGATGAAACTAAAAAGCTGCACTCTTTGCAGCGAAAAACTTGTTTTTTTAAATAAAATGTATAAAATTTTGTCTCGTTAGCCAAACAGAATATTAGCGAATTAATGGTCGACTAGACCGTGAAACATAGAAGCGGAAGAAAACACGGAAACCGAGGCAAAATGCTTAAATATTTTTTAGCAATCCTTTTTCCCGAATCGGGCCACCATTAATTCTTTTTGGTGTCCCATACTCCCGAATTCTTGTTGCTGTTGTCTCTTTTTGGGGAAGGGGGTGGGCACTGGATAACGGAAAAAGAAATGCTATAGAGAACTTCAGTTCCAGGCTCTTCTCGGAGCGGTTGTTTTTGTGCGTCCGGTTGCTGGCTGGCGTTAGCCTGCACGCGAGATTGCGGGGTCCTGGGGTTGTCCCTGGTCCTAATCAGTCTCCACGCCCCTTCCAGGTCTCCCTTGGGGTCAGGCAACGCGGACGGAAAGCTATGTGACTCTTCCCTCTTGTCTCTCCCCTTGTCTTTCTTTTCGTCTCTCCTCTCGTTGCGCTGCCCTGGACAACAACAACAATGACGACAGCGACCACGACCCAAACCCATACAACGTTGGAAGAGGAAACGTCCCATACACACACCCACCAAGGCCACTTACAGTATGCGTCGTCCAGTATCGCATTCGTTTGCCATCATTCACACACGTTTCCCCATAGGCAAGACCAAGGCAAGGCAAAGGCGTCTGGTACTGCCTTGTGCAGATGAGAAGAGGCTTGGGGGGGAAGAAGGAGGGGGAGGGTGGTCGTAAGAAGGAAGCCTTGCCTTGGAGAAATACATGCGAGGCAGAAAGCGAAAAGCCCAAAGAGTAAGGCAAAAAAGACTTCATGCATGCATGAGTATATGGAAGGCCATCAAGGCAACGTCCTGCGAGTAGAAGTACAGTGCAAAACGGGACTCGGGGTTTCGAGACGACCAAAGACCAAACAAACCCATATACAGTCCCTATTAAACCCAGCGAGAAAAGCTTGTTTTCTTTAGGTCTCGGTTGTGTGCGTATGCCACACACTATTGAGCATAATATGGGACTGTGTGTGGCTCCGAGGGGTGTCTCTACGCGACATGAAGCCGACATCGCAACGTTTTCGGTACGGATGGATGGTAACATATGGAGGTCCTACATCGGGGTTCTACAGGGCACCGTCAAGACGAAGAAAAGCGGTGCCAGACCCAAGGCCCAGGTCAGAAGATAATAGCTGTGGGGCCCCTACAGTTCACAATGGAGTGGGGGGAAGAGGGTTGCTAGGGCTAACGACGAAAGCCCCATCTCCCATGAACCCATACAGCGAACAGTTTTTCGAAAGCGAGGGAACCGGGCCGAGATGGACGGACGCGACAAAACTCCACGGGGACCGGCGAACGGATAAATGCGTAGGAGGATTATTTTTTCTATTTCTTACACTCTTACAGTATTTACAGATACCTTCCTTCGCTAACTCTCCTTAATCCCACTAGCTTGTTCGGCTAAACGAAAGCACTAAGGACGGCTCAGCTCGTAGAATGTGATCAATTCCAACTTGAAACGGGGATAAACAAAATTCAGATTTACAAACCCATAAGGTTTTTATGTTTCCTAGCCCCACTATTTTTAACATTGAGCTCCACGTTTTAGATAAGACCACAATATAAAGGGTATCTTCCAATGTTAGGATTTTAGAACTTACTTTCTCGGTCTCAAGAGGATGTGGCAGTACTAAGGAACATAGGAGGGGATGGATTCACAGACTTGCCCGTCGTACTGTCAAGTTGGCATTCGCAATCTGCTAGAAAAAGCGTTCGTAAAGCGAACAAAACATTGGCAAAACGGGGGACTGGCGACCTTTCTCTCCGGTACTTTTGGACTGACGTAAGACCCGACCTGCATTGCGTTTTGTAAACGGTCGTGACCTTTCTTGGACTGCATTGGGAGATTTAAGAAGGTACTGTACCCTTTGATGTTATGGCATTTAACCTGAATGTATTCTGGGGACCGACAAAGTCGGTCCAACACCGTTACATTGGAAGATACCCTTGTTGTCATACTGTGTAAACTTGTATACTACGATTTGGACCTCAAACACATCGTCTGAGGGATGGCATGTCATGAAAGCTGCTATTCTTTCCCATTTGTCTGTTATCCAATACGTCAAACTAAAACTCGGAGAGAAAAAACTAAAAAATCGCAAAAGAAAACATTCGCAAGAACGGTATAGATTTCGGGGACTAGCTAACCTCAGGAGAGCTGTTATGTCTAGTTAGCGTGAGGGGGTGATTGCTCTTTTTAGCCCCTTAGTAAAAGGCGTGAAAACATGAAAAAAGGCCAAAGGTCGATGACAAGGGACGGCCGGGTAGCGTATGCTTTTCGAGTCCATTGAAATGCGCCTATATAGGGTGGGGGGGAGGTATCTCTCCAAACAAAAACTGAAGTCAGATGATAAAAAGATCGGAAGTATCATTAGCGCCTAAAAAGTCTTTCTCTTGCATCGGTTATCAGGGAGGCCGTCAGCCGACTCAGCCATGAAAGACACCCTATGATTACAACAACGCCATCGCCATCTCTCGATCTCCCCACCTCCGTTACCCCACGCCAGATTGCCAGGGACGATCGTCATTACTCTTTCCTCCACAACTCCGAGAGACCCTTCTTTCCCCTCGCCCAATACCGCTCCTTCCATGCCCTTCTTTCCCTTTCTTTGCGTCCCTCGCGTCCTGTGTGTCCGGGGCGAGGGGGCTGTTCTGCCCACCCCAACCCTCCCGTGTAGCCGGCTTGGGTTATTTGAGCTCGACATGCAGTGGGGCAGGCAAACTAAAGGGATCATCAAGAAGAGCAAGGCCTTGGCCACAGGCACGTAGGAGCTCCTTACCACTCAAAACTCCTTCCCCTACCCCCTTTTGCCCCCTACTCATGCTCACTCTTTTTCGCCTTCGTCGCGGCTGGCTTGTCATTTACCGTCCCAGTCCCGACCTAAAAGTCTCTCCGTCGCCAGACCCGCATCTCCAATACCGTCGTCCCTCAGTGAGGGTTGTATACGATGCAACAACGCGCTTAGGTGGTGGGAGGGATGGAGTAAATGGAGAAGGCAGGGGGCGGAAAGTATGTACACAGACCCGGGGCTTGGCTTGGGCAGCAGAGAGAAAGAGGAAGCGACAAGAAAATGCACCAAGCGCTAAGCTGCTCGGTGTGGATCACTGTGCTTGATGTGTCAGACCCACGAGTCCACAGGGACCAGGGAATTTTCCGTTGCGCTGCACTGCACGGCATACACCCGCGTAGGCCAATTGAACGTTCGATTGCGGGTTATTTCGAGCCTCTCGATTCCCCACATATTCAGCCCAAAACGGCATGTCGAGTTTGATTTCCCAACACTGAATACAAATAATAGCGGGTTCCACTGGCTGCACTGGTGCAATATTGTTGACAGTATGTGTACAGTAACGTAATTAACGAACACTACAGAACTTTATCGCTATGGACTTTTCAAATTGGCCAATCACATTGCTTTTCCGTTGTTTAGACCAATCCTGTAACTTCTAACTCACTACTACGCTTAGTTAGGGAAATTCCTTCTAAAATCCAGTACATTTAATTAGCGGTTTATTTAATTTTTTAAAATTTAAATTTAGAAGGGATATCGTGCTGAGAACCCTACCTAAGCGTAGTAGGCTTCAAATGACAGGATTGGTCTGAACAACGGAAAAGCATTGCGATTGGTCAATTTGCAAAGTCCATGTAGCGATCAATAAGTTCCTTACTGTATAGTGTGTAGGCATATACATGTTTGACACACTGAGTGCCAAAAATATTGCACCAGTGCAGCCAGTGGAGCGCGGTAAAAGACAGCGGAATCATGTCTAAGGAACGCTTGGCCCGGGGAAAAAAAACAGAAGCCCACTTTTAACAACCTGGGATTTGGAGAGAGGCGGTAAAGAAAAGAGGAGGGAAGGGGGGACGAAGGTTCCTACATGTTGTGCATAGGATATGAAGTCACACATGCACATCGACATGCTATGGACGGGGCTATATACCATGTATTCTAGAGAAAGGCAACTTTAAGTTATGTGCTGTGCATTCTTGGACCCTGCATCGCCGCACGACAAGAGACGGAACCCCGTGTGCAAACGAAGGTAACATCGGCAAGAGTTTTCGTGCTACTCCTCGAAACCTGCGCTACTCGGGAAGTTGTGGGACTCCGACACTCCGCAATAAATATTTTTACTTTAGAGCATATCTCACAATGTGCCCAACGGTATCCGCGTTGAGGAGGGATCTGTGGGACAGATAAAATGCACCCGACCGGAGAAGTGACTGTCCGTTCTTGTAGCCCACCTCCCCAGTTCTATCTCCGGCCCCCTGTTCCGCCACAGCCTTCTCCTCTGTTGTGTTCCTTTCATGCGTTGAGCCCATCACCCACAGGACGGGAGTCTTTGCCGGTCCACAGCTGGGAGGGTTTTTAGCCTGCCCTTTTTAGCGCGCTATCCACTACCACGCATAAAAGTCCAGGCAAAGGATGGGGAACAACTCCCGACAGCAAAAAGGAGAAAAGGTGGTTGGGAGGGTAGTGAGACGGGAAGCCGGATAGCTCTGGGGCGGTGCACCAGACGAGGGACGGGAGACCCACAACCGAGCCACGCAGCTCTCCAAGGACTGTCACGTCAGGCGCCCCTCTGCCCTAGACCCCAGTGTGCATGGTGTGGCTTGGAGAGAAGCAGCTCTACAGCCCCTTTTGCTTTAGACGCTGTGAACGGCACGTAAAACGAAAAGACTCACACAGTTCCTGGAGCCCACTGTCCCATTCGGGAATACGCTGTCTACGTGGAAGGATCGGTAGCAAAGCTCTCTGAACAAAAACTCGGGGCAATTGCGGTCTGTTTTTCGGTTATTCCTTGTAAGGATTTTGTACTGTCTGTTGCGTACGGCACGTAGCTGGTTGCTTCCGAATTAGGATATTAAATTCCGAGTAAATGGTTCAAGTTCTAATATTTAGCTGTGTTGTGAAACGTTTACATTTAAGTGATCCAAAATCAGCTGATTTTCCCGATACCGGAATTGTTTTTTCAACATTAAAAACGTGAAGTTTATTACGTACCAACTTGCGGATTAAGTGACGATCCTCGATCGGGAACCGAGTGTTTCACGGATTCACGGAAGTTTTAGATGGACGTTTCAGTGGTTTCCCGAGGATAAGGAAATCTGAAATACATTAAGTTTTTGTATAAAAAAAAGTCAAATGGCTGGCCGAAGCAACACTCCCTCGTCACGAAAACGTCCTCGCGAGCCGTCGTGCACTCCGCCAGCAAGTCCTAATCGTCCCCTTCAACCCCAGCCGTCATCCCCTCGACAGGCCCGTCCGAGTCCTCTTGAGCCGCCCCATCAACAGCCAGCAGCCGCAGGTTCAGGCAGCGGCACAACCAGCACTTCTGCTTATCAGGCCCGTGGATCCCAAACAAATCGCGGTGCAAAAACGAGGGCAGCCGCGGCTGCAGCTGCAGCCCTGGCCGCCGCTGCGTCAGCCAATAGTGCTGGCCGACATTTCAACTGGGCCCAACCGGCAAGCGAGACCTCCAAAACTAAAAGTAAAGAACGAGCACCCTCGCCAGGAAGGTCAACATCGTCATTAGTCTCCCCTACGTCGCCCGACCCGCAGCCCTTGTCATTGGTCCACCACATGCGCCCCAACGCTGGTAGTAGTGCCTACACTGACGTGCCAGCAGCCTCAGCGAAGCCATCAGGTGCCGCAGGCCCCGACTCGCCCGCTCTCGGGAGTAACAGCTCCCGCAGAAGTGCCGCTTCTTCGGCTTCATCGTCACCGGCGTCCAGCGGCACCGGCGCTCGGGGCACGGCCAAAGCCACGAAGCGCGAACTGAAGCCGACCAACAGCACCACTATTATATCGAAAGAAAATTCCGCTTCGGGACACAATGGATTGGTGGTCGTGTCGGCCCTTTGCAGACAGCAGATGAAGGAGGCCTTTCAACCCTGGGTCCTACAGGTGAGTTATATTATCGCAACAAAAGCTTTTCCTCTTTTTTTGTTGGCCCCCTCCCCTTCCCAGCTCATGATAAGGACCCTACCCTCCCTTTACCTTTCTCCTCTTTTATGTTCGGCTGCGTGTATTCGGTCCCTACTCGTATGAAGTATCCCCATTATCTCACACCTCGACTCACCTTACCCTCATGGCACTAACTAATAGCACCCGCCCTCGACCCTTTCTGCATCCGCTTTTACAGCTAACCCACCCTTTTCACCCTTACATGTCAATGCTCGGTCCCATTTTATTCTTTCATGTTTTCGACGGGCAAAATGTAAACCCTCGCCCTCACCTGTTTACACAACAGTGTTTTGGATCTTTCTAAAATGTTCCGATCTGATCGGATCGGGGTTTCGCCGTAAAGTGGCAGGGATCGGATCGATTATTTTTTAAATTTATCGATCAAATCAGGCCATCTTTATTTTCTTATTTTTTAAAATTCGAAGTTCATTTGTATTTTTGTTTTCCATAAAATGATCGGATCGGATCGACAGATGTTGAATGATGATCTGCGATCCGACCAAAAAAGATCCGGAGCATTGTAAACACAGCGACACCTCTTTCGGCCTTTACCCTTCGCTCTTTTTGTTCGTTCCGTGTTCCCTTGCTTCACTCTCCTGGCCCCACTACCACACGCGGTCAGAAACTACGTAGGTGTGGAGTGTTTGTTGGGTTCCAAGTGGAAAGAGAAGGAAGGGGGACACGGCATGGTATCAGGTCTTGCAAGTTCTTGGCTAACGAGCCATGTGAATCCGGATTCACAAACACGCTAATCAGAGGGACTGCTCGAAATGGGGGGCATATTTATGTCATTTTCTTGAGAGGGAGGGATGATCAGTGACTAATGGGTTTTGGAGAGTTTTGGGGAAATTGGACGAAATGGGATGAAATGGATCAATTAAGATAAACGAAGCATAAGAATTAAAAAAAGTTCGGTTTTTGGTTTTTGAATAGACGTACGGTGACGCTGCCAAGACGAAGACCATTTCTCGCCGCAAATTTGAACGCATCGCCAAGATCTTGAAGGGCGAGGACCGTTCCAATGGAGCCGACTCGTCCAAATTTCGGTTCTGGGTACGCGCCAAAGGATTCCGCTTAGGACCACCGCCTCATATGGCGGCCGAGCAGACCGAGGCAGAGCGGAATAATGATGACCAGGAAGCGCTGTATGTCGTCACGGGATCCCACAAGGTAAGGTGACTGAACTGACAAGCTAACGACACCAAGAACGCTACTTCCCTTCAAATCCTAGGCCCACGCAATCCCCCCCTTATCTCACTTCCCGTGTGCCCATTTTACGTCGCTCAAAACAAAAGGCTCCAATTCTCCCATCTAACTATTCGGAGCATTCATACATTTCAGAACTTCCGTAACTAGTAGCCAGAATAATGAGTGAACTTGGCAAAACTAGCTTAATTGACCTCATATACACGAGGGCGTAAGTAGCCGTTTAAAAAGTGTTCCCCATGCCCCACCCTTTTGGAAAATCTGGGGTTGCAAAGGCAAGAGGAAAGAGTCCGAGGCAAAGAATTTTATTTTATTAAAGTAAGGTTTCCAAATGAAAAAATATATGTTATAGAACATATAAATGAAGTGTTCTGGCTGAAGAAATCCTATGTCAATTATACTAATTAACCGAGCGCATTCAAAATCGGCACTTCGATTCATAGGGATGTCATTATTATCTTTCTTTGGAATGCTCAAACAAGTATGTAGGTGCTTTGGTTCATTTGCAAGTTCAATAAAAAAAAAATACTTTTTCTTCGCGCCGTGACTTGCGGGCTCCGCCGTGGACTGTACGCCGTGCAGCTAGCCTTACTCCGCATAGTCGGAACTGCTTCGTGCGGTCCCATTGCCAGGGGATGGGCTCCCAGTTGCGAAGCCGACCGAACTTGTTCAACGGCTCTCAGGCGCGGGTCTCGGCCCGGCAGGACGGCGGTCGCGCTATGGCGGAAAAAGTCACTACATTATGATTGAGTTTTTACATTAATTAAAGCACCTATAGACTTGTTTGAGCATTCGAAAGAAATATAACAGTGCCGTCGGGCCTATTTCCAATGCCGCTAAGGATAGGAAAATTTGAAATTTGGAGGAAAGGGGCGGAGCTTAGTCCGCTAAATTAAGTAATTAATTAATTACTCGCTTAATGTGGATAATTGACATAGGGGTTCTTCAGCCCAAACACTTCATTTGGTCTGTTCTATAAGCCATATTTTTTTTCATTTTGAAACCTTACTTCCTCTTTAAGAAAAAGGGAAGGTGACTTGTCTCTTTACTAAGAAAAATAGGCAACAATCGTGGTAAAGAAGAAATTCTAGCGGGGGCAACTCTAAGTGGGCGACACAATTAGCAGGGTAAGGACAAACTTGATCACTGGCGTTAGAAATTCTTCTATTCCCCCGAGAGCTGACCCTATAGGGCTTCTCCAACCCCAATCGATTCTCTTGGTACACTTGGTACCGTATGTAGGTACTGTGCACGTGGTATATATGCAATATATAGCGGCTACGGAGTTCTCGCTAACCCCGGAGCGCTAAGCAAGTCTTTTCCTTTTTGGCACTTGGCTGGCTGCAGCTCATCCTTCTTTCGGTCCAAACAAATAAGGGAGAAAAAAAGATGGCGAGAGCTAAAAGATAAAAGAAAAAGTGTAGCTACACCTTTTTTTCAGTGAGGGTGAGTGGGGGAGTTGGAAGAACCCTCGATCTCGTTACCCGTCTTGGAGGTGTAACGAGCCCCTCGCTTCGCGCCCCCTCTTGGCCCCTGCCAAACAAAAGCTGTGCGCTGCTGGTCCCGCACATGTGAAAACCTTCGTGCGTGTCGATTTCAGCTACCAGCAAGGCTCCATGCTAACCTCGAAACCGCCCGTTTTGCATACCATCCCTCCTTCCCTTCCCTTCCCCCCAACTGCCTGGCCTGACCTTTCCTTTACAACTTTAGATATCTCCGCGGAATTCTTGGGGAATTTAAACATACCGTTAGAAACTTTTTTTCCCCTTTTCACTCCTTTCACTCTAACGGACTTTGGTTTCGGTCTATAGCCAAAAAAAGTTTCCACAAATTATATCCACATCCAATAGGCAAAAAGGTTCCCCTAACTCTGGTAAAAGCTTAAATCTGGCCCGGATGGCGGTGAAAAGTTTAGGGATTATTCTCCCGGGCGGTGCGAGTCAAGAGCCAGAACTCGAGCTGGTGGGAGGGAGAATTTTATACAGATGGCGGTTTTCCTCCTTCCTCCCCCTTCTCGCATATACGTAGTACATAACATCCGAGACCCAGGGGTCGCTTTTCCACGCAATCTGCCTAATGATCCACCTTCCCTTTCCTGGCGCTTCCCGTGCTACTGCAAAAGGTTCTTTTTTTAATTCATCAAGTTTCCCGACTGGAACTGTCCGGAGCCAGGCATGGGACCTTTCGTCCTGCAGCTATTCCCCCAACAACATGACGCGACACGAGCAGTATGCATAACAAAACAGCCCATGGCGAAGTCCCTAAGCCCCAACCCATCCCATCCCATTCTTAGGAGCGGACTCCTTTTTTTTCTACTACTTTTCTAGAGGAAAGGAAAAAAAAAGCGAACCGTCTTTCCTTCCTTCTTTTCACTACTTATTGTTTCGGCGTTGCCGCGTCTCTTTCCGTGTGAGTTCGTCTTTCAGAACAGGACCTTTCGCTCTCAACATGGGTTTTGTAAGAGGCTTCTTCGCTTAGCAAAATTGCAAAGTGCAGTAGAAACGTGGAAAGTTGGGAGAGCCTGGGCAATAACCATGAGCCCACCTGGGAAAGTGGTGGGTCCGGGAAAGACATGTCAAATAACAGCGCAAAGTGTATAGGCTTTCTGCCAACACGCGCGGAACGACATAGCCTGTACAGCCAGTGTTGAAGGAACCTGACCTTCTGTGCAAAATGGAAGATGTGGCGAAAGCGTTCATTTCAGAGGTCAATAGCACCGAAAGTACACAATCTTGTGTTAATATATAGAGTAAAAAAATCTGGTTTCCAGTGAATAAGTCACCCTCTGCGCGCGACATAGTAATTGAGTTATTAATACCGCATTCCACTGGCTGCACTGGTGCAATATTTTGGAACTCAGTGTGTCAAACATGTATGTGCTTACGCACCATGTACGTACACTGCGTACCAAAAATATTGCACCAGTGCTCCCAGTAGAACTCGCTCTAAGAATAATAAAAGGAAAAAACGTTCGAATTTGAACTTGGCACGCGTTCTGTGGCCGTCAGCGTATGGACAACGCCGGCACCAACCAAAGCAGAGAACGCGCTGATTGCCCCACCCAACTTGTCCATACGCTTTACGCCACGGGAAAATGGCACAAGTTGTAGAGTTTGGCAACTCCGGAACGAGTCTTCAGAAAAATTTGCAACAAGTGTCATAGTTCTTCAGATTTTAGTTTAATCAGTTAAACTTTAAGTTAATTACACTATAAGAATCAATTACATCTCTAAAAATGTGAGATTTTGGTGGTTATTGCCGCTGAAGTGTAAAGGGAAGGACGGGCAAGGCCGAGAAGTCTTTCCTTTATGTAGCAGTGTACTGCACCGCATGGGTCTCACATCATCAAGGCTTGAATAGGACTGGCTAAGGAAAGGGAAACAAAAGAATCGAGCAATGCTGGAATTAAACCAAAGTGCAATTCCCTGCACCTCTTCCTCTGGGTATGAGGAAGAGAAAGATCATCAGAGGAAACTCGTCGAGGATCGATTACTTTTCGAGGTATTGGCATATCGGCATAGAGGCTTATGGGGGCGACCTTCTTGTTGCGTATGGCATGAATACCTACCCTACTTCGAAGCGAACTTTGCCATTTCCCATATGGCCGAAGTGATGAGGAAATCAAGCTCAGGGAAAGCACTTGAGAACCCTTCCTGTTGGGGGTTCTCGAGCCAATTGCACTGACTTTTTCTTTGACACGTGCGACAGCTTAAACAGGCTTCTCTATGATGTCAGATACATACAGAGAATATATTATCTAAAATGGGCAGACTGTTGCGAATTTTTCAAGCAAATGTAAGGTACGTAGATAAAATGTGATAAAAAGTGACAAGGAAGCAATAGAAATAACTGCTCGATTTGTTCTTCCGTACAGGCGGCCTATGTCACGGAGGTCCTGTGGATGACGCGGTGTTACTTTCTCATATTTTTTGTCCTTTACGATGAGACACTGATTTTTCTTCTGTACGCAGGAAATATGGGATTGCTTAGGGAGATCAAGTGATGGAAAATAAAGCAGGGGCAAAAAGGTCGATAAGATAGACTTCGGGTTATTGCACATGGCCGACAGAGATGAGAGACAGCAAGAGAGAAAAAGGATGGAGGGAAAAAAAAATAAAGAAAAAGGAAAATGGACGAGGGCGCATTCCCCATGTGGCGCGCGGTCAGTAGACTCTACCGGTCGCGGTCGTCGAAGAGGCGCTGAAGCGGAACCGAGGGACGTCAATCGTTCGGGGGGTCCGGGGTTGGGGAGGGTGGGAGTTCGTGATCGAGTTGATGTCGAGTCTCGCTGCTCCTCGAACACACACAGCCCCACGGTCAGAAACCAAGGTGCTCGTGGCGTCCGTCTGTGGGGGATTCTTTGCCACCAACCATCCAAAAGTTCCTCTCTACCCAAACGTGCGAACTTTCCTTCACCTAGCCCCTTGCTAACTCCCCAGTTCCCGTTCCCTTCCTTTTTTTCTTTGTTGACGCCGGCTCGGATCGGTGGAGAAGAAGCGTCTCCATGACTCACCAACGCCACGGAGCTCCGATCTCCCCTCTTGCTCGCACGTTCTAACCGTGAGCTTTTAAGTCCCGGGTAGTTTACTATAATCAACAGTCTAGAACGTCTCTCAGCTAAGAGTCTCTTTAAAACCACCTGCTTAAGGCTCGAGAGAAAATGCGACGGCAAGGCAGAAGCGATTCCGCCTAATTGGGCCTAAGAAAAAAAAAGTTCAGGACCTGCAAGGAGGTTCACAAAGTTCAGAAAAGGGTTCACAAGTCGTTCCTGTATGAACACCCCCGAACGACCTGAAACTCCCTAAGCCCGCGAGTCCCCACTGTAAGCTGGGCGTAAGCTCAGTTTCATTGCGTGAAAAGCACATGCGGTTCCCCGGTCCGGGACCGAATATGGGCGTTGGTGTGACCGACATCCTGCATGCGTGCCCGCGTGTCCTTTTTCATACATATACATACATACGCACACACACACGCCTGTGGAGGGGCAAGCGTATACATACAGTACAAAGCCCTCGTTTTCGGAAGTTAAAATGTGAAGGACAAAACCATATGCCCAAAACGACAGCTCCTCCCCCCATGCTCTCCTTTGTCCCGCAGATAACGACATTCCCAACCCCCGGAATTCTTACCATACAATTCTTACCCAGGTCTTAGATCTTGCACCAACGACCATAAAGAGGTCTAATTTAGGCCTATAAATTTTCACAAAAATAAACTGAAAATTTCTAAGAAAATAATCTTCTTTGTCTACATCCTTTATATGTGATAACTCGATTGGGTTCGATATTTATAACTATTTCTTGTAATGTTCGTCAAATTTGCTGCGGAATTTCCATACGCGAAACGCCCGTAAGGGAGGTACCGTGTAGGCAACAAGGACTTCTTTTGTCAAAGAGATTCTTCAAACGGGCACAAGGCAGAGCGAGCTCTCCTAGGGCGGACCCTAGGGGTCGTCTCATATTACACGTGTTTTTGCCCCGTTCGTACCAACGCGAGTAAGAGTTCCCTGAATTCTTGGCGTTACTTCTTGGGATTACTCCGGAATCGCTTGCCACCCTACTTCATCCCATTAAAAAAAAAAAAAAAAAAAGATGTGGTACACGGTACGGACATTTTGTGTGTGCTGGTTGCCCCACCTTACTTAGTGTGGGTAACGCTCGTTAGCAAGTAAGGAGGGAGGGGGGAGGAGTGCGGGGCGGGATAAGGGCCCGGGCTTGATGAAGCGGACATTCAGATTACGGATTGCATGCTGCCATGCCACAGCTGCAGGACTTTTTGGGACCTTTTTATTTTTTAACGAGACCTCCCGAAACTGTTGGGGTATTCTCCAACCCTCCTGCCTCCTCCCAAAGAAAGAGTCGGACCTCTCCAACTGGAGAAGAAACCAGACCCCGGAATGGAGAAAATAACAAAGGGAAAAAGAAGGCACTAGGAGTCCCGTTCAAGGGCCTTTTTCTTCTTTTTTGTTGGCTTCCCGAGGTCCTAAAGGAAGTTTCCATCGCGGAGCCTAAGAAATAATAAAAAAATAGCTGCGAAACTTGGAAAAGAATTCCAAAAAGCGATTGATTAAATGACTCAGGGGTAGATGGAAAATCCTACCGTATCATAGGAAAGCTTTTAGCCCCATTTCGCCAATTCATAAAATTGTGCGCAGAAATATTGAAAAACGGACAACCGTCCTTTAGTTGAAAGAAAAAAGAGCATACCGGAACGTGCCTGTTGCCGAATTCCTGAGTTTTGCTAACGAGCGAAGAGGATATTCTAATTTCTAAACCAGAAACTGAAGCTCGCCCCAGTGCAGAAAAAAATGTACCAAAGAGGCCTAATGACGATTATTTTACAGAGAAAACCAGTCTCTAGAAACTGGAAATACTTTTTAAAAGAAAAGAAGCTTAATGGTAGGCGAACTGGGGCACGATAGCATGTATAAAGCTTAACAGTCGTGCGTAAAGAATTCGCGGAATTTTGACAAAACGCCTTGACAGTAATGTAGGTAACACTAATACGGAAAGCACGACAATTTTTCTTTTTGCCTTTTGGCCTTCACTAATTTGGTAAATGCAAATCAATGTTCCATCTACTCTATAAAAATGAAAATTTGGGAAATTTTGGAAATGGCCTCACCCTAGACCTTATTTTAGTGTATTTAATTTTAGAAGAATTTAGAAACAAATAGAGTAGATGGTTATAGAGTTATCCTGCCCGGTGTTTGGTGCACAGAAGCCGTGCGCGTTCATATACGCCCATACAAAGCACTGCGCGCCTCCTCATGGCAAGCTGGGGCGTAACAAGTTAAGCTATACGGGAGCCTTAAGGTGATACAGTACCGTACCGTACCGTGTATTTTTCATATTTTTTTGTGCCAAAAAAAGGTCGCGAGTGGGCTTTTTTTGTTAAAAAGATGGCATTCGAGGTATACGTGCTACCATGCAGTATAAGTTCTTCGGGTCTGCAATCCCGAAAGCAAGGAAACCGAGAAGCTTTGGTTGCTTGCTCGGTACCGCTCGGTAGGACGGTTGGTTGGTTTGGCTTAAGTTCACTGGCGTCGTTCGGCGCTCTCGCTTTTCCTCTTTGAAGAGCTTCGGGTCCCCTCGGAAATTACCGCACGCTCCCCTGAACATTCAAGCTTCCCGAACCCCTCCCCACATATATACCCCACCCGAAGCTTAACGGGAAGAGAGACGCAGCACCCAGAAAGACAGAGCCGGGGCTTTCTGTCTTTTGTTGCTCGCGGCCCATTCTCGCTTGCTTTGCTGCTCTGTAACTACGGGGCTCGACGACCTGCCTGCTTGCTTGCCTGCCCTTCCCCCTCTTTTCCATTACCCAATACCCCGCTCCTACGTCCTACAGTGCTTGGGCTTTTATTTTGTTCTCCGTGAGGGCGCCCACGGATCCTGTCACGGTATATAGCTGTCAACACAGAGCCCATGGTCGCAAGCTGCTCCGAAACGGGGTTCGCAAGTCATGAGTCTTGAATTAAAATCGTTTGGGGCTCCCTATATTGCCGTCAACCCCCCTTTTTCCTGAGAAGAAATACATTTCTGCCACGACCTGCTACGATGAAAAGTTCCCTCGCCCGGGGCGGGGATTCATTGTTGATATTAGTGCTCCGAGACGTTTTATTTATCCGACAAAGTTTGTAAACTTCAATTTCGACTTCGATTGTTGATTCTGATCGGGTTAAAATGGGCGTATAGAAAGAAATTCACGCGTAAAGTAGTGCGTAAAATATTAGCAATAATTATAAGTATTAGCAAGAAATTTGGAATCGCTGATTTGTTCTCCGATGGTCGGGCTTAAAACTTGTTGATCATTGGACATTGGAGAAGCATAGAATTAACTCTGCAGCAATTCGGGTTACTTTGGCTCGTAAATCTCTGAAGTCAGCAATTCGTTTGCATAATACGGAACGCAATATGTACGTATTCTAGTGCTGCCAAAATTAACGCCATTTTGCAAATTTCCGAAAGGCATTAATTAACCATCAAGAGCCATTTTACCAACGATTTTTTAAGCTTAATGTGCCGCACTTCTGCTTTAGAAATTTCTTCCGATTAGTGTAATTATTCGGAGTAATATTTTTATATCCCAAGACTTCACTCTACATTTGCAAAATCAGGTTCGACTAATCCCCCAGTCACTATATTAGTGCGTAAGGAATATTATGAATAAAGGAATTATTCCAGCCAATCCCACGGTAACTGCCTCACACTAAAATCGTGCAAAGTACTAAGCAGGATCCTTAACCTCGAGTTAATTAAGTGTTTAAAGCGGAACCTAAGAGTCTCTTGATTAGAAGTTGTACGTAGTGGATCAGCTTGAAGGATTGTGCAGACAAATGGACCCTTGTAAACTTGAGAATGTGAAATGGTGGACTGAGTCGCTGTGTTAGGAACGCAGGCGGAAGTAAAAGCATGTGAGAAGCTGGACACTTATCCCGCCAGCGAAAAGTAAAAAGGCAGTATAGCGGTCGTTAAAGGCGTGTCCCGGGTTGGAAGGACAACTAGGACTAATACAATTGTAAAGAGTTGCCGGGGCACGGCACGTCCGCTAAAGGCTAAAACACTGACACCTCCCTTTTCCCTGCACGTGGGAGAGGCCCGAATCTCTTGTTAGCCTCGGGTCTTTTCCCTTGTTGTGTACCCGTACCGGACCCACCTTTTACCCCACCCCTCTCCTTACTATTTTTTTTTAATGGTCGTGGATCGATCTCCGCTTCTGTTGCCTGCGAACTGTCCCGTTCCCCGTTCACAGTCTTACTCCTATATTTTTTTCTCTGTTTTGCCTTTCATCCGAAAGTAGCGCGCCGTTAGTATCAGATGACACCCCCTGTGGGCAATCAGTCTCTTCCTCTTAACTACCCTCCGTCCTTCTGCTTCTCCTAAAACCCGCTCTCGCTGTCTCTCTGGCACCAATAATCTTTTAAGCTTTCTCTCAGCTTTTCCTTGTGGGGTCAATTATCGAATAAGAGTTCTCCTGCGCAATCTGCGATGCTCAATTACACACGTGTGTAGTGTACCTTTGTACCGAAACTCATTTAAGTTTCATTGCAGGCTCAAGCTTATTTTTCTCTTATTTTAATTAATTGTCAATTCGTTAACTCCGAGACTTTTTACTCAGAAGTGGCGCTGTAAACTTTTTACGTTCTTTGACTTTTAGTGCGTTCCACTGGGTGCACTGTCACAATATTTTTGGCACTCACTGTGTCAAACCTGTTTGTTTACCTTTACACAATGTGTACACACCGAGTGCCAAAAATATTGCACCAGTGCAGCGCTATTAGTCTACCATTCCGGGTTAAGCAATTCCGCAGATCATGTTGGGCTTCATTTTTGTTGTGACCCACGGTCTTGGGAAAAGCCTCAAGTTCCCTTTCCGCACTTGCCCGGAGGCAAACTTGTGCCCCCTTCCTTCCGTCCCTCTGAATCGGCCGGAGGCGCCTTTTACCTCCGGAAGCCTCGGGCACTCTCTCCCCCGTAGCAACCCTTACCAACCCCGCTGTAAGGTGTCCCATTCCCAGCGAATTTACTGATTTGGGCTTTGGTCAAACAGGCAAAATACAACTACAAACCCTTAGCGTTAAGGATGTGTTCAGGATTCTTGAAGTTGCAAAGGATACCGGGGGAGATAAAATCCTCACTTGCCGGATCTTGAGATAGCAGAGCGAGGTGATCAGAGATTACATTTTTTATCCTTAGAAGCTAGGAATTGTGCTTAGAAACGGAGAAAAAGTCATCTGGGTCGTCATAGCGTCCGACGTTGGGAACGACGATGAGAAGACCCCCCTCCACCCAAAAAATATAGAAAAGAGAAAAAAGATGCACCTTACCTTACCCAAAAAGTGGCGCCAACCCTATTACTTTATTTTTGTCGAGGGTGACAGACGCTTGCCATGGTTCATGACATCGATCAGCAACCAAGGGAGAAAAATTTTTTCTTGCTTCCGTTTTTTCTCTCTCCATTTCTCTGCTCTCATCTAACGCTCTCTAGGACTAGCTATAGAGAGATTTTTTTTCGTCGTCATCCTGGGACAGTATTCGCCTAGCGCTGGCATGGGGCCGTAAAGGAGAGACTTTTCCCTCGTCCTTCCCCGTTTCGCCACTCGCGCTCGGCCCCTTAGCTGGAAGGGCGGAAAGCCCTTCAGGGCAACTTTTGCCGAAGGCGAAACGGAGGGAAAGGAGGGGACCCTAAACCTTTACAGAACCGTCCTTTACTAGTACTAAGCAAGGACCGAACACTTGGAAACAACGTCTTGGTATAATCATAAATCCATCAGCTTTGCCTGGCCCAATAACCCCCTTCCTTTTGCCAACATCCTGGGGTATTACTGCAGAGATAGTTGCCATGACACGATCGTACTCCTTCCTCCCTTTACTACCCGAAAGTACCTTCTATATCCGCTGGATGTCTGCTCTGTTTTTTCTAAACCTGAAATTAATAAACAGAGGGGATTTTTAAAACTTTTTGCGTGTGCCAATTTTGGAACAGACTGAGTACACACAAGAGGAGAGGCTCTTGAATGTTTATAAAATAAATTTGCAGGCGCTTAGAGTTAGTTGATAAATATGGAAGAAAAGGGGATTATTGGCAAAATTGATTTATTTCAAGAACTAAGTACGAAATGCACGAAAGTATGAAGCGGTACGAAGTTTGGCAGATCTTAACCACTGGATAGAAGGTTCACTTTCATTATCGGTGGGTTTGTGGACACTCACGTTTTATTGCAAATTAAAGGGGCATGGCCGTGACGAAGCGCGTATAGATACCTTACTTCGTCATGTCCCACGCGCGGCTTTTACCCAGCGCCGCTTCACGGGCCAACTCTGGCCGGGGATGGTGCGTCGCCGTGGGCTTGGAACCAGGGGCACGCCTGGCTAAGTGAAGACTCCACCCCACCTTTTCTAAACAAGGAACGCAAACCTTGGCGACTTCTTCGATGGCGTGCGGGTTTTGCTATGACACTGTTCTGATCTTTACTCCCTTGCCATCCGAAATCACACTTTTGGAAGTTCACTCTCAAACCAAATGATACGATGATTCTCTAGAATATGTAGTTAAAATTGTATCAATTTTGGGAAGTGACTCTTAAATCGTCACATTACGTAAGAACCCACAGTATGTAGGTTTACATTGGAAGATACCCTTGTTATCCTACTGTGAAACCCATGTACTGTGGTAAGGCTTCCCCTAAAGTTCTAAGCTTTCTTTGGCACGATAGCACGGGGAACGGAGAGCAGTTTTAGGCAGCAAAAAAAAGTACATGGGATTTTTCCCCCCCAAAACTTCTGGACAGCAATGTAGGTGATACGAAGTGGAGGGCTGGACAGTTTTACCTTTTTTATTACTTTGAAAAATTCCAATTTATTTTGAAATCTACTAAAAAAATAGTAATGCGAATTTAGAAACTGTCGTTCCCTAGACACAATTTCTAGTGTATTTTTTACGAAGAAATGCATACAAATGGAGTTTTCCTGCTTGTCTGAAGGTATTACAGTCTTTTAATGTTTATTTCCTACGTTACGGCCTTGGAATTGATGACAGTCACAATTTAAAACCCAATGAAGCTTAACGCTTAATATGCAAACTTTCTTCTTCAATTGCGGGATTTTTCTGCATATGCACAACTTGAATTTCCTCGCTCGGGTAATCAATGTCATCTACATTAGTACCTTCCAAGTTTTACGAAAGTTTGTGCCACATTTTTCATAAATTCAGTCTACATGCTTTCAGTGCAGGCTAAGGGCTTTAAAATTATAACCACCCTAATTACCTGTCCACGTTGAGAATTTACTAAGAAGGAACAAGCTCAGAACTGCCGCGTCCAAGTTATCAATGTCTTCAAAACCTACGAAAAGCTGCGAGCATTCTGATTACTGCATCCACTTATGAAGGCAGTTCTGCCTGAGAAACGCCCGTTGCTAAATCGTAAAGAAAAAGGTCCTACTACATTATATTCTTACCTTTAATAGATTTTAGATTAAGAATCAGACATTAAAACTCTCAAGCAGTTGAAATAAGACTCAAAAAGGAATTTCTTCCATCATTATTACTGCTACAAACTGCAAATTTCAAACGCAAAAATTAGAAACATGACGCCTGAAATGTCAACATTACAAATTCAAATTTAAACAGTGTCGAGTTTTTCGCGTGATCTGCCAACACACTTTCCTCCCATGTTACAAAGCGAATATGAAGAGATATCCCATCCCCCAAAGAACAAAAACGCCAAAACAGCGCTTATCACTGAAAGGGATACGTTGCCGCTCCCGGGGCTCTATCCGTTTCGTTTTTTTTTTTTTTGTTTTTTAAAAGGGATCCGTGCTTACTGCTTAATAATTCTAACTTGCAGTTACAGAATAAACACACTTTCTTTACCCACTTGATGAAGCGTTCTCTGTCGCGAAAAAAAGCTAGAAAGAATGGCGTAAAAAGCTGCAAAGAAAAGTTCCTCAGTTTCAAAAAAGAAACGGGACGACTGCTTACGTAAGCTTTACGTAGGTTCGGGGGCTGACTTTGGCTTAGCGGGATAAAAGAACCATTTCCGAGAGCAGCGCGACGAGTTAAAACCTTGGCCAACTTCCCACATAACTCCGCCACACACGTCGCCATATGTCGCCTGATACCTATCGCGTGGGGCACTTCATACGCACAGTAGGAAAGGGGAAGGCGGGAGTGAGCCAGCCGTCCCGACCCGCTTTTTCCTTTTCCCGTTCCCGACCCACAGACCGTCCGTCCAGCCAAATGGACCGACAGGGAAGAAGAACGAAGGAAAATGGACGGACGGTCCGCAGCGAGCTTGATTGTGGTGGGTGGGAACAACTCCCCGACAGGTCAGACAAAAGATGGATCACATGTGGTCGGTGTGAATGCTCCTCTCCCCCTTTCCCTCTCTCTTTCTCTCTCCTTCTCTCCTCTTCGTTCCTGGACCGCGGCCAGCTCCTTACACGGACATCATTACGGAGACCATTCACATATTCTTGACCGTAAAAACTTCCGTTCAAGGATCCTTTAAAGCGTTGCGATCGCGAAAGTTTCCGGGGAAAATTAAGAACAATTTGAGCGACGTCGCCGTAGTTAAACGCTGACGTCAGAAAGTTTTTTGTAGTCAATTGCCGTGCAAATGTTGGACACCTGCGTTGCTAGTTAGCACCTTCTGGTGGGCCCGTATATGTGTTTCGTGTACATATAAGAGAGCTGCAGGTGGTGAGACGCCATCGTTTTTACTTGAACCCGTATGGGAGTTAGGAAATCAAGCGTGGCCCTGTGCGTTAAAGCTAAAGAAACGCAACAGCTGATGCGGGGCCTGACGAATGAACCAAAACAGGTCCCCGTAGCCCTGGACTGTGTGGTCTCAATGAATCCACCACAAAGTGTGCGCCATGTATCATCCCTCCTTTAGAAGAAACAGAAGAAAAGGAAAGAGCTTCCTTATAGCCGCCCGATCTTTTCTCTATTCACTCACCCCCGTCTGTCCTCACGTTGTGGTGCTCCCATCCCTCCCCTAGCCCCGGGACTTCTTCTCAATACGTCCCTCAGTCCTGCCCCGTACCGCTCGCGCCGGCCCTGTAACGGGTCGAAACCGAGCGTTTTACAATGCGAAGACTTCGCATGCAGGGACGCCATCTATGGGGCATAATCTTAACAAGTTCCAAGAGTCTGACGAAATTTTTCAGTGTTGAGACCAAACTCTACGGGATCTGTTGATTGCGTGTGTTTTATTTGTTCCTATTTGTTCCCGTAAACTACATCTGTGCATTTGCATTTATCAGTGCACTAAAACAGTGATATCTAATTTATTTATTTTTCCTCGCGAATTTCAGGACAGTTCTGGCGTGGAGCAAGCCTTGTACAAGAAAGTAGCGGTAGTCGAAAATTTCTTCGATATAATTTACCATGAGCACGTGGAAAACGGCGGCCGCTTGACAGGAAAACATGCGGGGCAGAAACGTACTTATAAAGCGGTACATTTCTTATTTTTTCAAGAAATAACTTCAGGAAGAATCTCTCTTCAATTCGCCGACTTTTTTGTAAATCCTTTCGTAGATCACTGAAGTTCACGCATTTCTACCACGTGAAGCGGTGACACGGTTCCTGCTGCAATGCGCAGAGTGTCAACGCAGGGGTACGTACGCAGAAACCAGCGCGAATGGGTCTCCTAGTCGCGTCGACACACCCTCCGGGTCGCCACCGTCTACCCCAGTTCCTCCAGACCATCACGTACAGCCGCCCATGCCCCGACACGCCGCGTCTTCGGGCAAAAATAACCCTAGCACCAAGTCACCCCCACCTAGCCTTCACCCTCCTCAACCTACTTCGCATCGCCGGGGGGGAGGAGGGCCGCGTGGCTCGGGCGGCGTAGGTCCGGTAGCCTGGCCTGCGTTCCCTGGCACGCTCCCTCCCTTAGCCTGGGGCCCAAATTGGACACCCGTTGCCGGAGGATCTAGCAATGGTAACGGCAACGCGGCCGGCGACCCACAGCACTCTCCGTCTTTTTATACCCTGAAAGCCTCCGACATCGACTTGAGCCTCCCGCTGACGACGACGCTGCTCAAGCACGCTCGCCGCGTGGGATTACCGGAAGAGCGGTTGCTGGGATGCGACCGAGTGGTAAGCATACACATTCTTTTTTTTCCTTAAAATTGTCTTCTTGCTCTCTTTGTGATCCTCTTTCTTTGTGATCTGTTCTGCACTTCTATTTTGGGTTGGCGGAACAAAAAGGATATCAAGAGGAAGTGCACAGAAAGAACAAAGAACGAAATGGATGGATCATTTTTTTTCTCCAGTTCGCCGCCTTTAGCACGGACATCTTGACTGAAAATAAAAAATAAATATAAAAAAAGCTAGGACTTCCTAGGAAGGGGATTGGAAGGCAAGGGTTGGACCCAAAAAGCTCGTGTGCGGGAGCATTATAATTAGCTAGCTTAAAAGGGAAGAAGTTCCTGATGCACGCTTTCAGAGCAATACCGTTAACCTTCCAGGCATGCCTTAAGCAAAGCACGTCGGTTGGCAGTGTGGGTGGCCCCAGGGCACGGGGTCCTTGTCGTCGCGGGTGAAGCCCATGCATCTTCGATCCTTCCACGACTTTTATCGCTCCATCCCAGACAACACCGACCACTGTACGACCCCGGCTTTTTTCTCTTCCTTCTCTTTTGTACTATTTTCTTTGCCTCCAGGCTACCCCAGAATATAAAAACCCCCAAAAAATAGGCTCACCCCTGGACCCCTGAGGGCTTCCTATTCTCGTGGATGGTTACCCTGACAACCGTCGTGAACCTTAAAAGACATATCTCTCCCTTTCTGCCCCTCTTCTCGCTCTTAAGAATCCTCGGCTTCAGGGGAAAATTGCATCCCAAATCAATTCCTAAGGGTACACGGAAGTCTTGCCCCGTTGTTTACACAATTGAACCCTAAAAATCAAACTAACCGGGCTCTTCGCGGTCATTGTCTCGTGAAAAAAGAAAAAAAAGAGTGTTTTCGGAGGGTTCAGGCTCTAACCCCTCCTTCCATAACACTGTATGCCCCGATAAGGGTATTCGGGGAGCCTCAGGCTAAAGGCGTCACCCCTAAAAAGGGGGTTCTTTATCCCTTTTCCTCAAAAGCTCATTGAGTTGGACTCCCCCCTGTTTCAAGCGTAGTGAGGGTGTGCATAGCACCCTATGCACTTCTTACCTCGAACGAACCCCGCTACTACTACTACTACACCCGGGCCCCCGATATTGATCGCCCTAACCCAACAGGGTGCACTTGGTGTAAGCGAACACCTTTAGCTCGACGTTCTTTCGTCTTTTCTGTGTTGTAACTTGGCGCATTCACGTTTAGTTTTAGTTTTACGTTGTTTACATTTTTTAGCCTAACTCAGTATCGCTAGGTCAAAAGGTCACGTGACCCTATACACGTGTTTCCGTCACGTACACAGGCAGGCAAAATTCATTGTTTCTCAGAGTACACAAAGAGTACTTTCACCCCCCAGGAAAAAGAAGGGTTAGGGGGATTCCAAATTTTTATAGGGTCGTATAACAAAATGACACAGAAATGACAGCATTGTGGCGAAGGTTGAGGTGTCTTGGGGGTGGAGAACGTTTTTTCCCATCTTCCGCCAGTGGAGGAATACGGATGGTCCTGAAGCGCCTGCGCTAATCTGCGCGAGAACGCAAGAGGAAGCGGAAAAAAATGGAAGAGAGGAAAGGAGAGACGAAGAGAGGGGTTATTTCTGACAAGACGCTAAAAGCTAGTTCTATAGCCGGTGTTGGCCGCGGTGGAAGCTATCGGTGCAAATTCCTCACACAAGAGTTGCCTGAACTGACTCATCCTGAAATTTAGAGCCATTCTCAAGTTTAAACTGACATAACAGCACGTAGTGAAAACTCCTCCAGTGTCTTGTCAGACTAACCCGAGCCCTCCAACCCAAGTCAGTATAGTCAACCTCACATTTATTATTTTTTTCATTTTTTTCTACGTTGAGTCTGTATACTGTATAGCCTTAACGGCTTAACGGGCAGAAATCCGAGAAGTTATCAGAAATTCCGTGGTTAGTTTGTATATCACATAAGAAATTACATTTCTGCGCCAAAAATCTGCACTGTCCAAGTCGGGAAATTCCAGATCCAAGTCCAAATCAACTAGGAAACTTAAGAGTCATTGAAAAAACTTGCTTACAAGTAAATTCTGCACTCATCTGCGGAAGTAAAAGAAATTCCAGTGCTATTGAGGTAAACTTTGTTACCACTTCGTTCAGCTAAGAAACCTTGATCTTGGAAAACTGATTTAACTTGACATTCACTGCTATGAATTTCAAGGCATGGTTAGACTCATGGAATCGTTTACTTGGTTTACAGCCGATATGTACCGTTCTCAGTAATCGAGCAAAGAGTTACAGTATCTAAGTGATAGTTCCCGTTGTGTTGTTTACCTTTTAAACGTTTTGTATGTTAAACATAACTTTCGCTGATTTCTTCAGATTTGTTTACTATTGAAATTCAACTCATTTGAAGGGTTTGCGTTAATCCTAGTTTTGTTTATATCTATTTATCTTCTGTTAAAAAAATTCCGATATCAATTTCTAAGGTCTAATTTGTCTTTGTCTTCTGGGAATTTATAGGAAGCTAGTTTTGCCAGCGGGAGTAATGTTCCTTCCAACGAAACCCATCAAGGTAAGTCCAAGTTCCTCTTCTGCCTCCGGCGTCCTTGTTTTTGCGCTGCGAACCCCTTGCCCTTGTTTAGGAAAACTCGTCTCCGTTCCCCTTGTATATAACCTCATACCCCAGAATCATCACTATGCCCTCCGGCTGTTGGTTGCTAGGGATAAGACCCAAAAGAACGAACGAAAAAAAAGGGCTGCCCGGGGGGGGAGAGCTCACAGGCTTCACCCGTCTAGGTACCCCAACCCCTCCTCTCTTCCTTACCCCACTTGCATCTTTCAACTTTTCTTCCATTTTTTCCCCTCGCGTTCTTGTTACTCGACGGTCGGTCGTTCCTGCCGTGCTTTTCCACTTTTTTTTCTTACGACCGAGAGAAAAGAAAAAAAGGGAAAAAAGAGGCTGCGAGAGAAAACCCAGAAATCTTCCAAGCCCGAGTTTGGCTTCCCCCTTTTCTTGCTCCCCGCGGAGGCTTTGGAAGACTTCCTTTCTGGCAACGAAGGACGCTTACTGTATATACCTCCTGTCCAACTTTTTTTGTTCTCTTTTTTTTCCTTCCTACGAAGAATATCTGCTCCCACTTTTTCTCGTAACGCAGAAAGACATCCACGACACCGAGCACTGGAGAAACGAAAAAAAAAGGGAAAAAAAGGAGTCGGGAAGGGGAAGAGTGTTGGGGGAAGGTTTCTTTCCATGGCGATGCCAGTCCAGAAACCCCATAGCATCCGCGGTTGCTATGGTAACATCGGAATCGCGGGGGAAGCAACTCGAAAACGGACTTAAGAGGGGTGTCCCTTGTCGTCCCTAGCGTCGTCTGAGGTCCCGATGGCATGGCTCAAGGGTAGAGAGGGTTATTGTGAAGAAGGGAGAGTGTGTGTAAGGGGGACAGGGGGGGGGTAGGAGGGTACAGGGGTGTAGACGTACCGAGAGCTTCAATCTTGATCCGTCACTCAGGGCTACGGTGCCTCACTACACAAAAGCCTTTGAGGCAAACTAAAAGCCCCTACTCTTGTTCCCATTTCCGTTTGGAAGAACCCTCCGAAGCCTTACGCAATCTCTCAGACCCTAACTTGGGGTCCAACCCTCAACCCTCCCGTAAAGGTCCCTTAGAGTTAAAAATTTGGTGTTGTGGTTTTGTCTAATTACTGAGGCTGTTGTTATTAATTTTATTTTTGTTCTTTGGGAAAATTCGACAGGTATGACATCGGCGATTTCGGGGAAAATCGAAGATTCCGAAGAGTGGATCGGATACCGTGTCCTGGGGCTCAAGAAAACTGTCGCTGCGTCCTTAACGACTTCATCTTTATCTCCGTTTGGGTCATCTAGTAGTAATACCATGGCGACCAATACTGGTAACCCTACACCCTTAGCCCAAGGCCTCAGTCCACCTTTGAGTCTCGCCGCTTCACTACCTGGTCCTGGCGCGGCCAGCAGAGATACGGTAAAGATATACTTTACTTACTAATTATCTCCTAAAGAAGAAAGATGTCTTTCTGTGAATAAGTTGGACGTGGTGAAATACGCTAGTGAGATTCTTGGAAATATTATGAATGTATTTCCTTATGACCGCGGTGTTCAGCATGTAGTTGATAATTTCATCAACAGATAGCGCTGATGTCGTACCGTTTCTTGTAATTTCATGAAATTTAAACAAGAAATTCAAAGAAACGGAGAGAGATAAATACAAAATTCTTTTTCTAAAAATATCTTACTAACAAAATCTAATTTACCTGCTGCTTAAGATTTTGATAAATGATCTTTTTAAAATTTTCATGACTTAAACACTGGGGAAAAAGTACTAAAACCGATATTAAAAATGAAAATCATTAGATGAAGTAGATTTATACATCCCATGCATTACTTTCACAATGCAATTTCATTATATTGCACAGATAGTTAAAATTTTCGAATCAAAATGTGCCATGCTCTAGCACCGTAAGGGGTTCTGTGAATTTAGTAGGAATTTGTCGCATAAACACTCAAGGAAATTGACAAAAATTAAGTTTTTAAGTGATTCTCCCAATTGATTGCCGATTTTTTATGTTTAGGGATCACCTAGTATGGATGTGACGGTAAAGAACGAAGCTGTGGACGAAACTTCTTCCATCGGCAATAAAGACGACGACGATGATGAAGACGACGACGCGGAAGATAAAATGGACACCCAAGTCCACGACCCTGAGCGTCTCAAAGCCTTCAACGTAAGTTTCTCTACCTTTCTCTACCTCTACGAATAGAGTTTAACGGTTACTAAAATTTTTCCTAATTTTGTCAGATGTTCGTGAGGTTATTTGTGGATGAAAACTTGGACCGTATGGTTCCCATCTCGCGGCAACCCCGCGAAAAAGTCCAAGCCATTATTGACTCTTGCACTCGGCAGTTCCCTGAATTTGGCGAGCGGGCTCGAAAACGCATTAGAACGTACTTAAAGTCTTGCCGAAGGAACAAACGATCTCGGGACTCCAGTGGATGGGATACGGTAAACGAAATCAACTTTTTTTCTCCTCCCTCTTTCTTTTTTTCCTCTCAAAAAATTATTAAAAGAAAAAAGAATGGCTTTTGATGCCCTTTTTATGGCTAATAGACCCGGCCCACTCCTCCTCATCTAACGTCTGCAGCAGCGGAGCAAATCCTGGCTCAAGCGTGCGAAAACGAGAACCAAAATGCTAAACGCCTACGACTCGGCCTGGAACCCATCAGTCAACCGTTACCGACGCCTCCAACGGTAAGCCACGACATTGTAAGAAAAAAATCAGGAACTTTTAGGAAATTGTGTAAAAATTCCGTTTATTTTAATTTTTTTTAGACGGATCGTGTGCTTGATACCACCAGCAGCGCGACTAGTACCTTGACCACGTCTTCGGCTGCTCCTGGCTTGGACTCCAACGGTAGTTTTCGACCCACTTTCGGGTCTCCTTATAATCGAGGGGGTCCACTGTCGATCAGCAGCTCAGGTTCGACCGGTACCGGCAGTAATGCTGCGCCGCAGAACCCATTCAGCTCCCTGCCCACCGACTTAAGTGTAAAAAGAATCCCTCCTAACCATTCCAGCAGTACTTCGAACGCGACAGTCTCCTCGCAAACTCCTAGCCCGTGCCGGACCTCGCCTCTGCCCCATAAACTCAATGCGGCAGAAATGCTTGCCGTACGGCAACTCGTAACGGGGTATCGGGAGTCCGCGGCATTCTTACTCCGGTCAGCCGACGAATTAGAGCAGCTTCTGCTCCAACAGCATTGAAAATAGAAGTCAACGGTAATCTTTGGTCTAGCTGACGGGCAAGAACCTACTACCAACGCCAGTTGTTTTTATGATCATAAAAACTTGGATTTGACTTTCTGGGAACTTGGAACGGTGATAGTGATAGTGAACGTTCGGCTACGTAATTAAAGAGGATCGTGTAAAGAAAATTAGGGACAAAAGTAACCAGGATTGAAGAAAAATTCCTAAGTGAAATGTGTTGATTTGAAAAACGAACGAGAAATTGTTCTCCTATGTCAAACTAAATTAACTTTTTACCAACAGGGTACGCTTGTTGATGTTTAGTACCAAAATGATCGTTGTGGGGGATTTTTTTTTGTATTTTACTCGGGTTTTGAATTGGCAAAATAGCTTGTTGGATTTTTCTTGCTGCTATATGCAGCGCTGGTCAAATGATTTGGTCTCACGGCGTTTATTTTTGGAGTCTTTGAATGTCTTTTGTTTGGTTTTGTTATCTCACACATATATACACAGGTACTACATGCACTGGGACTCGCATTTTTGTGTAAGTTCTTTACTAGTTTAGGTTCGCGAATTGAATTTCGAAAAGTTCCTCGAGTAGAAAGGATATAAACTTTCTTTTAATCGTTCGCTGGTTCAATAGAAGTAACAAAAGGCAACTGATTGCTTCCAGCACCCTTTATATATTGTAATGTTTGAAGCAGCGAAAAATTGTAAAATTGTACTCTACAATTTCAAAACTGAATTAATTCATTGTTTATACTTTTACCGACATTAAAGCTCATTTATACGTTAGCTTCAATGGCACGATAGCACGGGGAATGCAGAGGCAATTTTACGTAAAATATACAAGAGATTTTTATAAAACTTCTTGACAGTAATGTACGTAATACAGACACAGAAGGCACGACAGTTTGGCTTCTTTAATTTGTACTTTGACTATTTTGAAAATCATGCAAACTAATTTTTCACCTACACGAAGAAAAGGAAAATGGCGGATTTGGAAACTGTCATGCTTTAGATATTATTTTATTGTATTTCTTAAGAAAAAATCCTGCAAATTGAGTACGTGGTTATAAATTTCTCCTGCTTGCCGTTTAATGCGCAGAAGCTTTGAGCGTTTCATTTACCAGCTACGCAAAGCTCCGTTCGCTAACGACACCATAACCGTACGGGGCTTATAGTTTATAATAAAGCTAACAGGTGGCGAGACGTCACACTAGTTTTGAAAAAACTTAACAGGTAGCGTATATTGTCTGATTAGTAGGCGGAAATGACTTAAAAAGTCTTTTTTTTGTTAGGGGCTGGTTTAGGATCAAAAACGTTAACGAAGCACGTGTCTCTTAACCATTTATCACCAAATTGTGACTATATCAGCAAAGATAAAATCTTGCTACCTCAGCGTCTTCTGACAGCCTTTTTGGAGTGGAATATCAGTGCAAGGCAGGCAAGGATGTGGGAACGAGGCTATCTCAAAGCTGAGCACTTGGCCGGCTTTGAGGAATACAAAGTGAGGTTTTTAATAACATTTATGCTTATATTTATATAAATTTCTTATTTGATTTTTTCTTACCATTTCTAGTATAATGCCATAGATACCAGTCCTCTTAGCCAGTATGTTATGCACCCGTTTTGGAACTCTGTAGTAAAAGTGAGTCGTAAGACGATTGACTGCAAATATATGGTGTAACCTTGGACCTGCGCACTCAAACTTGTCTCATTTTCCTTCCTATAGATATTCCCTATGTGGGTAGCACCTAATTTGCTTACCTTTGTTGGGTTCCTGTTCACCGTCTCCAATTTTCTTATTCTCGCCATCTATGACTACTGGTATTATGCGGCGAGTGATGGTTATCCTCAATACGGGCCCATTCCAGTCTGGGTTTGGTTAGTCTGTGCGATTAACCACTTCCTGGCACATACTCTAGGTAAAAGAACAAATACTGAGCCATTGTAGTTTGCTTTTCAGTTTCGAGTTTCCGAAGTCTAAATATTTTCCCGTTTAAACATACTTTGACGCTCTTTTTCGAACCCTTATCTTACGAAGGTCAGCAAACCATTATCTGTTTCCACTTTTGTAAGTTAGTTTCACTGAGGAAATTCAAATGAAACTACTCGTTACAAATGGGGATATCCGAAAAAGTTCGGTATAATATGAATGAACAAGTTTATACTTTTCCTCTTTAGTATTCAAACTGTTGAAGTTGATTTTTTTTTAATTTGAAAAGACGTAGGTTTTTGTCTTTTGTCGTGATTGAAGTTGAATATTTGCTTGAAAGTAGCTCAGTATGTACACGTAGTCCTCCAATTGAGTTTCAGTTTTACTAACCAATCAGCTATTTCTTCCTGTATTTTTCTTAGATGGAATAGACGGGAAACAAGCTCGGCGTACACAAACGAGTTCGCATTTAGGCGAGTTATTTGACCACGGTTTGGATTCCTGGACCTCGTTTTTCATCCCAGCTGTTTTATACTCCGTATTTGGGCGAACTGACCATTCCATCCCCCCGATTCGGTTCTATTTCTGTTTAGTCAACATCTTCTTTACTTTCCTTGTTTCACATTGGGAAAAGTACAATACCGGAATATTATATCTACCCTGGGGCTATGACGTATCTCAATTGGTAATGACATTCTTTTTGAGCGTAAGAATTTAAATTTTTAATTGTATATATTTTTTTTAGTTTGCTCTCATAGTTTACCTTTTGACGTACGTATTTGGTCACACTATGTGGAAATTCAGCATAGCAGGTGGCATCACATCTGGGGCCTTGTTTGAATTGATGATGTGGGGAGGATCACTTTTCACCAGTTTACCTGTGTCTTTATATAATATTTACAAGTAAGTGTCGGTTCCTATCACTCTGTTCTGCTCACGTTTTCCAGTTATAAGCAAAATTAGATTTTTGGAACTGAATTAAAATAATTAAAATTAGTTAAAAATGATTTAAAATAATTAAAATTAGTTAAAAATGATTTAAAATAATTAAAATTAGTTTTTAAAAAATATTTAAAATAATTATTTTGAAAATAATCGACTTTGTTATTATTTGCAGAGCATATCGGGATGGTACCGGCAAAAACCGAAGTTTATGGGAAGCCAATCTCCCTCTAGTCTCACCTTTGGCGTTCTTCACGTTGACGTCTATTTGGGTTCTGTTTTCTCCGCATGATATCTTGAATCAAGATCCTCGTTGTTTCACATTTTTCGTGGGAACCGTTTTCTCGAACATCAGCGTAATGAATTTATTATCTTACTTCTTCATGCCCCCCACTAAAACGCTGTTGACGTTTTCTTTTTAATTTAGTGCTACCTCATCATTGCCCAAATGAGTAATACCCGCTGCCCGTTACTCAATTGGCTCCTATTACCAGTAGCACTGACAGTGGGCGTGGCTATGCTTACTCCCTCTGCAAACTCCGAATTGGGACTCTTGTACGCGATAACGACGTTAGCCGTTTCAGCTCATTTGCATTTTGGAGTTTGCGTTGTAAGTTTTCAAGTTTCGTAAATTTGTCAACCCTTTCTGAGTTAGTTTTGATGATTGAATGTTTTAAAATCACTTTGTGGGGATTTTTAGGTAAGGCAGATGTGCAGCCATTTCCATTTGTGGTGCTTCCATATAAAACCGCGCCTGGATTGATATGAGGCCGACAGCACCTGCTAAAAAGTCAAACCTGCATGCAAATCAGTGCGCCACACATTTGACAGTCCAGTGCAAAGAAGAAAAATATAGAAACGAAACTAACTTTTCAAAAAAGCGGGACAAAACTTTAACCAGACTATGGAAAAATTCATTACGCAATCTCTTGTCGAGCTAGATGGATTTAGAACCTAGAAAGGGAAACCAGAAAGAAAGAAAGAAAAACACCCGGGTGAAAGGTGTTCGAAAGCCTCTTAGAGACAGTAAATTAGTAAATCGTGAAGGGTTAAGAACCAATTAAATCTTAGGATACTTTTAATTTTTAGGGGAGGATTTGTCGTCTACGTACCGCTTTCAATTGATTTCGTCAATTTTTTTCCCTAATTTTTGTTGCCAAATTACTGTGTTCGTATGCTGTGTCTTTGTCTCGGGATTGAAATTGTTTCGTGGCGTGCATTTGTCAGGTAAAACCAATTGTAGCAGATGCTGTCCCTCGGACAACTCGTAATTTTTTTTATTTAATTTATGGTGACATTTGTGCAGTATTTTGAATTATTATTTGGGCATTTCTGTAGGACAAGCTTCAGTTTTTCAGCAGTAAAACAGTAAAACTGACCATGTATAAAGACTTGGGTTTTTCATAGTCAAAGGGCGCTATAAAAGTGTAGTAGTTACAACTGACAATACAACCATAAAAAGATACAAAATATTTATAATTTTTTTAAGAATTTGCAAATGATTCCGAAAGGAATTGAGTTCTCTAGAATATTTACAACATTGAAACATGGGGAGTGGGAAGAAAGCTGGCTCGTGCATTAGAACCAGTACCCCCACGAGCTAAGGGTTGGGGCGGGGCCAACAAACGGCTAGTAGTCGTGGAGGTAGGATTACTTCGCGCATGCCCAGACGTGGACGCGGAGTACGGCGCAGATCTTGTGCTGGAGCCTTGGCTGTTTTTATAGTTAGACTTTTGGGATGATTTCCTCCCTCGGTAGCTCTTTTTCCCGCCAAATTTGCCTCGCTTGGAGGCACTGCCCCTCGAAGGTCGACCACGCCCCCTTTTGCGTGAATGGGAGGCACCAGTGCCAGGATTTCCATCCGCAAAGTAAGGCGAACGTTCCTCGCTCATGAATTCGTGTTGACTCCCTTGCTCTTGATCTTCCAGCGCATCGGTAATTAATACTAACGAAAGGAAAAAAAGTAGTAGGTAAATCAAATCATCAGGGCTATGACATCAGTGGTATGACATCAGTGCCGACTTTTGACAAAAAAATATATAATGAGAATATAATAAAAGATAAACAAGCCTCAGTGCCATCTGTGATTGTTTCGCGTCAATAAGCTAAGGATTACGGGAGCCTTAAAAAGATCAACTTTTTACCCATTTTTTGAGAAGCAAATTGTTGCGTGACGTGTAGAAGTTCCGCTCCATACTTTTCGAAATTGGCCTTGGTCACGTGAGGGATGCGAAGCATTTCTTCCTCGGTTTCGGGCAATTTCTTCGACATGATTCTCAAAGCCTAAAAAATATTATAAAAAATAAAAAAAATAGATTTTTCAAAAATAAAATAATTAACAAAAACTAAAACAGGCCTAGAATGCTGTAAAAAGGAATAGAGTTGGCGCAAGGGAAGTTATAGGTACCAATGATCCAACTAATAACTTACTTCCGGATTCATGACAGTTGTATAAGAGGTGCCGGTATTAGCAGCCAGTAGTTTGCATCGTTCGAGTAATTCCTGGAAACAGCCTTCTTCTAAGGCCTTGAATTGCTCATCCGAATCGGTTTGGTTAGTATTAGTTGTTTCCACGTCTAGAGCTGGTTTGGCCGTCTTTTGAAGCGCAAAATTCACCTATATAATAAAAAGTAATAATTTTTCGTCGTATTTTCCTTCATTTCTGGGTGAAAAATCCAAGGATACTGTACTTTAATTTGGCCTTGTAACAAGGCATCGGCTTTACGCCCAACATGGATGTAAGCGACAGCAATATCTGCTTGGGTGACTTGCAAGTGCTCTTCCAAGTACTGTTCGAGGATGAGTTGCCTTAGAAGTCGCTCAGCGTCGACTCGAGTCCATTGCTTGCCCTTGCCGTACAGAGAATGGCGCTGGTGCCCGGAATCACGCACTTTTTTCGTGTCCCCGCCCCTAAACACTTCCACAAAATGCAAATTCGTAAAACTACGTTGCCACTGGCCAGGCGGTCCGCATAACTCCTTCACGGCTTGTACGATCGCTTTGCTTTCTTCCGTTACATCCACCATACAATACGAGTCCTAGATTTTACAGCCGAATAAAAGCGTGATTTACGAAAAAAATATTGGTTTTACCTGGCGTGCACAATTATCACAGGTAGAAGCGGCAAATTGTTTACAAGTTGTCCGATCAAAAATTTCCCCAAAGTAATTCAGCTGAATTTCGCGTCGACATTGGGTCACATTTTGGCAGTAAGACACCATTCGCCACAAGTTGTCAATATGAGTTTGCTTGGCTTGAAAGTTGTCCTTGTCCACTAAAAAAAAAAAAATATTAAAAAATTACTGTTTTTTTATATTTTTTAAAAATATACTGTCAATCATCCGACGGATACGATGCACGTCACCGTAGTGATAGTACAGTATGCAATGCGCTGTTTCGCCGTCTCGACCAGCTCGTCCAGATTCTTGATAATACCCTTCAATCGATTTTGGCAGGCAATAGTGAATCACAAATCGGACGTCCGGTTTGTCAATTCCCATTCCGAATGCAATTGTGGCACAAACAATCTAAGCAGGCAGGGAGAGACAAAATTGTCTTTAATTGCAGTAGGTGCCGCTTATTGTGATCACTGGTAATCTACTGTACTTAAGTCATTAAATCTTAAGTACTTAAATCAACTTATCGTGATCCACTGTACTTAAGTCATATATATATATATGCTTATGAAGCCACACCCCCTATCCGAAAGTTGCAAGAAATGACAAACTATTTCAAAGAAGATATTTTAGTCAAACCAGGACCTGTTCATCCGTATTACTAAGAAAAGTCCCACGGTACTCTTTCCGAAAAAATTTTAGAGCTTCCCAGCGAAAATACTTATTTAAAGAACGTCTTAATTAGAAGAGTCGAAAACCCCATCAATAAAGGAACTGAAAGCAAGCTTCGACGACTCCTTGGAAGCTGAGTTGCTTTCAAGGAGTCGACAAAGTAACTAATGGGGCAATTTGTAAAAAAAAAAAAATCTTCGAAAGCTGTTCTAAGGTACTTCAAAAGAATCCCATTTTAAGTACCATCCTCTTATTTAATTAAAACCCACTGGTCCCTAATGAGCTACAAACTTAATTAGATACTTTCAAGTTTTGCCAACGTTTCAAGTCCTAAAATTGGAGTTAAAATGAATTAAAAAAATAAGATTTTTTTTTGGTGTCCGACTTAACTCTAATTCGATCGTTGATCCATTTCATCTGAACTTCGCAGCGTTCCTTATCACCCAACCCAGCATGGTATGCCACTGCCTTTAACCCCGCCTTATCCAACTCCTTGGCGACTTGGTCGCACTCTTTCCGTGACAGGCAGTAAACGATCCCCGATTTATTGGCGTATTTGGATTGGATAAGTTCAATAAGTGCTTTCGTCACGGATTTTCCTGTCTTAGGGAGCACCGAGTACTTCAGATTCGGCCGGTTGAATGAACATAGAAACCATTTCGGTTTCGGTATGCCTAATTGGTGCAAGATATCCGTGCGCACTCGAGGAGTAGCAGTCGCCGTTAAGGCCATAATTGGGACTTGGGGGTACATTTGCCTTAGTATGTTCAACTTCTTATAATCCTTCCTGCAAGTTAAAAAAAACACGAATACTCATAATTAAAAATCATTTTTTTTTTAAATTCGCTAACCTAAAGTCATGGCCCCATTGAGAGACGCAATGAGCCTCATCAATTACGAATCTCGCCAACAATTTTCGATTGTAGAGCGATTTGAACGCTTCCACCAGCTTTGAGCTGGCGCAAACTTTTTCGGGAGTAACGTACAACAGTTTAATAGCTAAAAATATTTAAAAAAAATTAAAAATTAGTTAAGACAAACAAGAAAAAAATTCAAAAGAGCTTTTACCAGGTTCCCGCTTCATTAAATGGCTATAAATCTCATTCTGGTCCTTGAGTGCCAGTTCCCCCGACAAATGAGCAGCAGGAATCTGAAATAAAAAAATTATAAAATGTATAATTACATTTTTTAAATTTTAAATAAAGTGAATAATTGTTGTGAATTAGGTATTGAAATAAAACTCACATCAAGGGATTTCAACTTTTGGACCTGATCAAAGATAAGCGATTTTAAGGGCGAGATGACTATGGTGACCCCAGTACTCAGCACTGCCGGTAGCTGATAACATAAGGACTTGCCCCCACCCGTGGGCATCAGGATAAAACAATCTTGGCCCAGCATCGTGGCATTAATACTTTCCAACTGATTGGGCCGAAATGTCCTCAAACCGAAGGTTTGACGAAAAACATGCCTCAGTTGAGCACTATGGGGATATTCCTTATTACTGAACTCTCCAGTAATTCCATCGTTGGTCACGTTGCCCACAAACCGCCCGATTTTTCCGTTTCCTGAGAAACGCCCATTGTCCGGCTCTGGATTTCGCATCCCAGGACCAGTGGGAGCTACAGTTATTATGTTTTGTGTAACGGCTTCAATGTCAGGCACCGTATCATGTAGACGAGTTCGGCAAGTACGCGGAGGAGATAAGGCGATTTCAATGTCAAAATTATCTTGACTGAATGCTGAGGTATTAGAACTTGGGACTGGAAGTTTGGCGGGTGAATGCAAGGTTACGAGGGGAATGGGTGCTGAGATCGAAGTTTGTGGGACGTAATTCGGGGTGGGGGGAGCCATGAGGGTCGTACTAGAACCGACGGATGTACTTAAGGTATGTAAAGGTTTCCTAAAGCTGTATTTGCCCGTAGAGGCAGCAACTGAAGGAGAATGCATCGAAACTGGAGTAGTTAAAGGGAAAGATCGCTCTGGGAACACATTCTGGGGTATTTCCAATTCATCGGCCTCGACCATATGAGCAATCTCGTTATCGTCGAGAAAATGAAGTGAACGACGATGGTCAGAGTCCGATTTTAGGTCACGCCGAGGCAAATTGATTCGACTGCTCGAAAAAGTGGGTGAAGCCGGAAGAATTGAGGAGTTTTTGGAGTTGGAATCAGGCGTTTGGGGAATGCAGGTTCTAGTAGTGTTTGGGTACCGTTTTGAAGGCGTTGTGGCTTGACAGAGGCTCTGAATAGAGTCTTTCAGAGCTTGTCGATGCGACAGGATGCGTGTCAAGGTACTTCTATGCAAAAGGGGGAGGGATGAAAGGTTTAAGATGTTGGATTCCAGGAAATCGGCGATTTGAGAGTCGCAGGAAGCTTTGTAGTCCTTAATATCACTTAAACACCCCTGGAAAATGCATAGAATTGGAAGAAAATTTAGAATCCTGAGGTTTATAATTAGAAAAATTTACACTAGAGATTAGCCGAGATTTCTCAGCCTCAAACTGGTCTATCCACGTGACAATTCCTTCCATTTGATCATCAGAACACGAATTTATGGGTAAAGGAGAAGGGGAAGGCGTCTTTATGGCTTCGTAATCGTCAAACTATAAAATAAAGGAATAAAATAATTGAAAAATTTCAATTTTAATGAGCTTTCTATGACATATTCTTACCGAAACGTTGGCAAAAAAGGAGTCGATGTCTTCTTCGTCTTCCATGGGGGGTTCAGACTTGTCGGGGACGTTAGTGATCTCATTTTCCACGTCCTGGTCCAGATCGATAAGTTCAAACTCACCATCATTGATTTGATTGGAAGAAATTTCCGTTTCAGTGCTTTTTGGGGCGTTATTCTCGTTAATTACGCTTGTAGGAGAATCCTCTATGGGGGGATGAGGCTGGGGAACGCTTTCTACTGTCTGTGGAGGGTTTTCATAGTTCCAGTCGCCCCAAAAACGACCTTCGCTTTGGGAAAATATTGTAACATCGTTTCCTGGTGGACTGGGGCCTTTCTTGGTTTTGTTGAGCGATAACCTGGATTTGCTGGTGTCTACAGAAAAAGACATAAAGTTTTAACATACGGAAAGTGACGAATTTTATTATGCCATTTTACTAAGTCGGGAAGAAATGGGAGTCACTGAGCCTCCTTGAGCTGGGCTTTTAACTGACGGACTTTCAGAATCTGAAGCTGAAGCCGTTTTAGGCAACCTAGATGATGAGAACGAACATTTGACTTCAACTGATGAAATTACTTGACTATATGTATTAATTTAAAATTATTTTGTAACTTTCCAGAAACGCTTACAAGGCAGTTGGGTTCTTGGAAGCTTCCACAGCTTGCAGGAAACGTTTCCCAGTGCCAAAAAAGTTTCTGGGCGTAGTGGTAACTGGAGGACTTGTTTTGTGGGAAGAAGTTGATGGACTTGGATTTTTTATGAAATTTGTCAGCGTAGATTGTTTTTTTAATCCACTTGCAGTGCGCTCTGCCAGCACGGGACCCATAATACAGTTTTGGTAATTACTTTACCCTATGGCAGTGCTTAGTTTCGATACAAGTTTATTGTAAATTAGGCAAATTATCAACAAAAACAATCACACTGTTTTTAGTTGTTTCATTTGTTGTTTCGAGCCCGCGCTCGTTCCACAAATCGACTACCGGTACCAATATAACGATATGTTTTGGCAGATAACGTATCGATAGTAAATAGCCATTTCGAACTGCTTTGCGGGAATAAAAAGTGTAAATAGTTGCAAATATCTCCAATTATCTAAATCGTCCGAAAGCTCCAAGACCTAGAAGCCATCGCATAAGTCCACCACATATATCTACTACATATTTGTAATTTAAAGCTTGTTAATTTCTGTTTGTTTTCAGAATCTCGCAATAATTTCCGTGGCTTTGTGTTTGTGCCGTATTGTCCTTCCAAGCATTTTAACATTCCCATAAGTTTCATTTCGCAATCTCAGGAAGCAAGGAATCCGTTGTAAAGGATTTCATCTTTAATTCTTTAATTAAGGAATGAGTCTGCCAATTTGTAAATGTTTCGAAAGCTCTGAGACCATTTTTTTAATGGTACACACAATTAAGTTCCCTTGCATACGCAAAGATCTAAAAAGCTAATTCTCTAGTAAGTCTCCTAGTCTTTGTCCTTGTACTGCTATCGCAGATTACTAGACGGAGGAAAACGTGCTGAAACACCCCCAAAAAGCCGAAATGCCTATTTCTTTACGCTGGCGCTCTAGAACCCTATGCGCGTCCTGGCCCCCAAACCCGTACATAGTACGCGCAGCCCAGACAGCTCCCCGGTATAGATTAGGACTTTTGTAGGTGTTGGTTCCAATACTGGAGTTCGGATCATATTCAAGAATTACGTTTTTGATAACGTGCTCAAAGGTCGTTAACCAACAGGAAAAGGAGGCATTGTCTTAGCTCGTGAATTATGCCGTTGAGTCCAGTTTGAGAGGTTCGGTTAGGGTGTTAGGTAAAAGTAGTGTTGTCCGACATTGATTTTCTTGGAAGTTTGGCTGTGGAGTTCGGGTTTCCGTGGCTGGCTGACGTGTGAAGGAAAAAAGACGATGTCTATTTTAAGACCAGTGGACGACGGTAAAAGAAACTAAAGAAATAGAAAAATTAGGAAAATTTAAAAGAAAACAGGAACATATGTCTTTTAAACAAACTAGGAAGTTTGCCATGGATTTTTGTTACTGGCGGAGCAGGTTATGTGGGGTCACATACGGTTTTACAGTTGTTGCAGGACGGCTATTCTGTTGTTGTTATGGACAACCTAGTCAATGCCGTTGCTGGTATTTCCTTAACAAAAAAAATTGAAAAACGGGAAGAAATTCTGAATATTTTCGATTGATTAGGCGATGGTGATACGAAACCGGAAAGCTTAAAGCGAATTGAAGAGCTGACAAACAAAACAGTGCCTTTTTACAACGTTGATCTCAGCGATACTACTGCCTTGGGGGCCATCTTTGTTCAAGTATTAAATTTCTGAGCTCATTGGAGAAAGGAAATCTATGAAATGCAACGTTTGTATCATTCCTTCTAGTATAAATTTTTGGGCGTGGTCCATTTCGCTGCATTAAAAGCAGTTGGCGAATCCTGCGCCAAACCATTGACATATTATAGCAATAATGTCTCGGGAACCATTAACTTGTTGCAAGTAAAAAGAAAAACAATGCGGTTTGATTAGGTTCCGAAAGTAAAGGTTTGCTTGAACAACTATTGAGGTGATGAATACGGCAGGGGTTAAGAACATCGTCTTTTCGTCTTCCGCTACGGTGTACGGGGAGCCGCAGTACCTGCCACTAGATGAGCGCCATCCGACGGGACAAAGCTGCACTAATCCTTATGGACGTACGAAGTTTTTCATCGAAGAAATCCTCAAGGACGTCTGCAAAGCGGACTCTGTAAATATTTAGGAGACTTCTTTTTACTTCAAAGCTACTGAAACGGGAATTTGACACGGACAGTTGAACTAGAGCACACGTTCGTGCTCCTAAAGCTGTTTCTTCTTTTTCTTTTGAGACTCTATGTGGAACCTGCTCCGATTCAGCGTGTTTACGCAGCTTGTAATTCAGACATGACGTCACTCCTGAAAGTCGATTCCTCGAATGTTCAGTATGTTGGTGTTGGTATACCAATGTTTGGGTATTGTGACGGCACAAGCAAAAGATCCGATTTTTTTTTTGCTGAGCATCTGAACTTCGGATTTCGAGATTCATGATTACTTAGGGTCGGATGGTCCATCCCGGTGAAAGATTACATTACCAGATTAGGATATCTGATCTTGTTCCTTCCGACGTTTGGTAGGATTTGAATGTGTGATGAACGGATCACATAAATCTGGCGTTCTAAACATTAAACTCTTTTAAAGAGTGTTGAACTTCGGTCAAAATTCGTGGAAATTCTGCCGTATTTCGGTTAATACCGAAATGCTACTGACATTTTCTCAATATCGTCACACTTGGAGTACTGTTAGAAAAGAAGTTTGAATTGTACAATTTTGAAGTCATTTTTTACCCCTTCAAGTTAAACAGCATGATAAATATGAATAACAATATACAACATTAATTCAAACTCATTAGTTGAAAAATTATTGATTGTAATTTTTCATTCAAATTGAATAGTATAATTACAATCAATCAAAATTGTACTTATAGCAACTTAAAAATACAATTACATTATCTTATTGTAAGCATTGAGTACCACCGGTATTATTGTTACCACAGTTTTTCACAGTTTTTTTCTTTTAATTCTTCATCACCGAAGTTCAAGGCGACACCTATTTTTTCTCTCTAACTGTGCAAAACAAAGATATTAGAGGTTCGCACGCTACCTTCCGTGTCAATTTCTCCTCGTGCCCGATCAATGGTTTCCTAAAAGCATACCTATTTTCCTAAATAAAAAACACACCAAACCAACCTTGCAGGCTTGGAGTGCGCTATGTCTACGGTATTTCAACCCAGTAGGGGCCCATCCTTCAGGACGTATCGGGGAAGACCCCCAAGGCGTCCCCTCCAACCTTATGCCCTTTGTCGCTCAAGTGGCCGTAGGCCGCCGTGCGGAGCTACGGGTCTTCGGCTCGGACTATCCTACAATAGATGGCACTGGTAAAAAATTCCAAAATTCCTTCCAAATCCCAAACTCCCCCCATAGATTCCCTCTATTTTCTTTTTATTCTCCCTCTTTCCCCTTTTCGGAAAAAACAAATCAATTTACCGATTAGGAGTGCGTGATTACATCCATATTATGGATCTGGCCGAAGGACATGTCGCAGCAATTCGGAAGTTGGCGGCATCGCCGCTAGGGTGGCAAGCGTTCAACCTGGGTATGGGTGTCGGTTACTCGGTCTTGCAAGTTGTGCAAGCCTTTGAAAAAGCGAGTAAGCGACCGATACCTGTCCAGCTATCTGAACGGAGGCCGGGTGACGTGGCGGCCTGTTATGCAAACTGTTCACTCGCTGAGCAGGAATTGGGTTGGCGAGCTTCGCGGGATCTGGATGCCATGTGTAAGCACTCCCCTTCCATAAGATTCTTAGCCCCGCCCCCTTGTTTTCTACTTCATATTTACTAAAGAATTATGTGTGCAGGTGCAGACATGTGGCGCTGGCAATTGGCAAATCCTACAGGATTCCTGGCAACTCGTTAATCACCTTACTCCAGCAATTCTCCTCCCTTTCTCTTTTGTCCCCGAGATAAGCCCCTGGTTAATTTCGTGAGGCTTATTTGGCCTTAGTTTGCACATCTTTTTATTCTTAAAAAGAATAAAAAGATTTTCTTTTTACTTCTTTAAAAGTTCGCTTCACTTGGCAATTTTTTCTCCTTCAGTTATACCTTTAAGCACCCAGAGCTCCACCGATTCCCCCGAGGGATGAAAGGCAGAAAGGGGTTAGAGTTCTGCAATGTATTGATTTTGCGAATACAACCACGCCCTTTTCACGTTCGTCGTTCGCCAAGCGTATAGATTCGTGCCAAAAATTTGCGAAGAGAGAGAGAGAGAAAATAGAAATAACGATTCATCTTGCGGATGTTACGCAAAGCAAACATGATTTTAGTGCTGCAGATATAGTTGTGGGGGAGTCATCCACGAGGTGATCTGAAAAACATGAAAGAGGGACTAGAACGCCGGCTGGTGATTGGGTCGATAGCAATAGTTTTCTGAAAAAGGGGTTGTTATGGCTTATGGGGTAGCATTTTGTAAGTATGAATAAAATTGAAGAAGGGGGACTTTGAAGGCTTGGCATGCAAATTGTTGACGACTGTTTCCGTTTGAAAAGTCGTTGGCAAGATGCCTAACATGTGTGCTTAGCCAGGATTTCTTTTGTGGAAGAAAAACGATTCGACTTTTCTTTCCCTCCCCAGTTCGTGATTGAGTCTCTTTCGGCGGGTGCCGCTGGGGGAGGGATACTGTAGGCATGTAGGAATGGCTAGAAACTAGAATCGAATTCCCCCACGAGAGGTGCTGCGAACGCAGTACTTGGTTAATGATGCAAGGATAGAGAGGATGGAAGCTAATGAGCTTTTTTCCGGCAAAGGTAATGAGATTAAGCTGATGGCATGATTATTGGGATGTTTTCAGTACGCGTTACATGGAGGATAGGAAAGGTTTTCGAGCACGTGGCGTTTTTTGTTTTTTTCTCTTTTAAATACCAAAAGGCGTAGGCGAAAAACCTATTCAAGCGTAGTTTGTTTTATTGCTAGAGGGGAATACGGATGACTAAGGTTGTAAATTCATTACATAAATTCAAGATATACTCCGGAATTTGGAATATCTTCATGTAAAGATTTAGCGCTATTCACTATTCTTCTACTTTTATTTAAGTCTACTTGAATCTCGTAACTTCGGTCGTAAGATCATTGATCTAGCGGGGTTTGATTTATAGAAAATAAAGGTGTAAATTCATTACATAAATTCAAGATATTTTACGGAATTAGGAATATTTTCAATTAATGATTTAGCGCCAATCGACTTTGAATACTTTTATTGAGTTTTAATCTTGGAACTCTGGTCGAAGATCATTGATTTTAATTCAGACTTAATTGTAAGGCTACATCGCATGAATAACGAGTTTTAAAGAAGATTTTGTTCACTTATATTCCCCTTTAAATAGCCGAATCGAAGTTTTGTATATATTCGTTAATATATATTAAAATATGTATACTTTATATGCATGTATTTACCCTAAGTTGGTAGGTTTGCAAGTCTTTATACCTCCCTAAATTGCAACACCATCTAATTTTTTCTTTAAAAAATCATTAGCATAGTATTGCGCGATTACATGCACATTTCTGCCAGAAAGGAGAAAGCAATTATATTTTTTTTTCGTCAGACTGGGATCAACTAATCATGAAAGAGCCTCAGGGAGCACCATGTCAAACCCACATCTTGACAAAACTCGCGAAATCCACCAATTCTCATATAATCGGTTTTGCCCTTCCCTGCACCCTTCCTCTCTTAAATCCGTATAAGGGTGGATTACAATCCTGAAATCGACCTCTAGCTTCACTACCAAATAAGTAAATTTAAAAAAACGCTTATATGGTTGCAACACGTAATAAAAGCAATTCCCATATTAGTCACTGTCCAGAAAATATTAACAAATGCGACGAAATTCAATAAAGGCTTTGGCCTACATAGATATTTATTTATGTTATTTTTTATGGAGAAAGAATGAGAATGGAACGGGCGAGCAGAGACGGATAAATAAGTTAATTCTATTACACAGCAGCAAAAAATCAGGACCAGCCTAAGAAAACGAAAATTGCCTTGGCATTAAAGAAAAAACGAGGAGTGAAGGACCCTAAGGAGGGTTGATGGCTGATGAATTCGATTGGAGTTGGCATAGAGCCAAAGTCGTGCAAGACGAACCATGGGATTTTTCTGCTCAAATGATTCAACGGGGAGCAAACTAAAAAACAAACATGTTGAGCAGCAAAAGCAGGATGAAAGTATAGAGGGAAGATGTTCATGTCCGGGAGCCCACGACTTTTTGACCTTTTTAGATAGAGGCATTGAAGCATTCCTTCACATTAGGTTTTGGCACCCGCCGAAAGAAAATTGTGTACTTCAAAGCCATAATTCAGCTGGTCAATAAAAACTGCCAGTCTGAAGCTACTAATATACAGTATTGTGAGAAAGCACAGGGGTTTTATGGGTGATCCTGCGGCGGTTAAAAGGGGGTGAAAAAAATCAAAACAAACAAAAAGAAAAACAGTGACGCACGTTACCCCCTTCCCAAAAACGCCGATGGGGAATCATGTAGGGTATATGGCCGAGTTATCCCTTTCAAGTTGATGGTCCGGCTCGTTATGCCTCGGGGGATGTTCCAGTGATTCCTTCGGTGCTCAGTCCCGCCGAGTCTCCCTCATTTGGAAGTTATTATAGAGGTTCCTTTTCGCAAAGAAAGATGACGGTTCTGGAAAGGGTTGACTGTCTTATAGTGTCTTACGTGGGGGTGATTCTTTCCGAACCCTTTTTGGCTCGTTCCGGATCGGAGATAACCGTGAGTGCTTAACGTTAAGTATTTTGGCTGAATTTTATTACCGAAGATCGAAAGGAGTAGCGCTGGCGAGGAAACGAGCCTCGAAGAGGAGATCGTTTTTTGATTTAAGGAGAGCGAATCGACGATTCCGGGGTGAAACGGGGTTTCGAATCAGTAAGCTTTTGAGTCCTTGATGGGTTCCTGGGGTTCTTTCAGGATTCTTGGGTGTTCGATCTTGGTCAGAATATGGACGTCAAAGGATACGAGGAAGGATCGAGAGAGAAAGGGTAATACCAGTACCCTTGACCCCACTTCCAGGATTATTGCTTTTTGAGGGTTAAGGGACAAGGAATGTAACTCTTTCAAGGGTGAGATCCGAATGTGACAAATGAAAATGTTCTACGTGCGGACATTTCTGTAATGAGACCTTCCTTTCGGAGCCTTAACCCTTTGAATGTCCCCTTTCTTCACCCTCTCCACCCTAACACCCTCCCACATAGGCAGGGATTGATTCTTGTCGCTTTCTCCTCTTCGTTAATCAGTTTCTGGTGGGAAAGTGAGCACATGGAGGACAAGTATAAGTCTATGTGTAAGTCCCCGCCTTCAACGGGTAGGGGAAGGGTAATAGAGGGTAGGAGATTTTGGGTTGTACTGTAGCTCTCCCAATCTTGCTAACCAATGGGACGCCGTCCGTCAAGCGGACGCTTTCCGCTTGTCTATTTTTTTTAGAAGTATTGCCCCGGCACCCTTATCCCTCCCTTACCCTTCCTCTTTCGTGACGATCCTCCCAGTTTCCCCGCAAGGAACTCACTCAAGAACAGTGGTAATCACAACCACTCCAGGCTCAGTATTTTTGTCTTTTTCGTGAAAGAGACAAAAACGAAAGGAAGTTAAGAGGAAAGCTGGTCCCTTCAGGGTATACCCTCCTCCAACCCCTCTCCTTAAAATTCGCAAAAGGGTAAAGAAGACGAAGTAAACATTTTGTCACCTTCTTTTAGTTTTTGGGTCTTGAGGTTATACCCAAATGTCCACGCCGAAAGCAAACAGGGGACCATTGGACCATCAAGAAATGCGGGGGTAGAAGGGTAAAAGAAATAAACGGGGTTTTTGCGTTGACTTGGGACTTTTTTCTGATACTAAAAGTCTGGAAAAGAAGCCCTTACCTTAGCCAGTAGTTTCCTTCCTTGAATTTCAATTGGGAACACCGGTACTTTATGTTAACCCTATAACTAAGGTTCATATCGCCCCAAGGCATGGGGGGTGAGCACTTCCCTTTAGGGTACTTTCCTCTCCAGGCCTAAAAGAAACCCCGTTTCCCCGTTCAATCAATAGTATCCTTCGTTGTTGACTTACGGAGAAGGAAGTCCGTACGTTGTTTTGTTTATCACGAATTAGGGTTCATCCCCTCAAGGACATTTGAGGCTCAGACCCTGCTTTTACGGGCTCCTTTAGGCCCATGAGAAGAATTTTTTTTCGAGTAGAGCACTTTCTTCTCTTTATTTCTAGCAAGACTCGAGTCGAATAATAACTTATTTACCCTAATTGGACTCCGCCTATGAACCTTCAGCCTTCTGGTGGGTAACTTCTAAGGTCAATATGTAACGTCAGGGTTAAATGGACTATTTATGGTCTGGAGGTCAATATTTTGCTTTTCGATGAGATCCAAAGACACCCACGCAGCCACCTTCGGCGGTCAATAGATTAGGCCTAAGGTGAATTTAAGGCCATTGAGTGCCTTAGGCAATCAACCCTTATGCACTCCGTTAGATCACCTTTACACTTAAAATATAATCTTATGTATATCTTGTTCATATACAAATAATAAATATTAATAAGATAATACATATATGCACCATTAGTTTAATTGGCGGAAAGAAAATAAAGATAATGATAATATATATACACTGGGGCTGAATAACCCTTGGGGGCAAGAGTAGGGCTAGAATTTTTTATTTTTTCATTATATTCCAACCAAAAATTCGTCCCTTCTACCAACTCTACCGTCCCCAACTACCCTAGGATAGTCATAGCTAGAATCTATATAGCCGCAGGCCGTTTCATCCGGAAACCCTTGTATGAGCTCATCCCTACTTTGTCGTTCTTGTTAACACACCCTAACATAATACTCTAAAATCTATATACTATGCACGCCCCCTCCCTTATGTCACTGGCCTGAAATATTCATATTTACTTAAATTTTGACCCCTTTACCCTATGGCCCTAAACAACCTCGTACCTTGAATATATTAGGCCTGCCCTCTCCCCTACTAGGCTTTACCCCCTGGGGTTTTAGACAAGCTATTTACCCCGCGTAAATCAATAATTTAGTCCGCGGCTGATTTAAACGGACCTGACCCATAAATCCCTTTCTACCCCTCTCTAGCCCCTAAGACTATGTTAACACAGACTCAAGTTATGAGACTTCGGGAACATTGCCCCGTCTCCCTCTAGGCCTAGCTATTTTCCTTTCTACCTTTCCTTCAATACAATTCTCAATTTTTCTTCTTGTAAAGAAGAAATTTCTTTCGTTTTCGTCCAGTGTCCGGCGAGTCAAACTCACCCTAAGCCGGGTTCCCTATTGGCCCCTGGGCATCTGACGGTAGGCCTAAGTAGGACCTAGGACCCCACTTTCACCTTCCAAGAGAAAAGTTGGTCGGTTTTCGGAAGGAAAATACAAACCCAAATAGAGAAAGAGAGAGAAAAAATAAAACAACGACACTTCCTTAAGGCGGCCAGCGTCGTGTGTCTAGGTCGCTCGTTGTTCCGCTATCGATCCATGGCGTCTTTGCGACCTGTTCTTCTCCCCGCTCCCCTTCCCTTGGAATGCCGTGTCTTGTACTGCACTGCATACTGTGGGTGGATTATGCGGCTCCGGGAGGGTTCGAAACGGGACGATGATTTCATCTTGCAAAAATGTCCGTTAACTAACTTGGTAATTCCAACATGGGGCTTTATCAGCTAATTAAAAAATTGTCCTCTCATGTTTTTTTTATTATTATTATTTTTATTTTTTTATTCTTCGAACCCTAACCCGGTCGGAAGGCGGGGGTGGCGTCAGGAGGGGTCGGTTCCCCTTTTTGTTTTGTTCTTTGGCGGGCAAGCTTATTATTGAAAAAATAGCAAAATAGAATAAAAAGGCAGGTTTCGTGTTTTGAGTAGATGCCAAGGGAGGCAGGTCCAAACTTTCGTGTGGCTGCCACTGCAAGTTGCAGTGGCAGCTGCAGTATGGGCACAAGTCGGCGTCGCCGCCCTGGAGTTTGTCTGCAACCCAGCGCCCGGTGACGCCGAACGGGTCGGTGGAAGGTGGAGTGGGAGGCAAAGAAGCAGAAAGGGGGGCAAGGAGGGTGGTAATGGATGAGATGACTCCCTCCGACTCCATAAGTCCACGCCGTCCAGGATTTCAGTTGAAGACCGGCGACCATGGCAGACACAGGTCCCGGTCCGGTTGTCGCGACCGAACACAGTCAGATAAACGATTTTCCTTCGGATCAAACTCTAGAATCAGTGAATCTACCCCTTACCGGTGCTGGTACTACAGGTACCGCCGGTGCAGCCATGGCTGCAACCTTGGACGAACCTTTAAACGCAGATTTGACGTCTCCCTCGCCCCTTTCAGGGGGTTACCTTCTCATCGTCATCGCCGAACCTCAGTCGGAAGAACATAAAGAAGTTTTACTCCAGCGACTCACCAAAGGTAAGCTTACACTCCCTCAAAACATAAAAAAACGCTGCTTCGACTAGTGTTTTTGGGTTCTACCGGCAGTAACCTATTGTCTAGGAGGACTTTTTTCATTAAACGAAATTTTTTTACAACGGTTTGTTAAGATGAACTTGACCTTGGCACGGTTCAGATCCACGGACCTTGACATTCCGTGAAAAGTAATGATCTGGAAGTCGTGCGCAGGAAGGAAGGAAATGGACGAGCAGGGAACTTTGACTCTGCTTCGTTTACAGAGAATAATTTGTAAATTTAAATGAGAGGCAATTGGAAAAGCTTAGTCGTGTCACGTCTGATCCTTGTTTTTGGCAAACAAGAGTCGAGTCGCGAGAAGTTTGTTTTTCCAAAGAAATGGATCAGCTTGACTGATTTTTATTTAGTTTTTAAAACCTTTTCCTAGCCGTTTTGATAACGTTTTCGGATTTTTCGGATTCTATAAGTCATCGCCCAAGAATTTTTGGCTGAGGAGCTGGTAAAGACGGTGGGGGAACCTCCTTCGGCAATTCGCCTTGTAGGTTTTCCTAAGGGCGTCATGCCTGGCTTATTGGGAGTAAGAAGAACCATCTGAAAACAGTTTTGGAACCACACTACATGTGGATGCATCTTGTCTTGTTACGAGGTTTCGTCTAGTACTGTGATCAAGAAATACTGTACCTCAACCACAAGTTTTGGGGGGGTTCGATTTCTCTTTTTCACTTTCTTCAGCTCGGCCTCGGATGAGTTAAATTGTTTTCCTAAAAGGAAAGTCTGAAAAGCTCCCAAGCTTCGCGGGTTTGTGGAAAATTTACTCGAATTTTGGAGGAATTTCCTAATAATGTTGTGCTGGTGGTTTTCGCGTCTGCAGTCTTGCTCCATTCGCCACGATCAATGCCACATGGCAACGGCCCGGTGACGTCATAGCTGCAGTGGGGCACCCTGGGATACCCACTCCCACCCCACTTTTACCCTTGGCGGGGTCGCTGGCAGAGGGAAAGGGGGTCTCAGGGAGTAAAGAAAAGGGGAAAGGCACACCAACACCGCAGCGACCTAATAAAAGAGGGAAGCACCCCCCGACATTTGTCTCTTTTTTTAGTTGTCTATTTGACAAATAGTTCCGAGGCAAACGAAGGGGGCTACTGTTAAAGCATAAAAAAATGGTCGTGAAAACAAATAAGAGACCCGGATCTCGCTCGGAAAAGTAAGCAAACCGGCAGTTTAATGGGCTCTGGGAGATGAAAATCGATACTAGCGCCACCCTTTGTCGGGAAGAGACTTGGCGGAGGGTAGGACTCTTAATACATACCCTCCCTCCTGGGTTGTTAGGGGCACCTCAAGTATGCTGAAATCTACTTGTAAAATCCTGGGGTAATTACCGGTAAACTGAAATTGATTTTAGGAACGAGTTTAAAAGATATAAGCGGTTTTCTCTCCCTTCTTGGGGGTAAAAGGGTACGACCTTAGTGATTGATGAAGCTAATGGGGGGCATTACAATGCTTGCAAATTAGTTCACAAACAGTTTGAGAATAGGTAAAAGAGGATGGAGTTTCAAAGGGAATTGAGAACATTTTTGTTGTTTGCGGATGAACGAGGGGCTAGGGGGGTAACCGGGGATAGATGAGGTTCAGGTTGAGCAATGGCGCTTAGGGTGATCTAGCAGTCCCCCGGTTCCGAGCATGACTGCGAAGCTCAGGGCTGCTGATATGGTTGAATGATTCTGGAGCAGGAGCAGGGTTCGATTGTTTCCGCTTTTATTAGGATATTTTTATACCCGGGGAAGGGAGGAATTGGAGGATAAATTAAGTGGCGCCAGGAAGTTGATGGCCGTGTTGTGTGAAGAGAATTGTCTGGAACTTTTCTTTAGGTAGTTTTCTGGTTGGACAGCGCTAATCGGACAATACGGAAGGAGTTTTTTTCCGAGTAATTCTTTTTTTGTAGCTATATTTTATTTTCAATTTTATGGATGTTGAGACAGTGCTAAATGCGTTGACGACAACAATTCGCGCTGTTCAGTGAGCCTGAAAGGCCGAATTCGAGGAAGGTTCCGAGGCTTAAGAACCGCAATCGATTTTTAAGTTCGTAAATCGATAGCTAATGGAAGGAACTGATAATTGGTTAGTTTGAAAATCGATTTCGATCAAGTCGTGTGATAGAGAGACTAAATTGGAAGTGTTTAGGTGCAATTCTATTGGAATATAGACACCAAAATCGGCAAATTCGTTCTAGTTTCAACTTCGCGTGGCAGATTAGGATTATAGCAAATTTCCGAGTTCCTACAGTGTTGTAGATTCATTCGTCTGAGCTGAGCGATTCTAAACAGAGTGGTGTTTTTTCCCACTTGATGGCTTACAACGTCCTGCGGCGATTATTGTTTTTATTTATTTATTTTTTGTTTCGGTAGAAACGGAAAAAGTAGATTATGGTCTATCGATTCTGTCAAAAATGCAGGCCATGTTAGGGAATCGCTCTGATCATTCATGCTGAAAAGAAGCATGTTCATTTTTTATTTAGTTGTTTCAAGTTTTTTCGGAAGAATTTCCTGTTTTCAAAGTTCTTAAGAATCGCTTCAGTCTAACAGTAATTGTGCTGAATTCAATGATTCTGTAGAACTCGGTCTTATTTATGCATCTTTCCAAAAATTGTGATCGCAGCTGAACTTTCTGTCTGGCGAAAACTTTTGTTCGTACTGATTCAATTGATTTCGTTTGAAGAAAATACTTTTTCCTCGCTTTTCATCTCAATTTTTTTTAAGATGGAAAATTTAAATTCCGGGAAAGATACAAGTCAACTCCTATTGATCCTTTACATGGGTTAGAATTTTCTATCGTAAAAAAAGCCAGAAGTTCGTTAAATTTCTACTTTGACATACTTGAAACGTCGCAGCACGTAATTCGCGCGGGGGACATGTACACAAATCGGTTGCGGCACGCCAAAGTGGGGCCGAACCCCCTACCGGGGTTGCCAGTCGTATAACTCAGGCTCTCCAGCTGATCTAGGAAGGGCCGGGACTCCCCAGGTAAAGCTGTTTTACCGCAAAGATCGTGACCAGGCCAATGTACTGTACGTACCCGGAGCCAAAAGCCGTAGAACGCTGCCATGTCCCCCGATCGATCCAGCCAGCCGGTTGGCAAGTATATACAGCACGCCAAAAAAAAAAAAAATTCAGCCAGCTAGTAACAGCACAGAATAGCTTGACTCTTGACTCGCAGACATTGCCAAACGGAAAAATCCCGTTTACGTACCGGAAAATGGCCGCCAATTAAGAGGTTCTATATCCTGTACGATCCTGTATAGAACTCAACATTTTTGGTTTATTTTATATTGTGCTGCGAGAAAACGATGTAAGAAATCCCAACTTGTCTCGCTTTACGTGTCAAGTACCTACTCAAGTATGCGATTTTAAATGGATCCCTGTAGCGCTAACAAAAATGGAGACTTCCGGCAGAGGAAGCGCACGATGGGAGTCAGCGGGTCAATTATGTACCAAACTTTTTTTTTCTTTTTTTTGCGCGCTGCTTGGGAATCACTGAGCAGGAGAGAATACTCAGAAATTTGTTTTCAGAAGGCGGGAAATGGGTAAAGAAAAAAATACAGAAGATAGACTTTATTTTAAAAAATCTTTTTTTTTTTAATGTTTGGCTATGTTTGAGTGGGTTTTGAGGTACGGGTAATCTATCACCCATCGTTTGGTTGGGGAATGACGAAGAAACGTAGCCAGGTGGTTAGATCTTTTGAAGACGTTTCATGTCTGAACGGTTTTTTTTTGGCGCTCGTGTTTTTCGGAAACTTTGTTTTTTTTTCTGAGGGAGAATGGTGAGGAAAATAGTAGTGGTACAGCTGGTGGAAAAGTATTGATCCAGAGCGGGTACGTCTCGTCTCGTCTCGTCTCGTCTGCCGTTCGCTCTCTTCTCCGGCGCGACATTCTATATTTTGTAAGCAAAATATCAGATCGGAAGGAAAAGCAAAGTGGACAAATTTACCTTGCGAAATGAAATTTTTTCTATTTTTTTATTGGTTTAGAAGGAATATTTTCCTCTCTTTGAAGCTTAACTTGGTTGAATATCGCTTGTAAGTTCCAGATCGGAATTTGTTGGATATTGGATTTGTTTCATTTTCCATTTGAATTTAGGTTGAAAGTGCAACGGAATTTTAAAATTTGGAATTTTGGTTATTTTTAAATGAGATTTCTTAGATCAGAATAAGGTTTCGTGTGTTACAGTTAAATCACGTCTGTCTTTTATTAAAACTTCCCACTTTGCAAAGCAATTTGCGTAAGTTGAGCTCGGATTTCATTAAGTTAAGAGTCCAGGAAGTTAACATTTGCAGTTCCAGGGAGGAAATTTACATTTCAGAACTTTCACTTGTCGCTGCATTTGAAATTACATTCAAATTGAGCTGTCGTGAATAGGAATGGGGGAGAATATTAGATATGGCGACCCCTTGACCTTGTCAGGTTGGTTTCATGAGGGAAAACTATCTGGTGGTTGATTGCATTGGTATTCAGCTTGAGAAGTTTTTCCACGTGTCGCCGAGACGAAACAGCCCGTTTTATGAAAGTAGTAACGCATAAGGCAGGCAGATGGGCGTGGTCGTTACCAATGTGCAGTCCAGCATGGCTGACCAAAACTTGGCGTTTTTCTCACAGTTTGAGTCTACGGAAGGGAAAATTGTGGCCAAATAAAAGTGGAAAATAGGTGGAAGTAGAGAAAAAAGGAAAGTGTAGGAGTAGAATTATCCGTGATGTTGCCAACGTGGCCAAATTATGGGGTGAGTGGTCATTGTCGTTGGAGCGTGGCGGGAAACGGGGCATGTGCGTGAGAAACGAGAGAATAAAAGGTCTATTGATGAAAGGGAAGTTATAGCGTATTAAGTTAACGTGTTCAAGCGTTTTGCTTGTTATAATGCTGGTATTTGTGAGCGTTTTTATTGAATTTTTTCGTGTTCCGTATTTTTTGTACTATGTTTTGTTGTGTTTTTTGTTTTAGGACTGTTGTCGTGGGATAATGAAGATAGTCATGTTGACCTCGAACGCGAACTTTTATCCGTAGCCCAGCAAGCTTTGCAAGGGGAGGAAGCTAAAAATGGTAAGACATATATCCTTCAAGTTATTTTATTAATTTCGTCTATTTTGGGTAAAAAAAGAAAACCTTGTCATGGAAAAAGCAGAATTGACTTGAGAGGGTGCGGAATTATGAATGTGATCCTGAAATGGATGTGAATGACGCATCGCGTGACTTTTTTGGGGGTTTGAGGGGGTCAAATGGAGTGGGAAGGGGCTTTGGGTTCAGTGACGTCATCAACGTAAAGGGCTAGTTGGGTTATGGCTAATATGAGCTAAAACTGAATGGATCATACCGGATTAAAGCTTTTTGAGTTTTTTTTCGAGTTCCTAGCATTTTCGCAAATTTGGACGTCATCACTTTTAGATTTTGGTTTCAATTTGAAATGGCGAGTATGAAAAGTTTTCGCTTGACAAGGTTGATTAGGAAAGAAGATTTGGGGATCAAGTTTCTGAAACGAAGATCAGGAATTAAGGATTTCAGCGAATTTTGGAGCTTTTTTCTAACGCATTTTCAAGCATTGTATTTTAAAATGAAACAAAAGGGTTGTGTGATTAAGCGTTCTAATTTTAATAGGAGAGCGTCTCGTGCAGCTGGCTTCTGAGTCACTGGTCACCGAGATCCTTATCCATCCCCAAGTGAATACCCTACGGCAATGCATTCGCAATTTACTCGCCTCTTTTACACGTCACCGACACATCGTCCATGCCGGATATACTTTATCAGGCTCTGGAGCTTGGCTTCTGCAGGTAATATCGAATTCTTATTCTTTTTTTCTCCCCAAAATCATAATATGGTATATCTTCTCTGCAACGTTTTGCCCAGATAAGGATACAAGAATTTACTTCGCTAAAAAAAATAGGAAAATAACGTAAAATTTAGATTCTTTGAACTTTCGGGAAAGTTAACTGATCAAATTTCTTAATCGCCATCTTGGAAAATGGCGTCTTATGGGGTCATATAAATACCATGATGCTCCACCACTCCATCGTGCCGCGTGTTTACATCGCTAAGTTCAAGTTGATGTAAATGTAAACATTCATTAGAGCGGCTGCATGTCCGAACGGTGTTTCTGATTTGTTTTGACTTTTATTTAGCCGCAAGCTAAGGGTATATCTTCTATTTATACCACGCCATTTTTCCAAAATGGCGGAACCGAACAATTGATCCATTTCTTTCCTTTCAAGGAAGTCCTATAGAACTTCACTTGGTGGAAAGGTGGATCGAACCGATCCAAATCTCCATACATTCTTTGATTTATTGTGACAGTTATTGAGCCCTTGAATTTTATATAGTTTGTTTGGGGAACTTTTGCGGCACAGAAAAACAAAAAAATCCGGTCCGTCTGGGACATAAATATTGATTATCGGTGGAGGTCTACCGAAACTTATTTGTTGTTTGTTATTTGTGTGTGACTGGGGCGGCTTCTTTATAGGACGGCACCTTTTCCGCCGAAGACTTCCTAGAAGCCTACGGGGAGCCCGAAGTGCAACGCGTCCTCCGAGCCTACAAAGATATTCATTTGGATTTGCATTGCAGTCCAGAAGGTTTTTGGAATTCCCCGAATCTTGTCAACCTACCTAATCTACAAGTAAGATTACAATGGTTCCCTACTCCAAATAAGTAAAGAATACTGCAGCGGATTTCTTAATTAAAATGTAAATATAACATTTTCGTTTCGAACGTTAACTTGAAAGATCTTGAGAGGTTCACCATTTAAGAACACGGCGCTTTCTACGAATACTAAAATTTAAAATAATTTTGAATGTGTTTAAAACGGAAGTGAAGGTTTGAGAAGAAATCTATTCAACCATAAGAATTGCAATAAAGTTTAATATAACTTAATAAAAATTTAATACAATTAATACATTTAATTTAAAATGGAAGTGTAGGTTGGGAAGAATTCTAACAATAGGAATTTAAATAAAATTTAATATAACTTAATTAAAATATAATACATTTATTTAAAATGGAAGTGAAGGTTGGGAAGAATTCTAAATTAATTTTCGAATATTTTTGTCAAAATAGGTACGTTTAAACCCAGCTGATCGGTTATCTTCAGCCACGCCCGGCTTTACCGCCTTTAGCCAATATTTGTCAGACATCTTACCCGCCATGGGTCTAGATAAACTTCTGGAAGCTTCAGACGTGGTGGGCAATATTCGCTTCTCCCATCCAACTTTGTATGTCTTCCCTGGCGGACAAGGCGACGCTGCTCTATTTGGTATCAATGGCTTCAATATCTTGGTCGACGGAGGCTTTGGACGGAAGCCTTGTTTCTGGGACTTCACACGTCATTTGGACCGGTAAATATACCGCTTCTTTTGTTTGGTTTTCCTTTTTCTCTTAATCCTTTGCAGAAACTACTGTGGAGTAAGTTCCTCTGTTTCGTCTTATAAACTTTCAAATCTTTCGTGTGAAGGATTTAAAATGGCGTCTAAAACAACAAAAAGAGGATTTCGATTTCTGGAATTAAATTGATTTTTTGGGGGGGATTTTTTATCCAGTTTGGACGCTGTGATTATGACGAGACCTAGTGCTTCTACATTGTCCGGTTTGTCGAGATTCGTTCACCGGAAGTCCTTAAGCCCCGTCTTCCCTCAAATCGGCCATTTCTTCGCCAATCTGCCATCTGATGGCATTCAACGCTCGCCAGATGGCGACAAAGACGCAGATCCTCTTTTGCTTCATTTACTCGACATGGGACAAAGCCTTGCCCAGGATTTGAAGACGATCCAGCTTACAGCCCAACCATTATACCGCCACGCTAATGAACCCATCAACCTGTACCACAAGGTAACGTATACAAAAAACCGAGAAACGTAAAACTTGCCGCAGAGGCTTTGATCATAAAGAAAGCTTTCTAAATGTAAATAAACCGGGCCAGGAAAACAAACTTGAGAGCTCATTAGGATCTCTAAAAGCACAACTACCTCGAATTACTTTTCTTTTCTCGAATTTCTGTTCCTTTAGAAATTGCATTCTATAATAAAGCTATAATAAGCTGCAGACCTGCAGTGTTATGGATTTTTCTTTTTAGCGGAAATTATTTTCCCCGTTATTCTGCTCGTTTTCGCATTTTGATTTAAGGTTTATTTCTTTTAAAGTCAATCAACATTAAGATTAAAGTCAATACCTCAGGTTCAATTTCAATTAGTGGATTAGTTGGATTTATTTATTTAGATGGATTCAACCAGTTAATTAGTTGGATTTATGGATTTTGTAACTTTTAATACTGTATCTTCCTTTCCAAATTACCTTTAATTTGCATTCCAGAATCAGACAAGGTTAAATGTTCTGTATTTCTTAGGTGGGACACGGAACTTTGGATTTATACGTCGTCAGCCCCGCCCCGGACTGCAAAGAAGTGAAAGAATTTCTGCGCCTCTGGAAATCGGGCGAATCCGGTGCGCTAGGTGGCGCCAGCAACACGATCAAACTCGGCGGGAAAGACGTTCAAATTCCGCTAACGTCCCTCGTTTCCGTTTGCGCCCTTCTAATCTGGCACCCTGCCAACCCTACCGAGCCCTTGACGCGTATCCTCTTCCCTGGCTCCGCCCCCCAATCGAAGATTCTGGCCGGTTTAGAGAAACTCAGGCACCTGGACTGCCTGAAGTTCTCTTCCTGCACACCTCAAATGCTGGCTAATAACCAAGCTACCGAAAATCTACCCGAGAAACAACCCCCCAAAGCAGCCAAATCCAAATCGTCTGTTATCAACGCCGCCGCAGGCGCTTTGGGTGTGGAAAAGTCCCCTGCCGAACCTAAACGACCTTCCTCGGCCCGCCCTCTGTCGGAAGTAATCGAAGTTAAGCAATCCAAGACTGTCAGCAGTTCCACTTTGGCTCCAGTGGTTAAAAAAGAGGTCAAAAAGGAGGTCAAACCCAAAGAAGAAAAGAAGGAGCCTAAACCCAAAGAGGAGAAAAAGGAACCTAAACCGAAAGAAGAGAAAAAAGATCCTAAACCCAAAGAGGACAAAAAAGAAAAGCACAAAGACGAAAAGAAAGAAGTTAAAGCCAAAGAAGAAAAGAAGGACCTTGCTCCCAAGGAAGAGAAGAAGGAAAAGAAAATTAAAGTAGAGAAAAAAGAGAAGGAAACCCCCAAAGAAAAAGAAAAACCTAAAGACAAAGAGGTGGCTGAAAAGATCCTGAAATCCAAAGTGGAATCGCGGCCCGCCTCCGCCAAAAAAGAGAAGGTGGCCAAAGAGGAAACCAAAGACGCGCCTGTCGCCAAAAAGGAACCCGTAGCCACGCCCAAAACCACTCCCATCCCCACTAAAGTAAAGAAAGAGGCTGCAAACCTCAAAGTGGTGGAAGCCAAGGTCCAATCCCACAAGATGACGCCCGTAGCCACGCCCAAAAGGTCGGAATCCGCCGACAAGAAGGAAGAAACCCCCAAAAAGCCGCGTAGCCAATCCCGGGGCCCAAAAGACGTTAAAGAGGAGAAAAAGGAGGAGAAAAAACCCACCAAACTTAAAGAAGTTAAAGAAACCACAGCTTCACCTAAACCTAAGGCTAAAGTCGAAGAACTTCCCAAGAAAGAGAAGCCCAAAGTCGAAAAGAAGGCTGTGGTAGAAAAGAAAGAAGTCAAGCCCAAAGTTGAGAAGGTTACAGTGGAAAAGGTTGAAAAGGTCGAAAAGAAGAAAGAAACCAAACCGAAAGCCAAACCTGCTGATAAACCCAAAGAATCTAAAGGCACCCCCGTGGCTAAGAAGTCGACGGCCACGAAAGCAGGTTCTTCGCAACCAGTGGCGATTAAAAAGCCCGCCAAAGTCATTGCCGCCGCCGCCGCTGCTGCTGCAGTGGCCGCTGGCGCCGTGTCTGCGCTTGCGCAGCCTGACGATACCCCGGAAGTCGTAGAGGAAGCCATCGTGGCTGCGCAAGCCGCCCCGGCTGCTGCAGCAGCGCCCAAGGCGACCGAAACGGACGTTATTTCTACCACTGCTGTCCTCGATGACTTTGCTGCCGCGATCGAGGATCAGATTTTGGGCGCGACCATTCTTGGGGGAGCGGTGGAACAAGTCCAATGCGTCCAAGAAGAACGCGAAGCCCAAGAAGCTGATATTGAAATCCTAGAGGACAAATTGACCTCCGAAGATGTCGATGAACGTGAAGACCCAGCTGAGGTTCAAGTCCAAGAGGATAAGTTGGCCTCTGAAAATGCCGAAGAAGAAGAAGCTGAAGCCAAATTGGAAGTTGAAGAAGCTGAGGTTGAAGCTGAAACTGAAGAAGCTTTAGCCACTGCTGAAGACGCGGACGACGAACTAGAACTAGAAGCTGAAATCGAAACAGATGACATTAAAGTTGCCGCCGAAGAGGGTGACGATGAGGCAGAAGAGGCGGAAGGCGAAAAGACGGACGAAGTCGCGGTTGAAGATGAAGAAGAAGTTCTGGAGACTGAAGTCACCGAAGAAACAGGTGAAGAGGAAGAAACCGAGGTCGAAATCGAAGAAAAGACGGATGTTAACAAAGACGGTGACATCACCAAAGCGGAAGACGTGGACGTGGAAGACGCGAAAGAAGACGAAGGTATGGTGGAAGACGACGTTGAAGATCGGGAGACGGAAGCTGAAGTGGAGGAATTGAGCGGCAAGGAAACCGACTTCGATGTTGATAAAGATCGTGACGAAGCTGAAGAAGGCGAAGTTGAAGAAAATGAAGTCGAAGGTGAAGAAAGGGAACACGACGAATCAGCTGCTCTTGAAGACGACGAAGAAAAAGGAGACGACGAGAAAGAACTCGGGGAAGAAGAACCAGTTGTGGAAAAAGTCCAGGTAGCCCTCGAGTCCCAACCGCAAGAATCCTCCCCGGTTTCAGACGAAGGCGTCGACATGAAAGAAGAAGTTGAGGTCGTCGAGCCTCCAGTTATGAAACTCGATCTCCTGTCTAAAGTTGAAGAGGCCGTCTTGGACTTGAAAGAAGTGCTTGATGACGCTCTCGAAAAGAAGAAACACCAAGAGCCTGAGGCTCTCGAAGTGACTCTAGTTGAGTCTGAAAAATCCCCCAAAGCTGCCTCCGAAGCTGCGTCACCGATTCCTACTCAAGATGAGCCAGAATCGTCTGTAGTAGCAGAAGTAGCTGCTAAATCCCCTGAAATCAGTTTACCAAGCACTCCCGCGCCCGAGGCTGAACTACCAACTGAAGTAGTCACGGACAAATCTGCTGAATTGTCTCCACGAATCGATGAGCAACAAAAGATCGCGACTGAACAGTCCCCTCTTTCCTCCCCGCAACCAGAAGGTGAAGAAAAATCTGATTCCCAGAGCGAAAAGCACTTGGAACTTGCGTCCGAAATCTCTGAAGAAGTTACGATGCAGAAGTCACCAGCTGACTTGGAAGCAGTGTCCTCTAAAACCGAAACTCCTGAACTAGACGCTGAAAGTGTAGAATCACTTCAAGCGGAATCACCCATTCTAAACGCAGAAGTCAGCACTGATCATAAGCTGGCATCTCCTAAATCTCTGGACGTACTGTCGCAAGAAGGATCTCCTAAGATCGAAGAAACGGTTGTTGATTCCCAAGACGAAGATATTGTGGATGACGCACATAAAACTCAAGAAAAAGAAGATCACGAATCAGTTGTTGAAGATCAAGCTAAAGAAGACGTTTCTGTCGAATCGTCCGAACAAGATCACATTCTTGAAGCTCCCGTTGTTGAAACTGAAATTCTATCTTCCCCGATTCCCAAAGAAGTCCCAGCAGAATCAGACAACCACGAAATCGAAGTAGAATCCCCAGTCAAGGAAGAATCACTTGCCCGCGAAAAAACTGTACCCAGTCAAAGTGAACTGATTTCTGCGGTGGAAACGGAACCGCAATCGGATGATATCGAAGTCCTATCCGAATCCGAAGAGGCTTCTCCTCTGGAATCGGGAGCGCACGTGCTTGCCCAAGATAAAATCGTGCAAGAAATCTTAGCAGCACCTGAAGATTATTCCGTTGCTCCGCAAAAACATGCCCAAGACTTGCCAGACTTAGTTAGTAGCCCTAAATCCCCTGCGCAAGAGCAAGAATCATTCAGCTCGTCCAAATTAGATCAAGAATCTCCTAAAATCGACGAAACTCCGGTAGAAAAACCGTTTCACAAAGGATCTGCACCCCATAGCAAAGTAGAATCACCTGAGGAAGAAATCGTTGAAGAAATTTTCGAAGCGCAGATCATTACCAAAGCTAAAGCTGAACTTCCAGTTGATAAAACACCTTCGCCCAGCTTTGAAGCCGTTGGGAAGCCAGCGTCTGTCTTGAAATCCCAACCAGAATCTCCTGCACAGGAAGAAATTCTGGAAGAAATCATCGAAGCTCATGTTGTCGCCAAGAAAACAGAACCTCTGGAAGAGCCGGAGGAAATCATCGAAGAAGTCGTTCAAGCCCACAGCGCTGTTAAGGACGCAAGCGCCCCAGAACTACCCTTGAGTCGCCATGCAGAAATGGAAGAATTAGAAGTGGTTGAAGAAATCGTCCAAGCAAAGACCACCGCTCCCGTTTCTTCCGGCTTTTCGACTTCTTCCTTTTTCGGAGGCTTATTTGGCAAGAAATCAGCCCCACCACCAGCTCCTGCTCCTGTGGTTGCTGCTCCTGTGGTTGCTGCCCCTGCGCCCGCCAAATCAGACTTCAGCTTTGGTTTCGGCGGAATCGCGAAATCGTTCGACAAACAAATCTCCCAAGTCCAATCTTCTCTGCAAAGCTCGTTGGACTCCATCAAAACTTCAGCTATTGAGAGTGCGCAGGTGGTGCAAACCGCAGCTGAACGCCAGGTAGCCACCAAGATCGAAGAAGCGATTCAGGGAGTTCAACAACAAGCCCAACAGGCCGATCAGAAAATTGCTGCTGTAACGACTGATGTCAAAGACAGTATTGCTACTTCTATTACTGAAGCGATCCAAGGTACCAAATCGGTGGTTGATGAGAAAGTTCAAGCTGCCCATCAAGTGCAAACTGATATCGAAACCCAGGTCCAAGCTACAATCGCCAAAGTCGCTGATTCAGTACAAGGTAAGATCGATTCCATCACCCAATTGGCCTCCTCCGCTGAGCAGGAAGTGGATGAGACGGTCCAAGCGGCTCAAACCACTTTCCAAAGCCAGGCTGAAGTAGCCAAATCGACCTTGGAGAAATTGGAAGCTGATTTCAATGATTCTCTCGGCGACATCGAGTCTCAGATTGAAGCTGTTGAGGCAAAAATCACCGAAACTGTCGCCAAAACGGCTGCCGCAGCAGAGGATAAAATTAAAGACTCGACCGCTCGCGTCCGTGGCGATTTTGACGATTTGGAAGCCCAGATTGAGTCCAAGGTGGATCTGGCTAAAACTGAGCTAGAAACCATTCAAAAATCTACCGAGTCGCGTATTGCAGAGCTCCAAGATGATATTGAAAGTGGGGTTGTGTCTACAGTGGACCAAACTAAAATAGAACTCGAAGTAATTCAGAAATCGGGCAAATCGAAGGTCGAAGAGGTCGTAGATGAGCTCGAGAGTCAAATCGAGACTTTGGAATCGCAGAAAGAACATTTGGCTTCTGCGGTCGAGTCAATTGCCCAAGAAATCCAAGACGAGGAAACTCTTATTTCTGAACAAGCTATGGATGTCACAAAGTCAATCAAAGAATCTAGCCACGCGCAAATCGAATCAGTACAGATTTCCCAATCCGTGCTCGATTCCATTGAATTGCAAGTGGAAGAAACTGCTGAAGTCGTCAGCGATAAAATCACCGATTTACAAACTGACGTTCAACAGCATACACAACGATTCGAAGAATCAGCTACGGAGATCAAATCAAGCGTTATTGATTCAATTCAAGCCAAAATGGATGAGGCTGATGACGAGCTAAATGAAATCGAAGCTTCGTTCGATTCGCAAGTAAAACAGACGGTGGATGCTGCTCGCGATTTGTCTGATTCCCTTTACGATTCTGCCGAAAAAGTTCAAGAAGAAATTACTTCCTCGAGCGCGGAAATTGAATCACGCGCTGTCGAGGTCAAAGAGAACCTGAAGGACGAATTGCAAGAATCTTTGGCGTCCGCTGAAACCGTTTCTGATTCGCTATCTAAAGCTGCTTCCGCGGTTAAAGATTTCGTTGAATCCACTCTAGAATCGGTAGATGACAAAATGCAATTATCTGCAGAAAAAATCACAAAACAGGTAGAAGAATCTGTCGATTCTCAAGTGGAAAACATACAAGAAGCGGTCGAAGACGTGAAAGAATCACTTGCGTCTCACGCTGATGAAGAAATTACCAAAATCCAAGATCAAACACAAGGTGTTATCGATCAATTGTCCCCAAAAGCATCCGAATTGCGACAAAAGACGCCTGAGCTTCATGAACTGACCGAATCTGTTATCGAGGCCGCTGTTGATGTCATCGAAGCAGGAGATTCGAACTTGCAAAACAGGTTATCCGATGTTTCTCCATTAGTCGAAAAGACCAGCGCCGTTTTGGCGGAAAAAGCTATCATCGTCGCTGAACAAGTCATTGATTCGGTCATTGATGAAGCATCGTCGGTTGCAGAAGCCGTCAAAGATCAGATCAAAGATTCGGCACATGAAAGTGCTGATTTAACTCCAGAACATTTGGAAGAACCGTTGAATCCAGCTAAATCCTCGACTTCCTCCGCCGTAGAATCGCCTTCCCAGGAACTGAAAGGTGAACCGGAATCACCTTTGGAAGCTTCTGAACTGTCCGATGTCCGTGATTCCTTGGTAAATTCTAAGCCCAAGACTCTAGGACTAGAAACTGTACACGCCCTCGAATCTGAAGCTAAAACTCCGGAAATCGAAGAGGAAATCCCAAGTCCTTACAAAGATGTTCCAGAATCACAAGAACTTCAATCTGGTACTCAACCTACTACTTCTGCTCTCCAAACACCACACGAAAGTGAGTCCCAAATCGCCAGCGAGAGTCCCAGTTCCCTTCCTAGTCATGATCTAGCTCCTGAATCCTTTGTTGTACGTACTGAATCTCACGATTCTCTACTCCAAGCAACAAAAGAAAGTGACTCCCGCAAAATCAGCGAGTCATCTGATATCCAAACCACCAGTCAAATTCCAAGTCCGCTTGACAAGGAAACTGTTGTACATTCGTTCGAATCGACACCGGATTCATGTAAATCGGATAAATCTCCCAAAGAAGTAGACTCTCACAAGTCCCCGAGTCCGGTTCCTGACGGGCATACCGGCGCCGAATCCCTCGCGTTAAGCGCTGAACACGATTTTCATGATTCCCAAATCGAACCCACCCAAGAGTTTGAATTTTGTAAAGTTAGCCAATCCGCAAGCTCCCAAGCTCTAAGTAAAACTCCGAGCCCGATTCCTAGCGGTGATCATGATCACGATTGTGCAGTCAGTACAATTGAAGAGCCCGAATCTCGCAAGCTAAGCGAATCGGAATGCTCTCACCCTCTCGCTAAGTCTACCAGTCCCATTTGCAGCAAGGAGCTCAGTATGGAACACCTGCAACTCGATTCAGAGGTAACGAGTGACTCTCGCAGAGTCAGTGAATCGGAGAGTGTGCTTGATGGCAGCCATACCCTTAGCCCTCTTCCTATTAAAGAATCCGGCTTAGAATCCTTGGAATCCATCGAAAATGCACTTCGTGATTCTTCCTCTAAAACTCCACAAGACAGCGATTCAATTAAACTTGGTGAATCGGCACTCTCGCAAGCTGCTAGCAAGTCCCCAAGCCCTTGCAAAGAACCAGAATTCGTCGCTGATTCCCAAGTTCAAGCATTGCATGCTGTTGATTCTCGTAAACTAAGCGAATCGGAGAGTCTGCACGCTTTCAGCAAATCTCCGAGCCCTAGTCCAAGCAAAGAGCTGCTATCTTTAGAATCACAAGCGGAAGATCACGACTCTGCTTTTGAAACTTGTAGAGCTACGGATTCCCGCAAAGTTAGTGAATCAGAGAGCATTATTGCGGTAACTAAATCTCCAAGCCCTCTTCCCATCCAAGAGGTCGTTTTAGAATCGCTTCAATTACAAGATTCGCAAGCCAAACCATCGAGTGGAACCGGCTCTCGAAAAGTCAGCGAGTCTGACAGTTTAACTGCCACGAGCAAGTCCCCAAGTCCTCTTCCTAGCAGGGAAATCGTCCATGCTTTGCCTGAGTCCCATGGATTTGAACTTGAATTACCGAAATCTCCCGATTCTCGCAAAATTAGTGAATCTGACAGCATACCAGCTACCAGCAAGTCTCCAAGTCCACTACCTAGTAAGGAAGTTCTCCCAGAATCGCCAGAATCTCACAAATCTGAATTGCCCACACCAAAAGAAGACGATTCTCTTAAAACCACTGAATCGGACAGCCTAACTGCAGCCAGCAAGTCCCCAAGTCCTCTTCCTAGCAAAGAAATCGTCCCCGATTTGCCTGAGTCCCATGAACTTGAAACACCTAAATCTCCCGATTCTCGCAAAATTAGTGAATCTGACAGCATACCAGCTACCAGCAAGTCTCCAAGTCCATTACCTAGTAAGGACGTTCTCCCAGAATCGCCAAAATCTCACAAGTCTGAATTGCCAACACCAAAAGAAGCCGATTCTCCTAAAATCACTGAATCGGACAGCCTAACTGCAGCCAGCAAGTCCCCAAGCCCACTTCCTAGCAAGGAAATCGTCGAAGAGTCTCAAGATTCCCATGACTCTGAACTCGAAGTACCACAAGAGAAGTCATCTCCGAAGATCAGTGAATCTGAGAGCTTACTTGTCAGCAAGGCCCCGAGTCCACTTCCTAGCACTGAGTTAGCACTAGAATCGCAAGTATCCCATGAATCTGAACTAAAGACGTTGCAAGATGTCGACACTTGCATTCTCGGTGAATCAGACAGCTTGCCTGCAGCCGATATCATCCCAAGTCCTCTTTCAAGCCAGGACGTGGTCATGAAGTCGCTGGATTCGGAAGAAAATACATCCAAAGATCATGAGTCTCGCCAAATCAGCGATTCCGGGAGCTTAGCTGATCTAAAATCTACAGGCCTTCCTAACAAGGAAATTGCCCTAGAGCCCCCCAAACCCGAGATCGAAGCATCAAAAGAACCTGATTCCCGTAAACTAAGTGAATCTGACAGCTTACATGCCGATAAGTCTCCAAGCCCGATTGCAACCAAGGATTTTGTCTTGGAATCTCCAGTACTTGAAGAGAAACGATCAAAAGAGTCTGATTCCCGTAAAATCAGTGAATCTGAGAGCTTATTTGCCGCCGATAAATCCCCAAGTCCGATTCCAAGCAAGGAGGTGGCCTTAGAATCACTAGAATCGCATGACTCCGAACCAAAAATTTCCCAAGAAATTGACTCGTGCAGAACGAGCAAAGCGGCTAGTCTTACTCCCAGCAAGGAACTCCTCTCCCATGATTCCAAAATCAGTGATCATTGTGATGCTAGCCCCGAAGCCTTTGAGGCCATCGATTCTATCAAGATGAGCGAATCTATCGGCTCTCAAATGGTCAGAGAGACTGTTAGTCCCACCCCAGAACTTCACAAAGATCCTTCAACCGATTCCGTCCACGATTCGACCCACAAACCAGCAGACCTAGCTGATTTCGAGTCGATCGAACAACAAGTTCAACCGCAGCTTCAAGAACTGGTAGAATCCGCTCAAGAAAAGGCTTCCGCCTTGCTGATCGACTCTTCCCCGAGCCGGCCGTCTGCGGACTCCGTCCCCCTCACGCCGGAATCCAAGTTAAAAGAGATCGAAGCTGCTATTGAACTCACTGGCCGCAAACTTCTGGAGGATATTACACCTCTAGTCGGATCAGCTATTTCCCCACCAGTTTCACCCATGGAGAAGGAAATCGTGACCATCCCCTCGCCCCAACATTTCTCTCCGCCCAAACAAAGCTCCGGCTACGTGGTTCCCACTCCGGACGAAGTCGCTGACTTGCCTGTTGACGAAGACGACGAAGAGGTCAAAAAGTCCTCCATTCTATCCGCGACCACCCCGGAAACGAGCCGCGCCGTCTCCCCAACGATTGCCAGGGGAATCAAGATCGATTTCGAAGAGGATCACTTAGCCCGCCCCTTTGCACTCGCCAAGGAAATCATTGACACGTCCAGTCAAACGGACTGCACATACGTGACTTCACCTCAAACCGAAATCGTGTCGGAAGGTAAGATCCCGAGTCCGTGTGTGTCTCCGGTCCCGGACGTCAAAGTTCATGCGGCGGTTGAAGTAGAAGAAATCGACCGTGTCTCTACCCAACACCGAGAGCAGGTGATCTCCTCCGTCTCTACCCAAGAAGAAGCTGAACCTCAGAGTTTCGACAGCCAATTCTCGTCCAGAACGTACGACAAAGATTCTTCGATGATTCCCGCCTTTTCCTCCGGTCCTTCCAGTTGGGAAACCACTGACGAAACGACCCGGAAGATCGCCACCCCAACTGAAGATTCCTTCCATCAACCAGACAGCATTATCAGTGGGGCGACCGACATTGCCTCCTTTGCTGACTTCCGCGAGCCGCAAGAGCTCCCCAGCGGTCCTTCCAGTCACGAAATCGCTAGTCATGATGCCGAAATGGAGGATCAGCTGGAAATCATGGTCCAAACTACCAAAACTACTGATCTGCACTCCTCTTCAGGCCGCCCGTCTCCCTACTTGTCTTCTATGAGCTTCGACCAGCCCAAACAATCCTCTTCGTTCGAGTCCGTGAAACGATCCACTTCCACGGAGGATTTAGATAAACGATCTTTGGTTTCGGGAGATTTTGTGGCTGAAACGTTGACCGGTACCACTCATAAGGTGGTTGAAGCCATCAGCCCTATTCACCACGTACCTAAATCGGAAGATCATGATTCCGCGAGTCAATTACCGCCGTTAACACCTCGAAGCGACATTAGCTCCACGTATGAGCCAGCGGTAGAAAACTTTAACCCTTTTGTAACCCGGGACGAACGCTGGACTCACCATCCGGACGAAGAGATCGAAGAGCAGACGGAGGAACAACGCGGAAGCTCCAAAGAGGCGTGGTTTAGAACCGACCAGCTTCTTTCGCCGCACGAAAGCACGGTGATGTACGTTGAAACTAGCGAAGGTTCGCTCGGATTCCGCGGTGCTTTTTCAACGACAACGACCATCCAAGGAATCACCGCCGATGAAGACGACGAAGAGGAAGAAGCGGTGATGACCGCTACTCGGCCATGGGAACGTAGTGAATTCCATCCGGAATCACACATGGACGAAGATTGGGTTCGTCTCCGCGCGGAAGAGTACGCGGCGAGCCACCCCGAGGATTACGAGCAATATTCTGGGTACTATGAATCGGAATCGCTCGAATCGCAGCCGGAGTTGCAAGAATCGAGTAGTAAGTACACTACTCGGGTTATCGAATCTACCGACCCCCTTACAGAATCGAGAATCATTACGACCACCACGACAACAACGACCCGGACACTGTATCCTGAAGTTGACGATCATGACAATTCCGCGGTTGATGTGGCTGAGCGCCACGATTTCCAGAACGGTAACGGTCACCATTCTGAGACAACAACCTCCGTTACGGAAGAGAATCAATCGACGGCTATTAACCGTAATGGGCACCATGCTGAGGACAGGCGCGTTTCGCCGGAAGAGAAAGTAGCTAGTTGGGGTAAACCGTTGGGTTTGCCCGCCCCAGTTACCACCAATGGAGGTATGGAGCTGGAGACGGTGACCAAATCGCCGTTGAAGGACATCAAACGCAGCGCAACTCAAGCGTCTCCTCAAAAACGGTCCAAACTCGCTAATGGATCGGCGCCAGCGGGGAACACGCCCGCACCCATTTACGTCGATTTGGCGTACGTGCCACATCACGGACATCCGGATTACTGCGACGCAGACTACTTTAAGCGGATCCGAGCCAGACATTACGTGTTCAGTGGCCTGGAACCATCCCCGACTGTCTTGCAAGCCTTGCTGGATGCCAAAATGTCTTGGACCGGCGAAGACAAAGATCTAGGTAAGAATATCCCTGGGTATTATCTACTTTTAATCAAAAGTCCTCGTTAACTTTGTTATATTCTTTATAAACTTCACTTTCTTACTTTCTTATGAAAGGCTTTCGCAAAAGCCAACACGTTCTCTGGATTTAGTTACGAACGGGTGTAATGTAGCCCGGACCCGGAGTAAAAAATTACACATTGGTGTCATTTTCTAACAATGAATATTTCTTTCTTAAGCTAGTGGAGTGAAAGAAAGCGCAAGTTTCTTTGCAAGCGATTATCATCAACGAAAATTGATGAGAATCGTCAACCTCAGCTAACAATTTTAAATGTTACAGCAGATAATTTCGTAATTTAAACTTTTAAATTGTAATCTAAGCTAACCTAATGCATTTCCAATCCAACTATCAATTTTGAACTCGAGTGACACCTGTTTGTCATTGCTTTTCCGGAGAACGTTTTGCAACAATAATACTCACTAGTGTCATTTTATCTCCGGGTTAAGAAACTGGAGAACCTGTTGACAAAAGCACTAACAAACGTCAGTGCCATCTATGACTCTCTCGCACCAATAAGGTCAGGGGCACGGGAGCCTTGAATAACTTATAAGGCTTTACTTTATAGTGGAATGGAAAAATACTTTTTTCTCTTCTCAGGAAGAAAGATTAGTAGGGTATTACAGAGAAAATCAAGATGAAAAGCAGTTCCCGAAGAGGATTTAGAAATTTCGAATGTTTATCCACTTTTGCGTTTATCATCAGTAAGTTGGGTAAACGCGAAAGGGGAATTACGTTTCGTAATTAAGCTTAAAAGCTTCAAAAGGAAACTTTAATGAGTTTTCTTCAAGCGTGTTAGGTAAACGAAACTTTTAAATTGTAGTCGCTTCGTTCGTATGAGCAAACTGCTTTTTGAGTGCATTTCCTTGATAAGCTTTCTTAGAAAGCCTAGAATAGCGTGAGTAGGTTAGCGTCAAACAAAAGCTAATGTTATCAAAGCCAGAAAGAAATGGTTTCCTGTAAGAAGACTTTGGTGTATCCAGAAATGTAACCTGATGATAACTTTCTTATTATTTTTATCGTTGCAGACGTGACCATCATTCCAACATACGATTCGGATTCCTTGGGAATGTGGGTAGCCGCGCATGAAGAGCAACTGGCAGCACACCGTATTGATTTAGCCCCATCTGCCTCGCGATGCACTATCAATTTGCAAGATCACGAAACCTCCTGCTCGGCTTACCGACTCGAGTTTTAAGTGAAAATTTCCGAACTGCCCACCATTTTAGAAAACTCACCAATCTATACCACATATAAACACAAACTTACTTTTTTTTCTTGGAAAACTTGGAAATCTTGACCTCCATAGTTAGGATAGGACTATAGAGATTTTGCATTCTTTTTGCAGACAAAAGATAACTTTCAGCTAGAAGTATCCAAAAGACTTATGGTTACTTCAGACACGTAGTCATAGAAAGAATTTTAAAGCTGTAGAAAGATTTCAGACTAAATCTCGACTTCTGAGCGTTACAGAGGGCGTGGAAACTTTTAGTAATTAAAGAAAAGTGTGACATTCAAGACCTTGAGTGCTAAAAAGGGAGACGAAGAACGTTGTAGCCTTACATGAAGCTTTTTGATTCTTTTTGTTTTCTTAGTTCAAGTTCGCTCCGCCTGTGGATTGTGATTGTGTGCCCAGTGCAAACGCGCTTTTTTGAGTTGAAAAGCTTTCCTTTTTTGCACACATGGCATGGCAGATAAGCTCATTTAGCTTTTTTAACACTTTGTTGACGTTTCTAGTAGTATTTTCTGGGAATTGAAAAAAAAGGTTAAGAAACGTACGCTAAACATTTGTATCTCTTGGTGAGTTTTGCCGCACCACTTTTTTTCTCGCTACGTCCCCTAAAAAGTATTATTTTGAAAACTTCAGTGATTAAAAAAACGACACGAAAAGGCTCACGCATTGTGGTGGCAGTTTTTATTACGGGTAGTTTTTATTTATTTTTTTCCCTATCGGAAGCGTGATAAATTGTCACTTTATTTTGCAACATTCCCGGGGTTTTAAGAATAAATTGGGGGTTTTTTTTAGAGAAAACAATTAGGAATTTATTGATTATTCGAAAGTAGGGCTGCCGGTGCTAAGTGTTGTGTTCGAGTCAGGCCTTACGACAGGGTATGTGATAGTCAATGCGTGAGCAAACAAGTTTCCAGACGCGGGCTTACGATAATTAAACGAACGAAGAGACTTATAAACTAAACTAAGCTAGTTAACTGAAACTATTGTCTTACCATCGACTAAAGTAAATGTCATGTGATACAATTCCAGCTTCGAGGGGAAAGGGGGAGGAGACAGAAAACGCCGCTGGGTCTAAGCCAGGCGGTTAGGGGCGGGGTAATGAGATACCAAAGGTTAACCGTAACTTTTAGAGTAAGAAAATGAAAGCTTGAGAAGTTAGGAAGAGGAAATTAGGACAAAAAAATCTAGGCTCTTGACTTGGCTTTTTTTGCGTCTTAACTTGTTCCAAGATTTCCAAACTCCCCTTAAATAACCATGTATTAATCACTGCTATAACTTAACTATTTTCCCTTTCCTTTTCTTATAACCAAAAAATTATACGCCTGCACTTTTAGTTACGCTATAACACTTTATTTGTGTCGTCATCAATGGTTCAATGATTCCTTGTTTAAAAAGTATGTCTAGGTTTCAATTCTTTTACATTTTTCATTTCCAACATTTCTGGGGTTCTTTGGCGTTAGAAAAAAGGTTCCAGATGTCGCAAAGTGTACCCTTTTGCGCTGCCAGATGGCGATATTGTTTGTTGCTTCCGCTAAAAAAGCGCGCGCCTGTCCCAGTTCTATATTATAAACCCAAAGGCAAAACAAGTGTTGTGTTTTTGTCCTTTGGACTTCATGTACTACCCAAGCAGATTTTAATTATGGTTAGGCGAAACTTTGTGAAGCCCAATAAAAATGAAGTTGAAAATCAAAATATGCTCAAACGTCAAAGTAATACTTATTTACTAAACTTATAATATTGTAGACATTATGACTTCACAGGTGCTTCGTTTTGATACTCAACTTATCGCTGCGTCATTGTTGACGTAGAATAAAAATTGAATTGTTTTAGGTAGTTGGTATAACACCTTACTCCGTATTATGAGCTGAGCAGACTACGTGGGTCGCAAACAAAACTCCGCGCCTTATTTCCAACATCGTGCTATTTAAGTTAACTATGGCTTGACGCATTCTTATTGCAGATTAAGGTAACTTCAATTTCCTTGAATGTTGAATGTGAATTCAACCACAGTAGGTTTTACGGTATGATAACAAGGGTATATCTTTCACTACAAAGGTTTTGGACCGGTTTTCGAAGTGCCAAGAGTAGATTCAGGTAAAAGGCCAGAATACCAAAGGGTACTGTGTACGTTTGCAAGCCTCCCAGTGCAGTTAAAAAAGGTCACGACGATTAACAAAGCGCAAATGCAGGTCGGACCTTACGGCAGTCCCAAACTCCCCAGAGTACGCTAAAAAAGGAGGCAAATCCCCCGTTCTATTCTCTTCTTGAACCCTTTTTCTAGCAGATTAGTAATGCCTACCTCGGGGGGCATGAGCAAGTCTGTGAATTCCATCCCTCGTATATTCCTTCACCCCCGCACATCCTCTTGAGACCGAGCAAGTAGGTCCTAAAACCTTTACGTTGGAAGATATCCTTGTTGTCATACTATGAAACCTAAATACTGTTGAATTGACCTTGGGTCCCAAATACTTTATGTATATTTAGCTGAATCTCTCTTGGGCTACGGGATCCCAACAGGCATCCTATTAACGGTGAAGCCGTTGCTACATTATTTTTAGCAAAGTACAGAAAGTACCCGGCTTAGGGAATTACATAGTTTGTATCTAATTCATTTTCATTTACTATTATTGTTTAACGCTAATGCGAAATGCTTATTTTAAGGGTCTGAAAGCATTACTCATTATCTATTGATTTTGCAGTATAGCTGTTTTTGTTTCAAGGTTGGGTTACCTAGGCTATGGGACGCTAATGCCCATTAAATATTAACGGAACTCAGCTTAACCCAGAAGGGGAATAGTTGATGGAGTCCAGACAACATAGTTAAACATGTCACAGTTAAACATTTCCTGCCAAAAAGTCCATTCGAACGGCAAAAAATTGACGTTTTCACATGTGCACATTTGGGAAATTATTTTTTTACAAGTTTTTGGGCAGAAATATTTCTTCAGGTTCAGCTGTTAATCTTGCGCATAATATTAGCTAGGAATAGAAGAGATAATTTATTAAGCAATAGTGTAAGTTGTAGGCCGTCTCTCGAGTTCTCCAGGTTGATAAACCGGAAGCTCTGAAACAGTGCGTTATAACCATCTTTTGTCGTATTTCGGCCGCAATACCTCATTTCTTCTGGAGTTTAGTGGCTCCACATAGTGCCAACAATGACAGACAGTGAAGCTAGATTCCAACAAAACTTTCGAATTTTCAGAGCATTATTTACATGCATTTCCGAATGTTTAAGGCCGAGAAGACCGATTAGGGTTTTAATCCAAATTGGTTATTTTTTGTATTTACATGAACAAAACTTTTCCCGAAGTGAAGAAATATTAATATGGAAAATAAGTATTCGAAAAGAGTAAGACACATGTATTGTTTAATAATGAATAACCGTGTTTAGTAACAGTTCAATAAGAAGCTAATGTATTTTTTTCAGGTCCAATCCAAGGAAACTTTCTTTTCATTTACTATAAGAAAGTTGGTACGTCGTATGACGTTTACGCGCAAAAACGGGGTTACTTTCCGGAACATAGCAATAAGGGGGCGAGGCCGAATAGAACAATGCGAGATCAACGCTGGAATATGAAGACAAGCGCGTTGCTTTTTCTTTTTTTTTAACCAAAAAGAAAGAAAGAAGTTTTAGCGTTTGGAATGTGTTGTTGTGGCCCTCCAACCATAGTTGTCAGTTAATCTAAAAAGAACTCCACATTTTTTATTTATTTTTTGCCCTTCAGGATTATTCGTTTCTTTCTCGTTTCTCCTTTACAGATCGCTATATTGTATTTGGTTACATGAGAAGCTCCCGTGAACGTGGAGTGTTTTTTAGGAGAGGCCATGAAATTGTTTTGCAAGCGAGATATCTTTTATGTTTGAAGAACGTATGTATCAAGCAGCTTCAGTCTGCTCTATCTTCATTCCCTTAGTTTGTGCCACTCAGCAATCTGGCGACGTGGCGAGTTCAGGACCTCGTTCCAGTGATGCAAAGCTGAGCCAGTCGTTTTGACCCCGCCCAGTTCTAGTCTGCCAATCACCTGCAAGGAGAACAAAAGAAAGAAACCGTAAAAAAGTGAATATGTAGTGTGGGTACACGTATATGTTGGGTTTCCCGTCCAACATCCTTAGCCTTAACGAGCGTAGTCACGGAGACACGAACAAAAGAGAAGAGTAATGATATCATGTTCTTTTGGGCTTTACCAGCCCCCTAAGTGTCCAAAAACCCATACACCGTCCATTGCAATCCGGGGTAAAATTGGACAGAGAAAGCGCAGCATATAACTTATACACAGCATGTGTATGAGTTTTTCTCTGGGTGAAATTTTAGCTGTCGAGTTTTCGGAGCTGGTAGGACCGTGTCAACCGCGAATTGCGTGTTGAAATTCATGAGAGCTGCGAACAAAATTTCGTATTCGCTCTATCCAAGCGTCCCATTCGTAGTTTTGAATTAAACGCTGTTCGCTCCTTTTCCTGCAGGACGCGGGTCTCATCGCCTGAAACAGTGAAACTGAACAGCGTGGAGCGCGTCCGATCCCATCAAAGTTTTAAAAGTAGCCAAGTTTTGAAAGTCAGCATTCTACGTATATGTTAAATTTTTGTGAGAGAAATGTCTTAGGTAAGTTTAATATAGAACAAGAATTTCTACCAAAATGTGTGCTCAGGAATATAAACAAATATTTACTCTATTTATTTTGCTAAGGATAAGTTTTCCATTACGCAAATGAGTCTGTGAATTGAGAACAAAAACAAAACAAAATCTTGTCTCGAACTGTTGATCTAAGCTCGAAGTCTAGAGTTCTCCGGAAATAAAGCATTTTACTAAATGGTTACTTCGAAAATAACGTAGAAAAAGTTCCCGGAAGTTAGAGTGTTGGGAGAAATCGTTTTGGAACTTGGCCCAACAGGAAATGAGAAAGAGAGCGAAGAAAGAGTTCATTAACATACTGTACCTCGTTTTTAGTGACCCGATCCCAATCTAAGACGAGGAACTCCAAGCTGAGATTGTCAAGTCCTTCAGCACCAGCTGGCACGTCAAAAACAAAGGATTCGTTGAATACCGGATTGAGCGTCCTCTTCTTGACATGCGTTTTTTTCTTGGCAATACGTTGCCCGTTATGGAGCAAGTAGATCTTTACGTACGGGTCTAGCAACAGAAGATAAGGTATTAATCCTTTATTTTATTAACTAACCCACAAAAATCCTAAGTCTCCCATAGTAGCTTAGGATTGCACAAGCTATAAACATGTTACGGGCCAATTCGGGTCCATACAATTTTGGGTTAGTTATACATAACGTATAAAGCGCTGCAAATTTATTTGTAAAAAATCTTTGACAGTAGTGTAGATATTGATACATAATACTGTTAGGCAAGATAAGCTCAACGTCTAATGCAAAACTCTTTCCCGTATGGATGAAAAAAGCCAAAATGGGTAAATTTAGCGACAGTCATCTTCTGTCATTCAATGGTTACTTCATTGTCAAAAGTTATAGATTTATTGAAAGTTGTAAATTATCACAAACGCAGTATAGATTAGCTATCAGTCAGGATAGCGTAGTAGTTACTGTGTAGTAGCTACGTGGAGTACGTAGCTATAAAGTTAACCTGTTCGCCGTTTATGCGCAGAAGCAATGCGCGGTCATATAGACCCACGCAAAGCACTGCGCACCACCTTGTGGTAGCTTGGTTATAACAAGCAAGCTCAGCTGTACAGTACAGGTACAATTAAGATACGCGCGTTCATATACCTATGTACAAACAAATTAGTACAAGTCAAACACCCGCTGGCAGTCCACAGTGAGAAGAAATAAGCTAAGCTATTTACATAACCCTTACGTACTGTACGTCTTAGAGGGGTTAGGAACCAATTCGAGAACTAATTGTTACCATGTCAGCTTCGTCTTAGTTTCGGGACCCCTGGATTTAAGGCTAATGAGCTATGTGATTAGAGCCTTCTTAACGTTACTGACTGCAAAAGCACCTGAGTTCTTGACTAACGTTAGACATCACCGTACTCAGTTTGATGGTACCATTTTGAGTCATAACTTATGATCCTTGATCAGTGTAACTTTTCATGTACCTGCAAGTCCTGTGATGTCCATGCGAGGAATATTCCTAGCTTTCAATATAACTGCAGTCAAGCGGGAGGCTTGTGGCTGGTAACACAAAGAAACCAGTAATTCGCCACGCCCTTGGCTTCTCATCTAAGTCAAATAGGAAACAATAAAAGAAATCGTCTCGAGATGAGAATTTTTTTTAATAAAAATCAGCCATCTAAATGTGTTACTTTAAGACTGCGAGGAGCAATATCCCGGCATAAAATGGCGAGCGAAGTTGTAGAAGTCGTTGATGTTGGCGTTGCTGGAGATGCTTCTCCATTACCGTTGGTTACTTGCTCAATTTCTTCCAACGCTGTCGTTACCGGCAGCATCACTTCTCCAATAACGTCGTCTCGGGAGTAGCGATCAAAACTGAGTACAGCAAAGTGAAGCGTCAAACTCTGCCATCAAAACAGAGACAAAAAAGTATTATCAGTTCAACTTTTCCGCTTCAATATTGCTACGCCAAAAATTTCAACAATTACCCCCCCTCAAAAAAAGGGGGAAAAAAGAAAAGCTGCCTAGTACGTCTTTCTTCACGTAGTAATTAAAAACCTTTTGTGAAGAAATACGAATTACACTCACCGCCAGTTGATTCACAGCGATACCATAGAAGGTAAAATCTTCGTCGTACACTGGATTGAGGGTACGACGCAATACCCGAGTCTTGACTTTATGTTGTTTGTCAGGCAGTAATTGCAGTTTGACGTACGGGTCGCTAGTACCAGCTCCTGAATCACGTATGGGTAATCCGGCACATTTGACCACCGTCACCATCAACGTATTCTTCTCTCCGTTATGTCTAAAGCAGAAAAGGAGAAGGATGAGATATATTGCCAGAAATTCTTCCAGGCCGTAAATCTTTTCCTCAACATATTATTCATGGACTATGAGGCTCTATTGAAGCTTCATCGAGGCAGAATAAGAGTCCCCTAACAGAACTCCCTTTGTGTGTCCCTCCACCTTTTCTTCCTCCTCAAAAGCGCTCAAAGCGAAGTCTTTCAATTTCGACTGGTAAAATGAGAATCGATGTTGTCTGCGGGCGGAACCGTCCAATCCCTCGCAACTATTACTGCCAGTAATGAACCATTTCCTGCTTCCGTCTTCAAAAAAAAATAATCAAAAGGATCCCAGCGTCACGCAGCATGTGCTTAAACCTAGCTTGGGGCTTTTTCGGGTGGTACGTGGTACATTTCTGCCAATAAGCCGAAATTCTGGGAATTCGGAGCCGGAATAACATAACGGAGTCGATTGTATTGACCGCACATTTGAGTTCGTTGTGGGACAAGAAAATAGCTTTCAACTCGCTTTAGAATATCAGAGCTCTCTCTCTTTGAATTCCTAAGTAGTAATATAGTGCCTGGTAGGAAGAAATACATGTGAAAGAAAGGAGATTGGAACTCAGTCAAGTTCCTTTTCCGGACAATATCGACAGAAGCTCGATATTACGAAAGAACGCAAAGTCTCCGGGGTGACAAAAGGTGTAATTGCTGCGGATTCCGCCAGCAAATAAAAGGAAGAAATGTATACTCGGAAGTATTGCCTATAAATACCTGACTTTGAAGAAGAGTTTCCCCAGTTTATTGGCGCCATCCCCAGCTCCTTTGCTGTCTTTCGTATCTCCATGAGTGGTATTGCTGATGTTGCTGCAGACAACGCCCATCCCAGTCAATTCTGCCAGGCAGTGCTCCTTAACGACGGCCAAGTCAGTGGGAGACTTCTTTTTCTCGCATTCCAAGGCGAAACGAATGCTGCTCTCGCTGCGGAAGTCATCGGGGTGGTACGGACTCGCTGACGAAGAAGGAGAGCGGATTCCCAGCGGCGTACGTCGACTACCAGGTGTAGGGGCGGGGCTAGTACTGGTCTCCCCAACCGGGGCTTCATATGTAGGCGTTAACTGGTTCGGCGTGGGACCTACAAGTTTTGTTTCCAGAAGTTACGAGTTAATATAACCGACATTTCTTTCCATTGACTTCGACATTTCTTTCCAATGAACTTTAGTTGAGATAAAATGACGCCGTCCCAGATATTTCTCATAAAAACCAAAGCATCAATTCGATCTGCTCTTGTCAGTACAGCACTTCCTCTCTTGTCTATCCCAAGCGAATCTGAAACGTGTCACTAAGAACTCTTTTGACTTAAAGAATCACTCATATAGATCACTTATATAGATCGACGAGTCTGCCAAAGGCAATATTTCTGCTTAAATGTTCAAACTTCCGAACGATTGCAAGCTTTTCTTTTTGGGGTTAGTTCGTTGATGGATGCCACGGTGCAAGACATTTAGTAAGCTTGTGGTAGACAAGATAAGAAGAAACTGAGCTGAGCTCGGCGGAACTCGGCGGAAAACAAATGAAAAAGAATCTTCAGGGTGGGTTCATAAATCGTGCCATCGGCTCGTACCTTTGGCTATACACACTCGCTGGACTGGACAGTGGACCTTTATTTACGTGTTCGGAAACAAAATAAAGGGATAGGAAAGGAGAGAAAAGAGCAGCATAGCAACCGAAGGGTTTCGGTCTCGCTCTTGACCGAATCCTTGTCCCACCGGGTTGCTATTATGCCCGGGAGGCTTGTGAGGGTTGAGAATCGGGCGGGATAAAGCAAGACGGGATGGGAAAATTGTCTTGGACAGGCCATTATCGCTGTGTTCACTCGGTCCTCAAGCATGAAAAAGGCACGGAAGTAATGTACTTTTACCGCCTTATTTGCTACTCGAATAAAAAAGAGGGATGAGGGAAAGATTTGATGTAACCCCAGGCAACAATCTGCTATTTTTTCAACAAGAGAATAAAGCTTAACCGGCTAAGCCCTTCTTTTCTGTTATTAAATCAATTTTTCATGATGAAGAAAATTTTGAAATGTATTTTCTGGTTGGGGCACACGTTACCTTGCTGTGGACTAGGGGTCTTGGTGGCCGCCCCGGGCGGTGTTTTAGCTCCCGTAGGGCTGGGAGACTTCTTGAGGTAGTAAGGTGGGCCGCCGGATGACTGTGGAGGCCGCACAGCAGTGGGTCGACGGACCGGCAGCGGGCGGCCTTCAGAGACGCGTAATTTCTTATTGCGGTCCCTCTTACCCCGGACGCATAAGCAGCTCACAGCTAACGCGGTCGTAAGCAACAGTAATCCCCCCAGGCAGATCCCTACCAATGCTGGAGTGCTCACTATAATAACATCAAGACCAAATAGAAACATTTTAGAAATCCCTTTTCACTTAAAATGCGGACACTTTATGGTTTTAAAGTATTTCATTTTAACTTGTCATTCTTCACGTTTCACCTTTAGCATTAATTACGATTTGGCAAAACGATTCACTCGATTCAGTGCGATTCGCTTCGCAGCTATATGTCTACGAATCGATTATCGCAAAGAGATTTTCACACAACTTTTGACAGATGATTCCCTTCATTAATGCCACAGAAATAATTACTGGAATCGATTTCATAAGAGCTTTTTTGGGGGGAGGGGGGCTGTATTCTTGACCTTTGAACTGCACTTACCAGCAAACCTGGTGACGCTTATGAGAATTTCTAAAACCATTGTATTGCTAAAGGCTTCGATTGTACTGTCATGATTATCGTTTGGCGAATAATCCGAAAAGTATTTCGCGTTTTATTTCTAACTTGGCGGAATTTCTTTTGTAGGGCTGAGGTATGAACTTGATTGTGAGGGTTAAAGCACTGGGACAACTTTTGTACTATGCAATGTGGGGGAGGTACGTCATGATAGCCCGGAGGCAACTAAAGGGTCCATACTCGGGAAAGGCTTGACGGACGACTGGAAGCCTAGCTAGCGCTACCGCTATTTCTTGCTGGAGGGGTGAGTTCATAACTAGTCCACTGCGCAACCGAAAGTGTTTTATAACAAGGGCAGAAGAAACCCAAATCGGGTTCGGGTGGACGACAACCGCCATCAACAACTGAGTCATGAAAATGGGAAGCCACCGGTGTGTTTGACGAGTGGCTTTTCGCTTGCCTCGTGGAAGGAAAGTAACGTATTTTCTGCCCTTTATGATCCCTTCCAAATGCAATTAGACAGACGCGGAGAAGTGTGGTGGCAGCCTCATACATCATACTTTTCCATTGGGAGATTGAACTTTTGCTTGTGTTTCTGGCGCCCTCTTTTGATCATTCCCCAAGGGTGCCAGGAGTGCTACAGCAAACTTACATGACCAAACATATCACCCTCGAAGCTCCGACTGCATTTCCCCATACTCGACAAAAAAACACTGGACGGTCTCGAGTCTTTTAGCTATTAACAATTAAAGCTGATAATTATTCTTGGAAGATCGTACGAAAGTAAAGAGTTCGCCCGGAGGCACTTGGGGAATTCCACATGAAAGCAATAAGGAAAAGAGCGGTTCAGGAGCCTGAGAGAGGAATTGTTGCATTGTTCTGGGAAAATTTTTAGGCTGAAAAGGGTAGTCGTGTGCATGTTTGAAGCTTATTGTGTCCTGTAAAAGGGTTTCTGACGGTATGGAAACTTGGCACACGATAAGATCGCGTGCAGTGTGGTGTCATGCTGTGCTCCTTGTGTGAGGTAAGCACTTTTCTATGGATCTTAGCACACACACGGCGGCTTGTCTCTGCCAGGAACTGGTCCATCGATCAGGTAAAAAAATAGGTCGATTTCTGGGTGAAACAGACAAAAAAATAATACTCGACAGCAACATAAGAAGGATGAAGGATTTAGTTAAGCGAGAAAGGCTGTTTCAAGTGCAAACTGAGAGAATTTGACCAGCCTAAAGTTTTGTAAATATACGCATATATCAACGGAACAGGCCGCGCGATTCTCATGGTGATTAACTTTCAAATCCGCGAGTAACGGCCGCCTGGAGAGGGTACTAGGAAAATGCATCCGTTAAAAAGTTGTAAAACTCCTATTTTCAGGTTAAATGTAACCTTACACGGGGCATATAAGGGACGTATATTAGCATAAAAGGTTTTTAGCACGTCAAGGTTTTTCTCCCATGATGGGATTAGCGAGGTAAGATGCATTCTCCCTGTCCCCCCCCCCCCCCTTCCCCTTTGTAATCAATGTTCATCATGCTTTTCAGTCAAGGGTTGTTAGCGCCATCTACTTAACGCGCCCTCAACTCCCTAAATTCGATTTTCATACAGATTGTGAGTAAATTGCATTTACTATATTAAATATACCATAATAACATAATGCTAATGCAAACGCAAAAATTAAATAAATATGAAAATAAATACGCAATGCAAAAATTATTTTTTTAACGCAATAATTTAGACAGTTCAAATACAAAAACTTTCCACCCCCTGATATTTACGACTATTCAAGAAATACTACGTAAATATAAAATAATACGGTAGGGATGAGGTAATACCTTTGGGAATAACAAAAAGACTTTTGTACGGCCGTGACTAAAACTAGTTTTTACACTCCTCATGTGGTTCCAGAAAAAGGGTTGCCGAAGCTTCTCTTACAGTTTTTTTTTTTTTGCTATATTTATGCTACAAGACCCTTGTCAAGTAGTCAACTTTTGGCCAGTAACCATGGCCGCGTTCGTTTTGAGGAACGTTTTAATCGACTTGACAATATACTCGGTATGTATAGAGTATTTTTTACTATATTGACTAGTATATTGACTAGTATATATACTGTTGAGTATATTGACTATAGAGTATATATTTCTATATACTCGACTCGACTATATACTGAGTTCAAGACTTGCGCTTATAAGGGTTCAAGATTGATAAACTTCGGGCTTATAAGCGTTTTGTTTAGCTAATCGACTTAGATTTTCAAAGTCGACTTCAATTTCGGTCTCAAGCCATCAGGCAAGTCTATGACGTGCACTCATTTGCCCAGACTTAAGCTTTTATTGCCTCTTGGATATTATTGCGTATGTGTTTACTGTACGGAGGCCTAAAATTAGTATGTTTTAAGAATATTTTATTTTTTAACACAATTTAATGTTTCAGTACATAACTAACTTTTTTGATTACTTCATATGAGTTCGCTCAAACGGTGAAGAGAAATATATATTTGTTTGTCGTAATCGTGAAAGCAAGTGACTATTTAAGTTATCTTTATTTCTAAGTTGATTGTAGACAATATGGAAAGTTTTTCCCCCTGGAAAGAATGGAATGTGTTTTCACAAGCAGTCGCCCCATGGATGGAGCAGTTGTAAACTAATGCTTATAATCGTTCGTTTTGGACCCCAAACTTTCCAAGTCGACTTCGTAAACTTTCAAAGTGTAGGCTAAAACTAAAGCTTATAAGCGTTAAGTCGAGGAAGTTTGGCTAGTCCAAGTTTAAATAGAAAGTACACAACGAACGCGGCTCAACTTTATCAACTTTAGTCCCTGTTAAGTTTAATTACACTTCCGAAAGCTGTCGCCAAACTGGTGTCATTGCCTTGAAAGGGGGTAAGTTTCTAACGGTACAAGTTAGAGGCGTTCTCCGCAGGCCTAGCAAAGTTGTAAACAGTTAAGAGGTCAAAAAGCCTGAAAGGTTATCGGGGCTTGTGGAGAATGGTCTCGGTGTGGCTAACAAACCATGACAAAAAGAACATGGACCGTGTGGTATATCATTTGCTTGTTAAACAGATTAGAATCTTGTAAAGCGTAGTGTAACCTAGCATTAGACCCTGAAGTAGGTCAAGTTGACTGCGACTGGCCTTTTATCGACAAGAAGGAGCCAATACTGTGAACCCGAAGCAGAGTACTGCGGAGTTACGGGGGGAGTCTGGTGAGGTGGAGTTAGAAACGAAAGGTCATCCTGCACTTGACGGAAATCAATACTCCGCGGACGGGAGCCAAGTTGATCCGCCCCTTTCTACCACGATGACGTCATATATGCTTCACGGAATTTCCTATCTTTGTTTTTCTGGAACAGGTAGGAATTTGTGACAAGGATTTTTATTGGTTTTTTTTTTTTTTTTACAATATCTAAGGTACGCATATTAGCTTTTAAAGAACCGTTGGTGTTTAAAAGCACGGAATGGACAGAGACATTTTTACTGCGTCATGGCAACTTTATCGATTCGTTCTCAAAGTCAGGGCTTTTGTCGGAGGAAAACATTGCCCGCAACATGCGGGTTTCACTTTACCTGGTGGCTTTTATGGCCTATCAAATATTCCTTGTGGATGCCCTTAAAATTTTGAACTTATTAAACGGACTGGAATTGCTGGTCACGGACAGTAAAAGAAAAGGATCGAAAAGGAAACGTACGAGAATCTACGGGTTGGATTGCTGGCCCTTCGTCCTCGCCACCGGAGACCATCCTGGCGGATGTTGCGGTTTCCAGATTTGTAGAAAACGGTTTCGCAATCCTATTGGAAGTAAACGTAACGAATGTTAACCGAGATTGCTCGGTATTGGGGAGGGTTGAAGAGACAGGAAACCACACTGAAAAACACTTAAAGTCCAATCATTGTTCCAGGGAACTTCCTTCAGGTAAAATGACTATCACTTCGAACTTAAAAAATACTAAGTTAACGTTTAAAGCGCTGGTGACTCGTTGCAAACCTTGGAAAGTGTTGTGTTTTACTAAGGGAGTGGCCACCAAGAAAGAGTCTGGTCGTACGTAGGTACTATAATACGAAGCTGGTGTTCTACCCGCTGCAACGACCAAAAGGCGCAAGTCGTCGCCAGTAGTTAAGGTACCACCCACCGCACTCCGTCCTGACGTCACAATATTGCGACATGGCAATTTGGCACCCACATGGTTCCCTTCTAGAAAGGAGAAAAAATAAACCGAGTTTTGGAGTCCTGCGAACGCCGAATTTTTCTTTTTCTAAACCTCCAACAACAGCTATATTAAGCATAATAAGCTTTTCACGGAATTCTTGTCGTTCAGGACAAGGGAAACTATCTGCATGGTGCTGCCATCAAGTGGCGCTGATCTACACTAATTGCAGCATGCAAAGGAAAACAAGCATGGCCGGCCAAATTTTAGAACAGTGCTTAGTGGAAATTAACCAGAAATTTGGACAAATTACTGCTAAACCCCAAAAGTTTCTAAGGTGAATACATGTAATTGTATGTATTCTTATCACTTCATCCTTGAATAAGTTGACAAGGAGGAAAATGTGCTATTAGCCCTTATTGTTAATGTTAATTTGTTATTTCGGAATATTATTTTCACATTTATTAACTTTGTATGATAAGAAGCTAAATTAAAAACATGTCTGTAAATATTTAGGGTGGAGGATGACCTCATTGCAAATCTTCGGCTGCTAATCAAAGATGTCTATGACACCAACAAGCACAATGAACCGCTGCCTTCCGTTACTAGAACCAAACCTAGTTCAAATGCCAAATCGTTATCGCTGCCTGAGCTGATGATTGACGGTTTCGATGAAGAACAGATATGGCAAGAACTAGAGCTACAAAACCAGCCCCTGTATGAGGACTCAATCAAGGCAATTGCACGTTTGGCCAGCAAAACGGACCTTCTAACCTTCGTCAAAAAAGCTAATAATTCTACCACATCCCAACAATGTTTGACATCGGAAACCACTGAAGACGTCGAAGAGGAGGAAGATAGTGATTCTCTTAGCGACATTGGTATATAAGAAGGAAGCTTTCTCCAGTTATGTATTAGTTTTGCTCATGAATTCTCGTTTACTTTATTCAGATTTGGGCTCTGATCTTGAAGCCAGCGATGAAAGTGGCTCAGAAGACGGTTTAGCATTTGGAGAAGCTAAAGCTGACTTGGAGGGAGACGAAGACGGTTTCTTTACCCCAGACGAAGGAATCGAAGGCGACGAAAATTTTGAAGTGGAAGAAACGGAGCAAGACGTTTTCAACCTTGAGCCGAAGGAACGCTTGAATTCTTCAAAGCCTAGCAGGCCCTCAGTCGTGGATGACGAATTCTTTAAATTGGGTGATTTGGAACAGTTTTTAAATAAAGAAGACACTCGGGAAGAAAAACGGCGCGACGGAGACGAAAATTCTGAAGAAGAGGACGCCAACGTTGATCATTTCGAAGGATTCTCATCTAGTGAAGAAGAAAATGACGTACAGTACCCCCCTTTCGAAAATTTTGCAAATCTTTCTCATTATTTTTGCTACAGGAAGGCACAGATGCGATGTACGCCGATTTTTTCGACGTTCCAGCCCATAAAAAGGTCCAAAAAAGGAAAGAACCCACAATTCCGGAAAATCTTATCAGCGGTGCAGAGTCGAGCAGCAAAAAAGTCAAGTTTTCGTTAGAGGCAGACCCAGACCTGGATTCACAAGCCCAGTCTTCCGAAGCCAAATCCTCCTTTGACGAACGTCAGGCGCGTCTAGCAAATCAGATATCTCGGTTCGAAAACGAAGCGCTCTCGAGCAAACCTTGGCAACTGACGGGTGAAATCGCAGCCGACACTCGGCCCGAGAACGCCTTGTTAGAGGAAGATCTGCAGTTCGACCACACCACCAGAGCAGCGCCTGTCATAACTGAAGAAACGACCAAAACGTTGGAAGATATTATTCGTCAACGAGTAAAAGACGCGGCATGGGACGACGTGGAACGCAAGGTCAAGCCCGTCAATACCCCCATGGAGTACAAAAAACAGCTCGTCTTGGATTCCGACAAGCCTAAACAAGGCTTAGCTGAACTTTATGAAGAAGAATACCAGAAATTGCAGGCTAAGCAAGCCGGAAATGCTCCCGACTCAGAGGCCACTACAAAGGAACATGAGGAGATTAAGAAACTAACCCGAGAGGTCTTTGCTCAATTGGACGCTTTGGCCAACTTCCATTACACACCAAAGATGGTATTATTTTTTTTATTTTTTTTACCAATTAGTTTTATATCTAATATGGTAAAACTGCGACGCCGGATGCGCGGTTGTTCCTTTATTGTTATTATTAATATTATTGAATTTAATTTCATGATTTATTTATTTTATTTATTATTTTAATATTTACTACATTATTCAATTTAAAAATTCTGTCTTTTTCAATCTTTTCTTTTTTTGGTAAGTCCTATCATGTCGTTTTCGACCTGGGGTACTTTTCCTCGCGGTTGTTTTAGTTTCGCGCCATTCCGCACTTTCATTTTGGCCTTGGATCACGCTACATGTGCCCTAGTGCCATCGCGTTTTTTTTCTTTGTTTGAGGGGTTGAGGGGAGATTTTTAGCGTTTTACTTTCTTTGTCTTCAACTGGTTAATTACTGTCAGTGTAGGTATTTGGCGTCTATGTCGTCTTATTTAAAAAAAAAACAATAATAGCAAAAAATCTGTGTTAATAGCCCAGCGCTGAAGTGCGAATCGTGAGCAATTTGCCGTCCCTCAGCAGAGAAGAAGCTGTGCCTTTGTCAGTAAGTGACGCCCAAGTTTTAGCCCCGGAGGAAGTAACCAGTACGTTTCGTTCCTTTAAAAAAATAAATTAAAAAAAAAATCCTTCCAAATTCGAAAAGACCAACAAGAACACAGTTAAGCTCATTTGCATGCTCGGGTATTTATCGTTCGTTCTAGCACGACCGCGCGGTGACGTCAAAAGCAAAAGCGAACGAACCACCACGGACAAGAAACATGAACGCAGGTTAAAGAAGACCTTCCAACGCTCTAAATCAGCGGCTGCAGCCCAGAAGCCGAACAGTGATCAGAACCAAGCCCTGAAGCAGTTAGAGCACGCCCAGAAAACTGGGAAAGTCACAAAGGTACAACAATTTCTTCCTATTTTTACATTTATGTGAGTACTTGCAACGCATTTATCTTCACGACTTTGCGGTCGCCCTTTACAGATGACCGAGGTCCAAACCGGGTCCCGCAAGCCTCTGAAATCGTCCACCGCCTTTTTCGCACAACTGCAGGACCAAGTAACCCAGGCGGTGAAAGGAGGCGGGGCTAATTCATCCAAAACCACGTCCAAGACGAAGAAACAGGACCAGAAAAGCTTAACTAGCACTCGCCTCAAACTCTGACAGCTTTTTTTTTTTCGTTAATGTAAGTTTTGGTTGCAAAAGAAAGACAGTTGGCAAATTTCGGACTAATTACAAATTCAAGAGCAAAAGAGTTGTAACGGAAAGAGAAAGGCAAGGCCAAACTACTTGTATGGATATTCAGATTCGGAAAAAGAAAAAAAAAGAAGGGAGAATTTGGAGCAAGGTAGCGATTTTGGTGGGAAACCCTGAAACTTCTTTTTATATTAATTTATTTTAAAAAAGTTAATTTTTTTTTTCCTTGGAGGTTGTATTAACTAGTTTCTCTTTTGTTACGAGGTGGATTGTATAGTTGGCTTATGCTGGGGGGAATTCCGTATCATAAGCTAAGGTTGATGGCTGCCGTGAGCACTTTGTCCTTGGCTTCATCTTCATCTTCTTTTGCCTGCTGCTGGAGCGACAGAACACACTTTTCGAGCCCCCCTTAACTCCCGAACAAAGAAATCTACGCAACTGGTTACCTTGCCAGGCAAACCGTGCGAGCATCTTGGGTTTTACAAGTCTACCAGCGTCCGTTCATTTTATTACGCGTGTGGAAGTTTCCCCAGATCGTTTTTTTTGTTTGCAGGTAAAGTTCCCTGTCGAGTAGTAAGGGAAAACCAAGCGCGTTAACGTGCATCAAGAATAACAACTTGGTGCAAGCTATCTTCACGCCAATCTCCTTTTGTAAATACGTAAACTTTCCATGGTTTTTCTCCCTAAGTCATTGGTTAAAGTGCAAATTTGCCGATCCCGAAAACAGATCTCGGTACGTTGTTGTGGGTTCGTCGCTCTGGAGGCCTGGAAAACCGTTTTAACGATTGGATCAGAGAGGAGAAGAAGATGCTTGTCGAATAGGCCAGCGAACTTTTGGTTTTGAAAATTTTTGGCTGGTTTTTATCGTGCCATCGTCAGGGACTTAGAGGTCAAAACGTAACAGGTGAATCTGTCTGCTGCGTGTTCTGCTCATGTAGGCTATGGTCAAGGATTATTGGGAGGAATATGGTTTGAATTTTGGGAAGCGAGGGAGTGACAGAAAGAGAGAGGGGGATGGGGAGACCCCTAAGTTTTGGAAAAGGGAGCACGTCCTTGTCCTGGGCTACCACCAGCAATCTAAACGCAACTTCAGGGGCTTGAGCAAAAGGGCAGTTAAAATATCGTTGGTAAGAGAGTGAGATCTGGATGGAAGAGTTCTTCTGATCCTTGTGGTTTCCCATTTTGTGATTGACTTTCGGGAATATAAAAGGGCGTGACTACTCTAGAGAAGGTAAGAACAGACAATTCTTAGCACCGCGACGGACAGAAAACTTGACCCAATTTCCAGTTCGGCGATGGTGTGGGTTGACGCTGAAGCAAGCTAGAATGGAGTGGAACTGAGCTTGGAGAATGCGAAGGGGAAACTTTCACTGCAATGCAAGTTCTTGGCTCCGGCTTGGCTTATAGCAAACGCCTTTGTAGATTGCTTGGCATGATTATATACAAAAAGACGGTTAATCTTGAGGCTTGCTGCAGTGAGATTTTATGCGCAAAAGTAATAATAACAAAGCAATGAAACGAGACAGTGTAATGACTTTCTATTTACAGTATTACAATTACATACAAGGTTATTGGCAGCGGGCTGTAATTCACCGAGCAATCTTCTCATGTGAAGATTTAATAAAAACAAGACAAGATCTAGGACACTTACGAGTTTTATTATCTTTCGCAACGCAGATAATTACCCAATTCTATGTATTGTTGTTATTAGTCAGATAAAGGAACCGTTAGCGGGAAGTAACCTTTATATCGATCTGCAAATATTACTATCGATATTACTTGAAAACGCCTATTGAACCAATAAAGCACCCTAATTATCTTAAGATCTCCTATCCAGTACCTTAAGATTGCTTGTTTATGGGTTAAAATTCCTCAAGAGAAAGCAGAAAGTCGTTTAATCTTAACTTTTTGCCCTTTTCCCTAGATATCGATTGAAATTGACGACCGGACGATACCGATTTTTAAGTTGCATATCGATCCACTGGGCCAGCTGCAGGTAGAGCCACTTGGAATGCATCAGTCATGGCGGTGTTGGTGGAAGGTGCACAGTACGGATTGTCTTCGCCCTCACTTTCTTCTTCTTCCAAGTCTTTAGTTTTTGTGAAATTAACCGATTCTGCCCTACGTTCCATAGAAGAGTTTCTGCGATTACAGGTAATGCCTACCATTTCCAGTGTTTTCTCCGAATAATCCCAGTGAGTGCTAAAAAAATTGAGGTCGACAGACACACCGTGCCTATGTATGTTGTTGAAGTAAAGGGGGGTAGGACCTCAGCAAGCAAAATCCAGACGCCATGATCCATGTCACAGATAGAAACGTCTCCAGTTCTTTTCTTTGTTTTTTTTTTAAAAAGGAGAAAAGAAAGAGCCAGCCAAAGGATTTCGCATTCATAGCTCAGAAACCCCGGATTTTTGTTTGATTTTTTTTATGCCTGGTGGGGCCATCCCTGCGAAATTGTTTCGGGGCCATATTTAGCTTCTGTACCCCTCTTACGTATGGACTTGCGTTGACTCGCGCCTGGCCAACGTTTGGGAAGCAGCTCTCTATTTCTAAATATCCTTTTAAGGTCTCGATTTCCAGGAACTGTGGCCCCCAAAATTTGTCATTTGTGGTTGTTACATTTCAAAGAGAGATAGAATCAATGCATCAAAGTGTGTGAATTCCGAGACTTTTTCCATATAATTCTAGGGATTTTTTTTTGCGGTGAATTAAGGCGAAAAAGTTTCGTGGTTGTGCGAGAGTGTATGTGTGTGTGTGACCTGGCCTTATCTTTGGCTGGCTCGAGCTGCTGGGCTTCCTTCCCTTTGGCTCGGGTCTGGGTTTCCAGCCATTCGTCCCGGTTTTTCCAGGCTTATACGGGCCCCCCTCTCTTCTCTCTTCTCTCTCTTTTAGTTTCTGTACCATTTCCCTTCGTCGTTTCGGTTTCGGTCTTTCGACTCTCGGTGTCGAGTATGTCTGGTAGAACTTGCAACCCTGCGGCCAGTCCAATTTCGACACCATTTATTTTCTTTTCCTTTTATACCTTTGGTCTTAATTATATTTTGTCATTAAAAAAACCTTAAGATCAATATCGATTCTGTAGGATTAAGCAAACTAGATAAAGAGTTCAATGTGGACCCTGTTTCTCGGTTTCAATGAGGCTACTTTGTTGATCGGAACGGTTTAAACGGTCAAATAAAGCGTAAAATTTATTGTCCGTAGTTTACAAATTGTTAACCGTGTTGGTGTGGCAATATGGCTTGTTAATTCAGTCTGAAGTTCACCTAGATTGGCTCGGGCAAAACGAAAACGACGCGAGAACCATCTGTTGCAGTCTCATGTGACGTCACAAAAAAGTTTTGGAAGATAAATAACAAAAGACATTCAATATATCTTTTGTTTATTTACTTCACCAGTTTAGTTTCCATGAGTTTCGAAGCTTTTGAAACGGCTTTTATTTACCGAAAGAAAAAGAAAAGCTGTAAAAAAGGACGCCAACAAACCCAAAAGATGCAAAATAATATTCTGGAAGTCCAAAAAAATTGCTTTTTGAATGGAGATTCGTCTCCAACTCTCCAACACTTGTTTATGAGCAATGGAGCGGTGGAGGTCGAGATTTTGGCCTACGTGAGGGGTCGCATTTCATCTTTGATAAGCTCCCTTTCGACTTAAGAAGTTTATTTGTATTTGGGATGCGATGCGACTCATTAGCTTTAAGCTAACGTGAAAATTAGAGTTTCAGATTGCTTTACATTTTCTATTATTATATTTTATATTTCCCATGAACTGGAATGAAGTACAGTATTTGCATGTGAAATTAAGAATGAGGGGACTTGTGGACTTTGTCGGTTTGAATGGGAGGAAAAGTTCCGAATTTTAGCGAATTTTAGAGGGAAATTGTCTGTTTAAAAGTAGAAGGGACTGTAGGACGGGAATTGTGCATCGGCATGACAAAGTTATATTGTGTTATGCTGTCTTGGTCCTGGGATCTGTGACGTCAGAAGGTCTCGTTGAGCGGACCACGTGACCAACACCTGGCGGCTTGAGGCGTTCCCAGTTCCTCTTTGGGGAAAATGAAAAATTGCGTTTGAAATCTTTGCCTATGAAACTCCTGGATATTAAATTGGGATTCATTTATACTATTTACGAATTTTTTGTGAGATGGAATTAAGCGTTAGGATGAATGGATGGATGGACTGGAGTTTGAAACGATCGATAGGCGTTTCGAGTTCGGTTATTTGATGTAGCTGTAAGAGTGTTGATGTGAAGGAATTGGTCGTGTCACCTGTTGCATTGCATGGTGAATAAACGCCGTTATGCGGCACGGAATGCGACCAATTTCTTCCGCATCGCAGAATCCTTAACTGACTGAAAATCAAGGAAAAGAAAAAATAGAATACAAAACCCACGTTAGTTTTCGGTTTAGACTAGAATGGAATATAGACTTGAGGAACCGTACTGAACTTGGTTGTTGCATCGTTACGAGACATTGTTTTTTTTATCCTTTTTACGATATTTCTGGGCTTCGCTTTTGGGTTTCCTCGCTTGCGCAAGTTCTCCAACGTTGGTCTGACGTCACACCACACCGCAGATATTCCCCGAAATCCTCGGACGGACAGTATCAAGGGAGTTTCTGATATCTAAAGGGGTGCCCATTTTTTTCTTTCTGAGCTGATGTGAGAATTATCTCGTCATAATACTTCCCAAATGTTTGCTCTTTTACGTCAGAAAAGACGTGGACGTTCTTAGTTATTCAAGAGGAAGAAATTATCATAGTTCTTGTATAAATTCATATATTTGTAATTCAATTTCCATTGTACTCGGCCATTTTAAATCGGGGATAACCCACAAAAAAATTCTCACATTTTTGAAATTTTTTGAAAAATTAAAACAAATTCGGAAAAAAGCTACAATTAAAAAAATCAAATTCTCTACAAAATTGCGCAAAATTTGGAAAAAATTTGAAGTTTTCGAAAAAAAGTTCTGAAAATGGGGAAAAACTTTGAAGAAAAAGATCCGGGTAACGGAGTTAATAAAATTAGTGGCACACTATTTAAATTAATTTAATTAATTTACTGTGTTAATATTTGCTAGCTAATGGCCAACGAAACTTTTTTTAGGCGAATAGTGGTTCGTTTTCCAAACCGAGAACGGCACTTGACAGTTGTCACGTCCAAGCTCTCGATTATTTTATCTTCGCTTATCATAAAAACGTTATTATTCGCAAGTCGCCATTAAACACGAATAAACAAAACAACGCAGTGTTACTTTCCAAATTGAGCGTTTAAGAAAAAGAGAGCGAAGCAAATAAAAATTCAGTTCAATAAAGTCATGTCTCAACGAACAACTATCAGTATCCGTATCACCTACATTGTAGATTCCGCCGTTTCTTTCGGAATCCTACCAATTTGCACCCCAAATCAGAGCTCTTTATCACAATCACAATCGCCCTCTCTTACGTCCCAGTTTCCTGTCCAATAAATGTTGGAAAACCGGAAAACCTGACTCGGAAGCGATTAAGGTTTCGAAAGCTTTGAATCTTGTGAGAGTTTAGCGATACATTAGGCCTGGGGTATTTAGCACAAGAATGCAAGCAAGAATGTCGGTTCGCTTGCGTGTTCGATTTCCCCCTGTTTATTTGGCATGGATGAGTTTTAAGGGTCTTGAGTGACGAAGGAAAGAGTGAAGGTTTATTAATATCGTTTTTCGTCTGTTGCAGGCCAAGAATGGGACCGCCAGCGGTTCGCCCACCATTCAGTTCCATGGGAATGACGGGGTAAGTGCAGGGTTAATCTATTCACGCGCTGCTATTTTTTTATTATTTTGGTTGTTATTTTTCGTGGGGGGCAATTAAGTAAGGGAGAAAGGGGACAACTTTACTTTCCCGATCGATAAAACGCCTACCGCCTCGGAAGACACACGCATTGGGTTGTTTTCGGTGACATTGCGGGGGTGGAGGAAATTTCCCCCCGGCAGTGAGCCCCCGTGGCTCACCCGTATGACGTCATCGCCTCCTTGGTGCTTGCGTCAAAAGCCCCTGCGGGGGTTTAGCAGGATTTTTGGAGCATAGTTGCTTCCGTCAAATTTGTGCTAATCCTTCCGGGAATTTCGTCTCGGAATTATTGAATTAATATTCAATTTGTTCTTTCATTTCCTCCTTAATTAATTCATTTTTTGTTCATTTATTTATAAATTTTTAAAATTAGCTGAATGCGCAAGTGCCGAGACAGTGAATCAGTGACCTGGGGCAGAAATAAAAGTCCAGTTACTCACAAACTCTGGCAAGCATATACGTTATAAAAGGTCACGTCCTTGACCTTTTGCTACTCAGTCGTTAGCAAGCTGCCAGTGGGGGGTTGAGGGAGGCTGTTGGTTATAAATGGGTAAAGGGGAAGCCCCTCGATGTCCCTCGTTTGGGCTGTTTAAGGAACAGCTAGTGCTTTACCTGGCGAGCCAAGTGAGCTCCGAACGTTTAGCCTGTGGTGACGTCACCAATCGGCATTTTTAGGCTTGGGGACTGGGCTCTCTTGTACCAGGCAGCATTGAAAATCTTGTTGGCTGAGTGCCGATGGAAACTTGTCTTTTTTGGCCGGAGGAACGAGAAGTAGGACTCCCCGTCCCCAAAACAGTCCATTGGATCCGTTGTTTCTCCGAAGCTTTTTTTTCTTTTCTCGTTTTGCCCGAGAGTTGAAGAGACGAGCTAAATATAGGAAAACAGTTGAGGAAGACCAATTCCGTAACTAGGACGAAGGGAAGCTTCCAAGAAACTACAATGCTTAAAAGGCAATGTGAAATAATTTTATTAAAAAAAAGACAAGGATTATGCAAATGAGGGGCTTCGGTTTGGGAGGCCGGACTTGGAGGATTGAGGCGGTGAAAAAAGGTTAGATTTTGGGTAATGATCCCTCAAGTGTAGGTCGTTGACCAAGAAGAGAACAAACAAGTAACCGTCGTTCAGAGGATAAAAGGCGAAATTCGTTGGAGAAAAGGGCGGAGACTAAGTGTTGGTCCAAGGTTGCGAATAGCAAGAAACGGGGGGTTTCCTAGGCTGTTAAGGTTTTCTCTTTCGATTAATTAAGAAGCAAACTGAGGCGAGACGCCCAACTTTCCCTGGGAGAACTTGGCAGTGTAGGATACTTTTGAAGAGAAAGGGGACTACGAAGCTTGCTGTGAAGGGAAAAGAGTACATTCAGAGCTTCTTTCTGTATTATAGTTTTTGTTTACCTCGGAATTCTATAACAATATCGGATCCAGTTGACGCCATTCCTTATTTAGGAACTCTAGTATTTTATTGTATTTTTGAAATTTATAAGAGTTCCTAAACTGCAATTCCGAAAAGTAATTTTCCCAATATTTCTTTATTTTTATTTATTTATTTTTCGAATTTTTTAAGAGCTCCTAAGCTGCAATTCCGAAAAGTATTTTGTGCAATATTTCTGACATTTTGGACAATCATTTCTGAAATATTACGTTTGAATTAATAGTTTAAATATTATTGGGATTAAATGCGTTTTGAAGCCTCCAGTTCTTGTGGCCCCGACTTTTAACGTGATGGATCAGGTAGCCGCCTTATGATGTTTTTAAAACTTAACGACACAGTCAAAAGTGTTACGACTACTTTAGCAAGTTAATATGACCAGGCAATGTTACAATGTCACAGTTTTTGTGTTAGTCTATTGGAACTAAATGCGTTTTTCGAAGGCCTCTAGCTCTTGTGGTTCCGACATTAACGTGATGGATCAGGTTCTGTCTAGAAGGCCGACTTTGATGTTTTTAAAAGCGTAATGACACAGTCAAAAGTATTACGACTACTTTAGTAAGTTAATGTGGCCGGACAATGTTACAATTTAACAGTTTTGTGCTACTTTCAGCATTCCTTGACTGATCTTCTGGATGATTTTTCTCGCGTAATCGTAGCTCTTCGAATAACATTAGTATGGCAAACCTTACCAAAGGGTCAGTTTTAAATGTTCTACATATTAATCCGTTTGTGAAAAAATTGGCTTAAACTTGGAGCACGTTTGGGCAAGGGTTCGCAACTCGGTTCCTTCGAAGTTACACTGTTACGGTGTACAGTTATAAAGTTATATGCATACAAATGTTAATCCTTGTCGGGGTATACACAGTTGTAAGCGAGTTGCGAACACCTTGCATTTGGGTTAGCAGTATGCGGCAAACCGTCCCAAAGACAAGTTTTTTCTAAGTTGTAACTTCTAAGAAACTTGCAACAGGTTTCATGATCTTTTGCATGAACTTTACCTCAAGTTAGTGCCTTCGTGCTGTTTCTTCGTACATGAAAAGCTTTTGGATTAACTGCAAAGTCCGCCTCACCTTGCTGTTTACATGAAAAATTGCACTCTGTGATGTTCTTTGCCATCAACCATAGACAGTGTAGGATGTTGGCATGTACAAGATCCTACATTTTCTATGGTTGATTGTCATCTTCTGTTCTTGTTAGTTGATCGTTCGTTTGAAAAGGTCAAGTTGCAGTTGGGAGTTAATATTATAGCTAAAAGACATCAACGATCGAGAGAAACGTCTCCTTGATTGGGTGCGGTTAGAGCATGAGCAATGTCGATCTCCAAGGTTACGAAGAGGTCTCCAAGATAATTCTCCCAACTTGCTCTTGGCGAACATTAGCCAAGAGCTGTCGTGTCCCGAACTACCATAAAACTAGGCAGGTAAAAACCAAACCAGACCGTACAGTAAACTAGGACGGGTTGGAGATGAACGTAGGCCAACCACAACGCAATTGTCGGTTACCAAAAGTTCTTGTAACAAAAGAAGGCCAAACACTCATAAGCTTTCAAGTTTCTTAATGCTGGTATATCATGCCAAGTGAGGGGCAAGGTTGTAGATTAGTTCACAGGTCTTTCTTTTTTGGTTCATTATATTTAAATACTAGCCCCAACCGACCCCTCTTCAACCTGAGCGTGGCCGAAATAGAAGTCAACTAGCTCCACCTGTGCTTCAAGGCTAACTTTTTTCCTTCTCCAAATGTCTTACCAAAAGTTCTTCCATAGAGGTCTTGTCTTTGTCTCCGTCCAAGTCTTTTTCACAGGGCACTACATGACTTGTCGTCAAGTATTCGTAAGAAAGAAAGGAACAAACATTGTATTGCATTGGAATAGCAACGGGGCTTGTTGCGTAGTTCTCAAGGTCGCCGCTAAAACAGCGCTGGAGTCGTTTCGCAATTTCTGCTCGAAATAGAAGTTCCAGGAAGCCAAAAATTTGTAACGGAATACCTTGGCAGCACCTGACGAAAACTTCCAAAATTCATGTTAATAGCCCGTGTGGTTGTATTTTTATTTATTTTTTGTTGTGAAATTTGAAGGTAAGGAAAACCTCAATGCGGCAGGCAGCCGTGCGAATCGACCCCCTTTTTGGGTCCATTTGGGGGGGAGAATGCTGGATTGAAATTGGGAACAAGCGAGAATTCTTCTGACTTTTCGGGGGGATATTAGTTACATAATCTAGGTGACAGAAGGAGGTCCTTTTATATCCCGTTTTATTCAGGTGTGCTTAGAAGTATACCAGGGGAATTTTTGAAGCGTTGCAACTTTTTTCCCCTTCACCGTATTGGTAAACCCGATCCTGTTAACACCAATCAGGTCAAGGATACCCTCTCTTGCTCAAACTACCCCCAAAAAAAATTTGCAGTTCCCGTTTTTTCCGTGAGTTTGTTCCCGGGTTAAAGGGGTTCCAGTTTCCGACCCTTTTTTATTGTTGTTAGTAGAAAGACGGGAACAGAGAGAAAGCAGACCAGGATCGGTAACTAAGTCAGTGTTTTGAGGATCAGGATGTGCATTCGTAACTCGTAACGCAGTACAGATGACCAACACAAACCGGAAGGGCACTTTGGGCGTGGCTCTTTTTGGTATGGGAGAATCTACGTAAGCAAAACGTCCTTGCACTGGCCAACGGTGGGGCAAGAATCCTTCGACTTCGTGGCTCCATCGAAGGTGATCAACTCGACTTTGGTGAAGGCTCTAATTTATGGAGGACATCAAAGTACCCTCGGACAGTTCAGTATTTCGATCTGTCTCTTTCTCTATCTCTTTGGCCTTAACTTGAAGAAAAAATAACTGGTTTCGACAAGGAGTTTTAGGTCGGGTTCCTTGTGGTTGGGTTATCGGGTCCAATGAAAAAAACTTCAACAAAAATGGCGTCGAGACCATACCAGTCTTTTGTCCCTTCGTGTGGTCGCAGTTGACTTCTTAGGGAAAAAAATTTAAATATATTTTTGGTTTGGTTTGTGTTGTACAATGGCGGAAGCGTGGTATTTGCGGTTCGCGGTTCGCAGTCTGAATTCAAAATGGCCGTTGGACAGTTTTAGGGTTAAGCCTTGTCATGTCGTGTTCATAAAGAGTTGTTCCCCTTTTTTCCTTTCACTTTTCGTCCAACATCTTTCGAAAAGAATATTCTAGTAGAGACTGGAGCAAGTTTGAGAGCAGGAGAGAAAGAGAAACAAAAGATAAGAGAGAGAGTTGGGGGACTTCTCACTTGTGTTGAATAAATTGCTCTTCAAGTTTTGGCGTTAAAGAACTTTAGGAACGCTTCAAAGAATAAAAGTAAACGAAGTAAGAAAAGAACATTTATGTTTTATAGTTTAAAAGAAAGGAAGAACCGGTTAAGAGGAAGGGAAAGTGGCGGCGACGATAGATTGATTGGCCCCTTGTGACGTCATATACGATGAAAAGGAGTTCCATAAGTCCGGGGGAACTATAAGCTTTTAAAAAGGAGAACTCCAGAGGAAGCAAGTAGGTTACAAGTGCCCCCAAGATAGGGACAAGGTTTTTCAGTCTTTTCCTGCCGAACGAAAGAAAATTAGGCTTTTGGGAAAGATTTTTTGAACCCTGAATTTGATTCTTGAGGGCTTGACTTCTGTTTTTGCGTAAGGAGTTTGCTATGCGATGCAAGTTTAGTTTCTGGGGGCGGAGCTGGTTGAAAGTTTGCGGAGTTGAGAGTTGACTAGACTTGAATCGCCTAACCCGGAAATGAGCTTCCATTCATCAATTTATGTAATAGCCTGAAACGCCGCAGCAGGAACAATTGAGATGACGTGCCAAGAGAGAAAGCAACGGGACCCCGTCCGTCCGTCTGGCCCTGCTTCATCCGTGCAGGACATAGCGGAGTTTTATGCTGCATATACGGCAGACTATGGATTGTAAGAGCGGAAAAACAGCGCAAAGATCTTTCAAAGCTAGCAACTGTAGACGAGGCGTAATAAGAGTATACGCCAGCGAATTGATCAAATTGGGTTCTATATTTGATGTGGATGATCAGGTTTTAGTGGGAGCACCGGGCATGATAAAAAAAAAATTCGAGATCTATGACCTTGGGACCTGTTTTGCAGATCCCGAGAAATAGTGTAGAATGCCGAATGTGGCGTTGCGAATGAATTTTTTAGGCTTGTAGTTTAGGAGTTTTGGCCCTGTTTGTGTACGGTCTCTGCGTAGAGCGTTTCAAACCTCGAAAAGGGACTTTATACGCGTACGAATACGGAGAGAAACCTTATCTGGCAGTCGGGAGTATGGTATTAATTTATCTAAGCTTAGAAGAGCGGCATTGAGGTTTTCTGTTGTTGGTGAGGATGAAAATGGGGAGGAAAAACGTTAGAGATAGCCAAAGGCGATGAGACTCGTATAGTTTGAAGCATCTGTTTGGGTATGGAGCTGAGGTTTTTCTGTATTTTCTAAAGTTTGTTCAATTAGAAAGGTGTTTTTTTAAATGGTTAATTGTTGGCGTCGTTTTGATAAAACGTCGGTGAAAAACAACTGGGGGGAAAATATTAAGGCCACTCGAGGGACGTTTTTCATTTGGATGGTCATTATTGTTCCGTCAGATTGCTCTTTGCAACCAAATTTTTGTTTGTTTGTTCCTTTCCCGGTAATGGTCATTGTTAGTGTCGTTCCCTAATGAGCGTAGCTAAAAAATTCAGGAAGCTAGGACTGTTTTGGGGTTTAATACAGATGCAATAGATGGCGTTTCAGTTTATAATTACAATAGGTGCCGCTTATTGTGGTCAGACTTGTCAAGTGATATGTGGATTCTATTAAGCGGCTGATTCTAATAACCAGTGATCATAATAAGCCGTCATCATAATCGGTCCTTTGAATGTGATTCCATAATCGGCAAATTCTAATAACCGTGATCATAATAATCGTCGCCTACTGTTTTGTGTGTTATGCAAAAAGATTTAGATTGGATCAACAGATGGCGTTGCAGTTTATATTTATTTATTTTTATTATGTAAAATTAAAAAATATGTCAAGTTCAGAAACTTAACTATTTGTTCTATCTTGTTTCTTTTTGTAGTATTTGTGGTTTCCCGGCAGCAACGGACATGGCTCTTCCTACAAATTCAGTTTGTCTTCCACGGCGGACTCGGAAGGGCCCCAAGGTTCCTTCGAATGTCTGCACCAAACAACTGCAAAGTAAAAACAGCGTTAATTCTCCAGGAAAAAAATTGGAATAATGTTCAATGGCGTTTTGCGTTAACCTTCTTTAGTCGACATTTGGAGAGCTTGGGACCATTGTCTCACAAGATGCGGATCCACGCCAAGGAAGATGTGTATGAGGCTACCCGACAACGGATGGCAGTAGCCGAAGAAGAAAGCAAGAGAAACTGGTAAGTATTCTGAATTAGTGTTACCCCAAGTTCCTTACCCTTTATTTTTTTTTTAAATGTTGGATTCTGTGGCGAAAAGTTCTTGGTAATTAACTAAACTAATTGGGTCTTGTCTCTTGTTGGGTTTAGTGCGGTGGTTTTGGAGACCTCTGCTCCGGGCATTGGCCGCAAAGTGAAGTTACCCAAGTCACGGGGAGCTGCGTTATCCATACCGCCACGAAGGGAACGCGATACTTCCGCTTCCCCGGCAGCTCCTTTACCGCCTTTCCCCCCACATCTCAGCACAGCAGCGCCCACGACGCGACATAGGACTGCCCATCTCCCGCCCGGTCGTGGCTCTAGTAATTCCAATACTAATTCAATGTCGAGTTTTGCTCGTCCTCCTGCCGCCATTTCTCCCCTCTCCAAGTCCAATTCGTCACCGCCTTCGTCCTTTGCCTCCTATAATAATACTAATAATATTAATACTGCCCCAACGCCATCGACTCCTGCGCCTGCTCCTCCCTCTACTACCACCCCCAGGCAGCCGCCACCTGCCTCCCAATCCAATGACCTTCCCGTGAACCCAGATTTGATGCGACGACCCATACGGGAACGGATCATTCACCTGTTGGCAGTGCGGCCCTACAAGAAACCGGAGCTTCATCAGCGACTCACGAAAGAAGGCATTCGGGACAAGGAGAAAAAGCTCATCGTTGCCGTGTTAAGGGGCGTGTCCTTTATGAAAGACAATGCATATCACTTAGCGCGACATGTGTGGAATGATGTGCATGATGATTGGCCTTTCTATTCACAGCAGGAGCGGCAAATGCTCAAACGGTAATTAAACTACATTTTATTTCACTAACTTCGTCTTCATTTACATAGAGATTAGGATAGAAACTTTCCTTATAACCAAAAGCTCAGTAATCATAAATTATTATTATTTTCTTTAAGATCGTTGCAACTATGACAATTATGCATCATAATAATAAACGAGTAGTCATAAGAAGCACAAATTACTGATCTTATCACACCACTTTGATAGTAAGAGGAGAATCGTCACCTTAACTTGAACTTTCTTTTAATCTCAGTTAAAGGCACGTATATTTCCCCCCACATTCTAAAGAGTAACCCACGAACTACAGTACGAATGTCATTCCTAGTACAGTGGGTTTCGTGGGTGACTGTTTAGAATGCACATTGCAGAGGTTTAGGTGGGTTAGTGTTTTAAGTGTTAAGACTTATTTTAATTATAAGTTATTAAAAAGGAACTGTTATTTAGTTTTTTTCTCAGCACTCCATGACTGGTTTAGATGATACGAACGATGATTAACCCACGAAACCTTCTGCACTATGAATGAGATTCATACTGTAGATTCGTGGGTTAGTGTTTAGAATGGGGGGAAACTGTACAAGTACCCAGTTACATCTACTTATTTAGGCTTCTCGACTCTTCAGACAGGACAAAAAACACTATTTCAAGTTCCAACGTTAGTATCAACCGTTACATAGAAATAACCTATTTGTTTCTAAAATAGAACAAAACCTAGCTTTTGGGATGCAGTAAAGTTTCCAAAATGGACGTGGCATAGGGAAGTAATGGTGTGAGAACAGGAGAAATTCCGTTCTTTCCCATTTTCATGATTTTTTCATTGTTGAGCCACACGGTTTTGTATCATGTGGTTGGTGTTGTGACTCAACAATGAAAAAAAAAAGTCTGGAAAGTCTAATTTTCGTGCGTTAACATGTTTTGGGGGCAAACATGGGCCAATGAAGTGCGAAGGATATGCATAGCTTTTTGTTTAAACAACGCGAATTAAAATTTCTCTATTTTCTACGTCACGGGATGCGATAGATGAAACAAGATTAAAGGAAAGAAATTAGGAGTGGGTGGGTGGGTGTAGCTTGTTTTTGCAACGACTACCGGTTTGGCGAGTCGCGACGAACATTTTTTTTAGGTTATCTTTAGGTTATCCGTCTAGAAAAGCGGGTGGTCAGGTTTTCTTAACAAAAGACTTTCTGAAACATTAGTTGACCCTCTTATTTGGGGGTATTTTTTGGGAGTATTCATCGTTCGTTGCAAACTGTGTCACAACAGCTGGATGAGTTCAGGTATAGTGTTTTCTTCTAGGGAAAAAAGTGTTAGCTTTACTTTTTTTTCCATCGGTATATCCGTGTGAATCTCACGAAATGATAGAAAACTATCAAGGTTTCTTTTTTTGGGCAAACGCGGTCGTAAATGTTGTATTGCTGACGTCAATCAATTGCGTTGTAAAGCTTTCAAGGACAATGAGGACCTTGCTCTTTTTGAACTAGTTATAGTCTTTATTTAAATGTTTTTTGTGTTCTGTTTTGTTTAATTAATGCTGTGAATACTAAACTGGGCATCCAAATTTGGTCTGGGTCAACTTAGTCATGCTTTGGGTCGTTTTTGCATTCGAGGTAGCTCAAAATGGACAAACACGAGATGTGTGACGTCACGCCAATAGCTGGTTTTATTTCTACGGATGGAGCAGTTTTTTTGCTCCATTTTAGCTTATTTGTCAGTAATAACAGATAACTTGGCCAAGTTATTCGTGCGAAAGGATTAGTTGAGCAACATGGTTCATGTCAGTTCTGCTCTTTATTTCTGGCGTATTTTGGTCATGAATCATTGTGAAAGAGACATTCACTCTATTGGAGAGGATCTGACTTTGAAACATTCAAGGCCATACATGCCTTACTTTCTGCCAAATTCTGTCTTGAATTATACACCTACACTGTAGTTTCGTGTTCGTTTTTACAACTTTTTGTTCCACGTTACCACATCCCAAGGTCTTGCCATTATCGCAATAATGTCACAAGTCAGACGTAAGAAAAAGCATCACGATCTATTTTTGACTTTAGTTTTTAAATTTTATAATTTTTTAACATCCATCTTTGAATTAGTGAATAATATTCGTTCGGTGATATCGTGCGACAGTTGCGCTAGGGAAAAATAAGATCTTCAACCAAGTAGTTTAGAAACTGTCCATCTAAATTGGGAAGTTTTAGCTTATATTTCAAATCCTTTGTGTGCTGTAAAGCGCTGCACGTAATTTGGCATTAGTTCAGCTGACTCCTTTTCTAAATAGTTTAGTGTCAAGCTTTTCGTTTTAAATCTTTTTTTATTCGTTTATAGATAAATTGAATTGTAGATGTATTATAGAAATATTGAAACGGATTGTAAGGCTGGGTGATTTGTGTCAAAAGACTCATTTTTTTCCCTTTTTTATTCTTTTCTCAGGCGGAAACCGCAAAATTTGACGCCACCTGGCAGCGATTCCAGTACGGGCAGTAGCAAATCGCCTTCCTCGTCTCCTTCGTCGTCGTTGCATCCGTGTTTACCGTCCCCTTCACGCTCTCCGTCAAGCGTGACGTCGTTGCCAACAGCTACCAACAAGCGGCCTCATTCCTTGCCCTTGTCCGCACATGCTGGCAGTAAAGACTCCAATCCTGCCAAACGCCCCCGAGTCTCCTTGGCCCACGCGAGCAAACTACGGACAGATCCTTCTTCCTCGACGACTTCAACTCTTTCGTCGTCCTCCCTTCACCACTTCAGCAACAACAACAACCATGTGAGCCACAACAATAACAACTCCAGCAATGAGCCCATCAGCTCCGCGGAACCCGATACGCCAGCCTCTTCTCCCGAGAGTACAAGTCCAGGAGGCGTGGCTTTGGAGGAAGACGACTATGGCGCGAGTAGCAGTAGTCCCTTACCCCTGCCGCCTTCCGGTCCAGCTCCGATGCCCACAGTCAACCCTAGAGTCGTGGAAGAAACTGTCGTTCCTGCTTTGGACCCCACTTTCAAAAACGAGTACCGTCGAATCGAAAACGCCGAGCAACGCTCGCGCTACAAGGCGGATTTCCGGGCCAAATACGAGGAGTATCGTCGCTTGTACGGCACTATTGATAAGGTGTCGAAACGCTTTGCTCAGTTACAGGATTCACTACGTGGAGCCGCGGAAGGCTCTGACGAGTGGCACCGGGTCCGTGACCAAATCCTCCGCGAATATCGAAACAGTTCGCGCGACACCAATTACCAAGCCGCCAAGCAACGGTACAACTACCTCCACCAAAAGCTGGCGCATATTAAGCAATTGGTGTGTGATTACGATGCCCGGATCCCAACTTGTCAGTCGTGACCTTCAGAGACGGAAAAGGCTTTGTGTTGGTAACCTTTTTGGAGCACGAGGAAAGGAAACAAAGACCGGGGAGGGGGCAAAAAAACGGGAAAAGTGAACTGGTTTAACGCGAATCAGAAACTTTCTCTCTCCCCCTCCCTTTCCCCAAAACATTAGGCAGCGTAACTCGCATTTTGGTTCGAATAATTTAATTTCCCTTTTTATTGGCGGTGGTCGGTTTATGGTGATCAACACAAAAGTTAATCCCCTTAGTAAGATAAAAAAATAAAAAAAAGTTACACGAAATAGTGAAGAAAGTTACTTTAATGTTGTGCTTCTACTCGATCTACTCCCCTGAACTCCTCCCCCTCAAAGAGGCTGCGAATCATGAAAAAGGGGGTCTTCTTAAGCACACATCACGTGTCTTTCAGGCTCCTCCCCTTGGCTGCAATGGCTGGAAAGTCTTCCCGTTTGTCCCTAACTTTCCAACCCACGTCATTCGCCATGGAGATACAACAACCAGAAATAGGAAAAAGGAAAAAAAAACGCAGTGATATTAATCTAATTCCCGTGGACCGGACTTGAAAAGAAAATCCCATTTAGCCGGAGTAAAAAGAGGACAACGAAGTCAAGCCAAGCCATTTGCTAAATAAAAACATGATTCCATGGTTAGGAAAGGGTTGGAAAACCTTTGGAAGAAGATGACGTTCGAGAAGTTTTGCTCACTGTCGAACGTTTTTTTTTTATTATTTTTTTTCGGAACGTTGGACCAAATCGCAAAAGAAGAAATCCGGCGTTTTGTATAGAGGAAGATAAGCCAAAAATTCCGCTGATGGCCTACCGTAATAAAGGAAAAGAAACAGAACTGTACTTAGTGTAATGTTTATGCAGAAATCCGTTCAAAAAGGGGCAAAGAGGAGTTCATTTGTACGCTAGATTTATTTACGCCAGACTCGTGAAAGCAAACAACATTAAAGACATGATATATAGCAAAACAATTGTGAAAACAAATTCTCGGCCATGACCTATAGCTCCGCCCCTCGGACAGCGATTCACGGAACGTGCGTGGGGTCATAGCTACCCTGTATAGAATACTATTTTTGACCCCCGCCCCTTTTTTTTCCTCCCTCCTTTTTTGACTGTTTAGTTATAGTCAAGTTTCCATGTTTTTTTCTTATTTTTTTGTTTTACTTAAAAACCCTACCTTCTTGTGGCCACTTATGTCTTCTCTCCCCCAGCGCAAAAAAAACGCATGACAAAAATTATGGGAAAAAATTGACACAAAAGCAGCGGCATGGAAAAAAACGGTTGAATCTTATTTAGGGTGATTGTATTTTTTTAAAAAAGGTCCGGGAGGCAGTTTTGTCTTTGGTTATTCATAGTTTTGTGTGTCCGTGTTGCAAAATATCTTGGGGGGACGGTGCAATTTTTTTTTCTTTTTTATTGGGGTGCCCCTGCTCCCAAAAATGAGTTACTTGATTGGTCGCCTCACTGTGCAAGCTCCGCCCTCGTTCTCCGAACTCGTGTCCCTCCAACAGTGGTGATTGCTTTGGCCTTTTTGCTTACGGGAAATGAAAGTTTACCCAGCCTCCTCGGTATTTAAAAAAAAGCATGTTAATTTGTTGACACGCCCCCTTGTTTTTCGCGTGCTGCCAAACGGTCGATTTTTGGCAGCGCAGTCCATGGAGGGCGTGGTTGGGACTAGGTTGTGTTTGAAACGTGTTATAAAAGGATGTAGAGGGAGAGGAAAACGTGAAAGACTAAAATAAGGGGAGTTCCAGAAAGGGCGTGTCCAATATATCTGTATATATTGGAGCCCTCGAGTTGTTAAGTGTGTGCGACTGTCAACCGTTTCCTTTCTTAAAAATGATTCCAAAGAAAAACTCAACCCAATGGCTAAATCCCAGCTCCCTCCTTGCGACCTCCCCCGACAAACTTCCCCCGATTTTTATGTTGTGGCCCTGTCCCCTTTTTTTCTTCCATTACAAGGTGGTTTGAAAATTTGCGTTCTTTGCAAATGGTTAAAAAACGCCAAAAAACAAAAATAAAGAACATATATTGCATTCAGAGCATGTCTTCCCATGAATTTCTCTCTCTTGTTTACTCGTTTTTCAGAATCAAACGGGACATCGGGCACAGGAGCGACTCGTCAGATTTTTAGATCCTTTTTGCTGCACATAGAAAAAAGATTTTGAGAGTTCCGTCAATTTGAATAGCGCGCGCTACCGGAATTGCCGCAAGGGCGCTCGGTCTAGCTTGCAGCCTCGCCTATCGCCTCAGTCGCGGTCGAGCAGCCGAACGAGACGTGTCTTTGGCCGAACCTTCTGTTACGATTTAACTTTTAGGATAGTAATGATTTTAAGTTAAATTTGGATACCTGACTCTATTTTTAATTACGCACAACATTTTTATTTATTTAGAAACATTAGTTTAGCTTCGTTTATGCAGCTTGAGCGTGTAGTGTAAAACCGACGATTTTCGTTACATTTAGGCTGGACAAGTCCAAACAAGATGCCGCTGGGTTTATTCTTTGTCATCTTTTGTCTGCTCTAGCTCGCAATTTGTATGTTAATATTTTATTCTTTTTAGGAGAACATCCTTGGTTCTTCGGCTGTTATGCAAATGAAGCTGAGTGAAAACATGCCGTACCACGTGGGAGAATTATGTATTTGATTGAAGAAAGCTTTTTTAAAAGTTATTTAATATTTTTAATAGAATAGATCCGTAATACTACAAGGAATAAAATAGGTTCGTCCTCCTTATGACGTAATTATTTATACGGCTTAAAATTTTTGAAGCTCTTTGTGGTTAGCCAATGAGCAGGGACTTTTTGGACTCGATATCCCATTGTCTCCTGAGAAGGTTAGACCAGCGGTCTTCAACCTGGGCGATATCGCCCACTTGTGGGCGTTTTGAGCTTTTCAGTGGGCGGTGAGCCAGGAGTGGGCGGTGAGGGGGGCGCTCAGGCTTTCTCTGGGTATTTCATGTCCACTGAAAGATAGGACTGGAAAAAGGGGAAAAGTTGTCTGCGATAGGGGTAGTTTCCACGAGAGTTTCTCAAGGAGCGAAATGCGAAGTACTAACTCGCCTCCCCACGATCGTCTTTTTTTCACTTTTCCCCCTTTCGTATTTTTTTTAACGTTGTGAAGTCGAATGTCAAGTTGCACAGAGAAGGAGCTCGCTAACAAGAGTAGTCGGTGAAGTCCTGCCCTTTTGTCCATATGTGATTTTGTTCGCTACCGTTATTTCCGTTTATTCTTTTCATCTACAAAATTTTTACATGAACACTATTCCGTGAAGATATCTTTCGTAAGTTACATGTCTTAAAAGTTTTCTTTGAAGCGGTTAGTAAACAATGTTATTTACTGAAATTTCCAACTTTCTAAACCTCAGGAATCGCATTCCCACGCATGACAATTGTATGTCTGATTGAAAAATGCCACCTAAGAAGAGCTGTCGTCAATATTCTCAAGATTATTTGGCATATGGCTTTATTGAGTCAGCCAGTGACAAACGTATACCAATGTGCCTCTTGTGCGAAAAGACATTCTCTAACGAAGCGATGAAGCCGTCACGCCTTAAAGAGCATTTGCAGGCAAAGCATCCACTGATGATTGAAAAACCTCTGGAGTTTTTTAAAGATCTGCGGGATAAATTTCAAAACCGTAGAACAGTAACTGCCCTGTTCGAAAGGAAAAACTCGATGGCCGAAGACGGACTAGTCGCTTCATACAAGATTGCCGAGCTTAGTAGTAAGTGTGGAAAACCTCACACTATTGGCGAAAAGCTTATCAAGCCGGCACTGCTAGAGGTCATCAGTACGGTTATGCATCAGAATCCTACTGATGTTTTGAACGTTATACCTCTGAGTGCTGCCTCCATGCAAAGGCGCACTGATGAAATGGCAAACGATGTTAAAAGCCAACTAACTGCGAAACTTAAATCTAGAAAATTTTCTATCCAGCTTGACGAGACAACTTTGTCCGACAACTCTTCATTATTAATGGCATACGTGAGGTATTTTGAGGACGACTGCACTTTGCAGGAAGAAATGCTTTTCGCAGAAAAGCTTGTCACTGATACCAAAGGTGAATCAGTCTTTGCAGCGTTGAAAATGTTTTTTGACAAAAATGACATTTCAATGAAGAATGTTATTGCATGCGCAACTGACGGAGCCCCTTCCATGGTTGGGCGATACAAAGAGTTACTCGCCTTTTTGAAACACGAAGTGCCAACCATGTTTACAGTTCATTGCGCGGCTCATAGACAGCACCTTGTGGCCAAACAACTTAGCCCTGCACTTCACGTTTCTTTGAACGTCGTTGTCTCTGCTATTAATCGAATTAAAGCAAATGCAAAGAAAGATAGAATATTTCGTCAGCTCTGCGACGCAAATGACGAAGAATTTGCGCGGCTAATTCTGTACACAGAGGTGCCCTGGCTTTCTAAGGGAAACTGCCTTACTCGCTTTGCTGCCATGTACACAACTATACTGGAATTGTTTACTGAAACCGGTGAAATTGACTATTATGATGATTTGGAAAAGGCGAAGAAAGATGCCTTTTATTTGGCCGCTCTTTACCGGAAATCTAATGATGTTAGTTTGCAGCTTCAAGGGAAGTTGGTCACACTCACAGACTGCAAACGATCAATCGCGACTTTTATTGGGAAGCTAGACATGTACCGACAAAATATCTTTAGGAAAGAACTCTATCAATTTCCTAAGCTGTCCTCCATTTCTGCAGAACTTGAGACGGCCGATATTGATAAATATGGAAAACACCTCACTGCATTAAAAGTGGATATGCAGAATCGCTTTCGAGATCTGCTTGAAATAAAAGTAGCTCCATGGATGATAAACCCTTTCGTTTGTACCATAAATGAAGTTGAAGTTGCTCATCAAGAGGAGGTTTTGGAACTACAGCATGACCAAGAAGCTCGGTTGTACTTTGATCAGGGAGGATATGCGCAGCTTTGGCAGAGAAAAGAAATTACACTACGATATCCAAATTTATGGAAAGAGATGGAGTTGCCGCTTTTGGCATTCCCGACTTCATATTTAGTCGAGACAGGCTTCAGCGCCGTTGTGAACTTGTTAACGAAACAAAGAAACCGCCTGGATATTGTTGAAAGAGGAGATCTCCGTCTTTTCCTTACGAACCTCAAGCCGGACATAAAGGCACTAGTCTCCAAACATCAGTGTCAGGGTTCTCACTAAGTAGTAATTTGTCGTTTGTGTAAA